>OX596214.1:8067382-8550774 GCA_951394215.1 Glyphodes perspectalis | reverse complement strand
TCCCCCAAAGCTGTCAGCACTTGCATTGGCTCAATTTCTAAGTAATGTCCCACTGAAAAATAAAGCCAATCGCGATCAATCACATATATCTACGAATGAACAATATTTGATTTTGCTGTCTAAAAGCTAACATACATCTCAACACTGCCATGGCGTGACAGAAGGGCCTCTTTGGGCGCCTCTAATTAACTGACTGACGCATTTTGCAAACGCATGTCGCTAGTATCTAAGACCAGCCAGCACAACAAATATGTTATTCGCTTCATACTTGGGCAAAGGAAGGGATTGGGCTTCTTCTCAGCGGCGAGGTTCGGCTGCGAGGAGACGGTGACGCCGCGCGCGCCCGCGCGCCGCCCCGACGCCGGACCGGCGGTGTCGGCGGCCGCGCTCGACACCAGTATTGCCGCTGCACATTACATCACACGTTACATCCACCAAACACGTCTTAACTTTCTCGATGGTTTTGGCTGGAAAACTTTTTAGTTCTCAAAGTACTTTGTTCACATCGCACTCAATTAAATTAATTCCTAAATCAGCTATTTTATCAGAATTTGAGGCATATTACTAACAATTCAAATATGTGAGATGTATCTTTACCTAGAATATATTTATACACACATACACACATAACATCACGCCCATAATCCCCGAAGGGGTAGGCAGAGGCAAAGGGACAGCAGGCCCCTTTAACCACATACAGTCAAAAACAAAACTGAGCTGGGTAAGATGGAAAATTGTGAAAAGTAGTGACGAGTGGCTAGCTTGTCACCTACACAATCACATACCCAAAACCCGATATACCATTAGTGGCCTTACGACATGCTAGGCAAGAAACACAGTTTGCAAATTCTTTTTATGTCCCAGACTAACACGGGACAACTTTTACATTAAATATATTTATCAATTAAGTAAAGTACAATTTGTCTAGCACTTATCCTTTCTCGGGTTTATGAAGTGCATGTGTCACTGTTAGACACATCAAGACCTAACCAGACTCACCGGGGCTCAACCGAACCAGAGAGGTGAAGTGCTAGGCAGAAGAGATGATTTGTCGAACTAACCTCGGGGATCACCACATTTTTGGATAATCTCGTCAGCTTCCGTCAGTAACTGTTGGTCTGCAGTAGACAATTCATGACCCCTACAGAGAGAAGAAAATATTAGTTTCATATAAATTGCATTTCCAAGGCTTAATGGGAAACGTTTACTATACCTGAATCCAATGTGTGCAGATCGCGATGTGCTAGCAGAAATACTTCGAGCAATGCTTGCGCGTCCTCTCATTGATGCTCTCTCACCTGAAAATAAGAATATGCTCTAGGTATTTATAAACTGAGTGAGGCACTAGAAACGGTTCCCTGTTTCCGCCAAAGCCCCAGCGCAATTAATTACAATGCAACGGCTAAATAGAGTAATGCCCAAGTAACACAGATAGCAGTATAAGGTCTTAGTAACAGCAAACCCGGGAGCGATAAGCTTAAAAAGCTGTTGATTAATGTCTGAGTAAACGTGTACTCAGCTCTTATTCAAGCAAATTGGGCACACTTTTAAATGCTTTAATTTGAATAATAGCAATATAAAATCTGAGTAGTAGCAATGTAATTGTCCACATAGCTTAATAACGTCTGAAAAACGGCAGTCGTTACTTATACACAGATGTTTTATCATGTTTATTCAGATAAATATTTGTGGCTGTGATATTCAAAAACTACTCAGCTATAAGCACATTTGTACCACACTATTTCAAACAAAATGTGTGTTTCCTTCAAGAAATTGTTGACATCATTAATATTTATTAAGATATTACTGTGGACGGAATGAATACTTGGAATTGTTAAGTAATTTTTAAAATACGAGTTTTAGCTATAACACAAGTGAAATAATATTGCGCAAGTAATTTTGTCGTCAATAACGTATGTCCTGTAACAATTGGTTTTACGCGCCGCTTCAATATCGAAGTTTAATGATAGAAATAAGTTAATGTACAAGACAGAAATAAGGCAAAAAAAAAAACTTTTAGCGTAATTCCTTATTTTAGTGTTTTAAAAGCAATAATTAGTTTATGTATAATACTCGAATTTATATCTGAATTAATAAAACACAGCATTTGATAGCAAAAACAATTCCAAAAACATTGTTTTTGAGGTTATAATGGCGATTCCTATAAATCTGATTATTAGCTGCTCACGGAGCTGTTTTACCGAGCTGCTGCTGAATAATAGTTTTGACTCGTCATATATTAAGCTTTTATTTGGCAAAGCGCGGTATGGCGGAATAATTTCTGAATAACAGTTGAGTATTTGTTCACATGTTTTATTAAACAGCTTATTCAAAACTTAGGATTCAAAACAGAACAATCAAAAACTAGAATTTCGTGGAAAAAAGAATAGGTGATCGATCGAACTTTATTATTTAACTTAATTATATAATGCAATCATTTCACTTAAATAAAAAAAAACAAAATTAAGCAAATGAATTAAAGCTATTTAGGTATACCAATCTAACGTAAAAAGGATGTAAAATATTTTTTTTGTTTTGTTTTATTTAGAAAAAAAGCTGTGGTAATCATGTTTTTTTTTTTCAACTTACGTACCTATGTCTAGTTTGAGTTAACTACTCGTATGTACTGCATACCTTATTAAAATGCTAAAAAGGGAAAAGAAACGAGGTCTCTTCTGGTTCCCCATCTATTCTAATGATAATGTAGCAATTTTTCATTGTCTGAAAACAAACGGATATTATACCTACATAAACGGAAACCTAAAACGAAATTAAACCTAGCTAGATAGATTAATTGCCCCCGAAACCCCCTACATACTAAATTTTATGAAAATACTTGGAGCCGTTTTCGACATTCAGATTACAATATAGATAGGTATACAATAGTTTTTTCATTTAAAGATACCTACTTATTAATAATATTATAATGACACATAATTTGAGTATACTATACAAATTCAAAACCTCGGACACAACAAAAGGTAGATTTATACTACCGCATTGAATGTACTACAAATACAAAATGCTAGAATAAAATGATTCGGACCGCGCGTATTTTTAAATTCGTTAATATTCTCATCTGATTCATCTCCACTAGATGTGTAATCATCGTCACCCACACAGTCTGTATATGAAATTGCGGGTACGGAACACTCTTCTACGTACGATCGCACTTGACTGTTAAGGTTAGCTTGACCGCTTTCTTCCACAGCTAGTTTACTAAACACTATGCTGCCTACGCCCAACATACAACAACTAACGTTTAATAAATATCTACAAATAAAGCAATATTCAGCATTCTTCTGTGTAAATACTGTTTAACTAACTTTAAAACTGCTAGTTTCGGTATAAGAATAGAAGTATGTGTAAGAGAGTTATAAACTATGTCTACATTTCTTTTATACCAATATAAGCTTAATTAGAACCCAGAAAATACTTTTTATCAGCAGCTGAATAATTCGCAAAATAAAGAACCTTATAAGATTTCAAAATAATATTAAAGCTGTTATTCAGATACAAGCATTTTTAAACCGAATTTTAACACTATTATTCAGCATCTAGTTGCTGAGGGTACTTTATACAGAATATAGCATTTTTAACAGCAATAAGCTTAATAATGTTTGTATAATAGTATTGTACATTACGTTTATTTAGCTTGTTATCTTTTAGCTTACTGTTATGCAAATTAAAGCTATGTGAAACTCTGTAAGCTTAGAAACGTTTGTGTAATATTGAGAATAAAAGTTATTACTAAGCCTTAAGAAAGAAGCCGAAATTATACAAATTTTACTAAGCTTAAAAAATTATAATAGCCGTAATACAACGTTAGTCAGAATTTAGCTATTTCCTTAACTGTAACACAAATGTTACGTAACTATTAACTGTGTTATGAGTCGCATTAGTACTGTTATCATGCTTGTGTGTTACTTGGGTGGTAAGTGAGTAAAACAGTTGCTTTCCCTACTTCCTACATTTACAGCGGCAGGTTTGGCCTGTAGCCTCCTCTCCACTGCATAGACACTGCTCAGTTGTCACTTTTGTGTAATAAATTAAAAATACTTAAGCCATTTAAAATTTCTTAATATAACTAGGTAAGTTTCCAGATCGCACTTTAACTACGTACCATTATTAAACATAAATTTGTAAATATATAATACCGATCTTATATAGTTGGTCATTAGAGTCAAATCTTATATCATCTCGCGTACCTCGCACTCCTTTGGCGCTGATGCTGGCATGATGCGACTGATTGTCGTCCTGAGACAGCATAGAGAGTGCGTCGAGCTGGTCAGATACCGCGTCCATCCCGACGCATATCGGGCAAAACGCGTAGTTCAAAAACGTCGAGCATAGAAGCTCGATGTCCTCCTCTGCTTGAATTTCAAGAGCCTACAATGTATTAGCTAATTAATCCTGGATGTAGGTAGGTACATCATTTGTATTCACAAATATCAAACTCGAGTCAAACAAATTATAAGTATGCGTACTATTAATCTGTGGTAATAGTACGCATATATGAGCGGTGGTAGCTCAATGGTAAAAAGGATACGCGCCTCTTAACCGAGGAATGCGGGTTCAAACCCGGGCACGTACCTCTGGATTTTTCAAATCTATGTAGGTATTTATTAGAGATGCGCCGAGTAACACTTTTGCCGAGTAACGAGTACCGAGTTTTACTCGGCTCAATTTTTTTTCAACCGAGTACTCGGCCGAGTTAGTGAAGAATTAGCTTCCACCCAGCCACTAGAGCGCGATGATCCTAAAAGCCCCATTGTTTTAGAATTAGATTGCTATTTACAAGAAAATTTGTTGGCAAAAAACAAGAGTCCTTTTGAGTGGTGGACAGGGCACCAAACAAGGAATCCAGAGCTGGCACGTTTAGCAAGAGTGTTTCTATGTGCAAGCACCGTGTATAGCGAGCGATTGTTTTCGGAGGCTGGTAACGTCTACGAAGAAAAGATGAATAGGCTGTTACCAGAACGTGCAGAGAGCCTTTTGTTCCTGCATCATAACTTACCTTTATTAAATTTTAAATATTCATTATTTTTATTACTGTTCTCTTAATTTTGTCTCATTACTACTCATTCATTAGCATAATTTTGATTTTATTAATTAAGATTGTCAAAGATTTCCTAAATTAGTAATAAATACTTTTTGATTAACACTGTTGTTTTAATTTTATTTACCTAAATATATTGCTTTTCTTAAACAAAGTATACTCGGCATTCAAACCGAGTTATTCGGCCGAGTACGAGTATCAAAACACCCGCCGAGTACGCCGAGTACCGAGTATCAACCGAGTACTCGGCCCATCTCTAGTATTTATACCACTAGCTCGACGGTGAGGGAAAACATTGTGATGAAACCTGCAAATTCAAACAACTTTGGATTTGTAACCATGATCCAAAAATTGTCTGGTTCCCCTATTAGAGTTACGAAGGTCAGATCGGCAGTCGCTGCAATGTAATTACCAGACTCGCTAAATCCTGGATCATGGTCTAAGCGGACCCATTCTAAGCACGGGACATAACGCTAGGAAGATGTTGATATTAATCTGTGGTAATAGCGTATCATTGCAACAACTCGAGTCTATTTTTTTTCATCGTAGTTGAGATGACTACGATGATAATAAGAGTCATAAAAATATTCCCGCCCTAACTCCTGAAATCAAATACTCATCTTATTGCAATTTAATGACGAGCTCTTCCTTTATACTGCTGTTATAGATTATAAAATAATGAATGATTTACATACACAATTAAGTGAACCAATAATATAACATTGATTATTGTTTCGAGATGTACCTAATAGTGCTTCTGAGATAACAATAAAAATTTATTTACTAACCATAAAAATGGCATCCAGAGTGCAAAGGTTCCTTGCTGATAGCTGATACTTCTGAATAAGCCTCAATAACCGATCTTCGACAAGAAAACCCGTATTATCAGCTACGAGTTGAAGTATATGACGAACCTAAAACATAAGAATTGATTTGTGCCGAAAAGGTAAAACATTTCTTTAGGTAACCTATGTTGTTTTTATTTTTTAAAGAAGTTAACTAAACTATATTTAGTTACCAGTCTATCTTTGGCTTCTTTAGCAACCATATTTTTAGGGTCAACGGGTTTTCGGGGAACAACCGCCGTTGACGACACAGGTTTAGCTGCTTCTTCATCATGCTCTGAAAAAAAAATCATCACATTTAGTTCTTCATACAGCGAATAATAACAATTAAAATTAATTTCGTAGTTAATAATATACACAAGTCAAACAAGAGACCCGAGCAGCGTGTATTTACTTATTTCCTACCGTAGAGTAAAGTTTGGAGGTGTCTAACTAAGGTAAGTATGTAGCTCAAAACAGAATAACACTAAGTTTTGAGCTGAACCGCTTTAAATATTTGCCCAGTGTCGGATCAGACCGGCCGGCCTTTGCTCGCTAGAATTACGTTTTCCAGAGAGAGACTCTTCAGAAAAGAGTCAAATGGGTCCCCAAAGCGCGGGGCCTACTTCACGACATCATGCACGGCTGCTCCCAGTGGCACAGCCTGTGTCGTACCTAGGTGACAAAGAGCCCTGGTCCACAAAAGCAACTAGGGCACATGGGCTAGGGAGGTAGAGGAACTAAGTATTTCTTCCTACGGGGTTGGGACCGGTTATAGATTTTAGGTCCCCAAGCATGACGGCCCTGCGGCACAGCCCCGCCTTGCTCCTAGGCAGCTACGCCACTGCGCAGAGCACGCGTGAAGCTAGTCAGCAGCTGATAGGCACCAAGCTTGGCCAAGGGGCTGTCGGGCGGAGGCGGCGGCGGCGGCGGCGGCGGCTCGGCCAGCACGTGCGCGTGCAGCGCTACTTCAGCCTGCCGGAGCGAGCGCGTCAGCTGCGCGCACTTCGCTGCCGACATGCGCCACATCTGCCGGCAACGATCGTCCACGTGATCACCTGACGCTTGGAAGGGAAAAGGTCCGGAAATAGTCACTACATGCAACTGAACTGCATTATTAACTACTACCAAAATTATGTTGTTGTGCCATATCCTGATATCATAATATTTGCCTCAATTTATCTAAACTACAAAACTGCAGAGATATCTTCATGAGTCGTGTTAATGGGTATACATGATAACATGAACACAAAGTAGAGAGCGAATCAACCCAACTCGCCTGGCTAAACTTGTAATGGTTGACGTGCGAAAAGTGCAGCGACTTCTTCTCCAAGTCGTCCATGGTCTGCATCAGCTTGACGATCTCGGCGTCCGCCTTAATCTCCTCGATGGCGCCGTCTTCAGCCGCCTTCCGGATCTTTGAGCGCAGCGTGTTGGCCACGTCAGACATCTTGTTCAGCTTGCGCTTCTGCTGCGATCTGACGAATACGTTCTCTTCTTCACGTTTTTTTAATACCTGCCATCAGAAGTGAGCTCTCTCATCAGATTTTTTTAAATTCTGAAAATTTTACACATATTAATGTGTCACCCAGCTTTAAAATTAATGTTCATGCTTGGTAAATGAGAAACAGATAGACATAATTATGTACGATGGAATTATTATGTCGTAGACGAATAAGCTTAATTACCGTTAAAGGTTACAATGAACTTATCAAGTGTTATGTATTAGGGTTAATTTATTTTCAACTTTTTAGTACATTTTACTGACAAACAAATAATAAATGCTTGTTTTTAAAGACGTTTTTTTTCTTTAATTTTAATATCAAACATCAGAATATACTTTGGTAGGTAAATACCAGCTACATACGTCGTTTGCCATTAAAAATAAGGAGTGGGGGAGGAGGTTGAAAAATATTTTACGACGTATGTACATTATTCTCATACCGACTAAACCTTTGGTTTCGTAGCAAATAGTAATATAATTTTATAATATTTATAACTTTTGTAGACATTGTTGCGGAACATACTTGATAATTGTAGCCGATCTTCTCGGTGTTTATAATACAAGTAGCTTTCAACTTCTCCAATTCCTTTTGCAGTTCCTGAATAAGGCATTCCAACTCGATCTTAGCCTCCCGATACTTCCCGTGGTGATCCCACATGATGGCCTCGACCTCTTGTTTGTGGTCTTCCAACTGGAAAGGTATTTAAATCAACTGATTACATTTAATTAGACACAGTACCGATTAAATGGATTTTGTAGTTTAGCCTTAGCCTGCATGCATGAAGAAATAATTTTGTGCGAACTACGTGCTCGCACCAAAAGTAGAAGTATCTACTTCCGGCCAGCTAGGTGTCGCTTGCTCGGGGACCTAGGTCCAACCGTCTTGGTGTATTGTATATATACTTAGTAGCGAGAATAACTTCGTCACCGCGTTGCAGGTTTGTATGGCGTTTCTGCATATTTGATCGACGTCATCTTGACTATCTTGTGGCGCGGTCGACACAATTTATTGATTGCCACGGGCTAAGGCTAACTGAAACTAGGTAGAAGAGAGAATCATTCAATTTCATATTATACCTACGTAATTTACTCATCATCATCATCCTATCGTTATGTGCTTAGGGGTCCGCTTAAACCACGAACCAGGATTTAGCGAGTCTGGTAGTTACGTTGAAGCCACTCCGGACTGACCTTCGTAACCTAAGGGTTAATAAAATTAATCCAAACATTTTCTGGTTCCCTTATCTAAGGATAAGGGAACCAGAAAATGTTTGGTTCCCTTATCTAAGGATAAGGGAACCAGAAAATGTTTGGATCATAGTTACACATCCATAGCTGTTGTAATGTGCAGGTTTCATCACGATGTTTTCTCTCACCGTCGAGTTAGTGTTGTAGACTTTTCTATAAAATGTATCTATCGGTCATTTCTTATTTGACCATAAAAAAATAGCCCCTTATCAATTAGGTATCAAATACGTACTAGAAAAAAAAGGACTTGGCGCCACTAACTAGACGTTGAAGCTCCGCAGGTGCTCCAACTTGACACGCAATTTACAAGACACATTGACATAAGCGCTCCAAATGACAGATTTCCGATATCCGGTTCCATGAGAAACTCACTCACACATGCAAATACGTGGCTTCACGCTGTTAGTGTAAAAGCGCGGAGTCCTTCTTTTGTTACTAGTCCGTGATGTCAAATTAATGTTTCAATTTACCTGTTCAAACTTATACTCCATGTGCGCCACTTCTTCCCTATCCCGCTGCTTATAGAGCGCCTCCCAGCGCTTGTTATTGTGATCCACCATCACCTCCCGCTCGATGTTGATGGCCTGTTCGATCAGCGACAGCTGCTTTTCGTAGGCCCTCTGCATTATCGTCACTTGCTTCTCGATCCTGTCCGACAGCTCCTTGATGTCCTTATCCTGAAAGGTTATTGATCTTGATTGTAAATGCAGGGTTAGAATGTGTATCTTAAGGCAAAGTAGACAATCCCTAATTATTCAGTGCATTACTTAGTAAATAAGTGAAGAAGTTCATACATAATATACCTACGATGAGAAAATCAGAATAGACCTGGAAAATTTTCAAATTTTTTTCTCCAGATTCCTTTAGGAACATTTTATATTTAAAGAATTTATTGTAGGTAGCTAATAGTAGAAAAGTGTTTTACGCCATAAGTTCGAGGATTTTTTGGCTTTGCTTTGCAGTTTGAATCTTGGGAATTCCTGAGAACCTAATGTTAATTCGCAGGTACATATAGGTAGATACATACTTGTTTATCTAAATCATCATAATAAGCTTGGTCCATGCGCTTCAAATCAGCTTTTAGCTCATCAATAAGCTGATTCTTCTCTTCCAGTAACGCATCGCATCTTTGTTTCTGCTCTTTGATAGCCGCATCTATATCTAGTGGATCTTTTATTTCCAACATGGGACCCCAATTATTGCTAATAACTTCATACTGTGTTTGCGCATCGGCTGCCTCCTCTTCTATTTTTTGCATAGAAGCTAAAAGTTTAATGATTTATACATGTATTTACTTACTCTATCTATATCTAATTAAAAAGCGCCTTGGTGCATCGTTGCATTAAAAAGCTTTGAAAGCACGCCCACCCGAATTCAGTCAATTGACGAGCTAGCCAGATAAAAAGTTCACTCGACTTCAGATAAGTAGTTGACAAAAACCGTAATATGTAGGTATACATATTACTTACTCATCCTATGTAATGCAGACTTCCAAAAACAAAGCGGGGCGCGTAAAGATTTAATCGAGAGAAGGAACTTTAGTGTAGATATTCGTACACCAAATGAAAATATTTTGGAATTCTAACTAAGTACGTCTAGGGATCCCTCCCTACGGAATACTAATAAAAGCGTACATTTCATCTTTTCGGAAAACAGTGTGCGCCGGATAACCTCCCGTTCGTCAGTGGTGACCTTGACGTTGGTAACCTTCGCGGCGCCATCGAGCGCCAGTCTCTGCAGCTCCTCAGCGGCGGACGCGGTAGCCTGCTCGATCGGACCCGGCTCCTCGTCTATCGCCGCTTCCTCGGCCGGTTGTTCCGCTCTACGAAACGCATGCAAGCAGAATACGGAGATTCTTGGATACCGAGGGATGCTTTGTATTCGTATTTATTACCTATGCTTAAAATTCCTTGCATAATGAATGCTTTTTATCTGAAATAAAGGCTGTGCCTATTAAATGTTTCATAAACATATCTTAGTGCAAATTCCCACTTAGACGCACCTTCTGTATTGGCTGTTTTTACAGTCACGCTTACGCCGGCGCGGGTAATAAGCGACGCGGGCCACGAACTAAGGTTGTTGATTACAATACAAATACCGGAGACGCGCTTCCCGACCGGGCGGTTAGCGTGACTGTGAAACCAGTCTAAAAGGTAGGTATAGATCTAGGTAGATATCTAAACCTAACGGGTTCGATTCCCGCATTCGTACGATCGTTTTGATGAAATATTTTATATATAAGTACATATGACTCGGGTCTGGGGGTGTGAAATCTTAATATATAAGTATAAATTACGCGTCAGGTTCCCGTTGTTGTTTGACCGCGATGGACTCCGAAACTACTTAACTGATTTTAATCAAATTTGCACACCGTGTGCAGTTTGATCTAACTTAAAAGATAGGATAGCTTACAACTCAATTTATTCAACCCGATTGGGTAAGTGCTTAGATAAATCAAATCAAGGGGTAAGTGTCATTGACTGTTAGACGGAACGAAGTTCGCCGGGTCAGCTAGTATTTGAGTAATCCTGATTTCCTTATCAGACAAACTTAAGCGACCTCATTACTTCGAAATCAGATCAACGCAGATAGGAATGTCATGTTGTAACTTGTAACGCTTGCGCTAGGAACCCAAGTAACACACAAGCATGATAACAGTACTAATGCGACTCATAACACAGTTAATAGATACGTAACATTTGTGTTACAGTTAAGGAAATAGCTAAATTCTGACTAACGTTGTATTACGGTTATTATATTTTTTTAAGCTTAGTAAAATTTGTATAATTTCGGCTTCTTTCTTAAGGCTTAGTTATAACTTTTATTCTCAGTATTACACAAACGTTTCTAAGCTTACAGAGTTTCACATAGCTTTAATTTGCATAACAGTAAGCTAAAAGATAACAAGCTGAATAAACGTAATGTACAATACTATTATACAAACATTATTAAGCTTATTGCTGTTAAAAATGCTATATTCTGTATAAAGTACCTTCAGCAACTAGATGCTGAATAATAGTGTTAAAATTCGGTTTTAAAATGCTTGTATCTGAATAACAGCTTTAATATTATTTTGAAATCTTATAAGGTTCTTTATTTTGCGAATTATTCAGCTGCTGATAAAAAGTATTTTCTGGGTTCTAATTAAGCTTATATTGGTATAAAAGAAATGTAGACATAGTTTATAACTCTCTTACACATACTTCTATTCTTATACCGAAACTAGCAGTTTTAAAGTTAGTTAAACAGTATTTACTCAGAAGAATGCAGAATATTGCTTTATTTGTAGATATTTATTCAACGTTAGTTGTTGTATGTTGGGCGTAGGCAGCATAGTGTTTAGTAAACTAGCTGTGGAAGAAAGCGGTTAAGCTAACCTTAACAGTCAAGTGCGATCGTACGTAGAAGAGTGTTCCGTACCCGAAATTTCATATACAGACTGTGTGGGTGACGATGATTACACATCTTGTGGAGATGAATCAGATGAGAATATTAACGAATTAAAAAATACGCGCGCCGAATCATTTTATTCTAGCGTTTTGTATTTGTAGTACATTCAATGCGGTAGTATAAATCTACATATTGTTGTGTCCGAGGTTTTGAATTTGTATAGTATACTCAAATGATGTGTCATTATGATATTATTAATAAGTATCTTTAAATAAAAAAACTATTGTGTACCTATCTATATTGTAATCTGAATGTCGAAAACGGCTCCAAGATTTTTCATAAAATTTAGTATGTAGGGGGTTTCGGGGGCAATTAATCTATCTAGCTAGGTTTAATTTCGTTTTAGGTTTCCGTTTATGTAGGTATAATATCCGTTTGTTTTCAGACAATGAAAAATTGCTACATTATCATTAGAATAGATGGGGAACCAGAAGAGACCTCGTTTCTTTTCCCTTTTTAGCATTTTAATAAGGTATGCAGTACATACGAGTAGTTAACTCAAACTAGACATAGGTACGTAAGTTGAAAAAAAAAAACATGATTACCACAACTTTTTTTCTAGATAAAACAAAACAAAAAAAAATATTTTACATCCTTTTTACGTTAGATTGATATACCTAAATAGCTTTAATTCATTTGCTTATTTTTTTTTTTTTATTTAAGTGAAATGATTGCATTATATAATTAAGTTAAATAATAAAGTTCGATCGATCACCTAATCTTTTTTCCACGAAATTCTAGTTTTTGATTGTTCTGTTTTGAACCCTAATAAGCTGTTTAATAAAACATGTGAACAAATACTCAACTGTTATTCAGAAATTATTCCGCCATACCGCGTTTTGCCAAATAAAAGCTTAGTAATATGACGAGTCAAAACTATTATTCAGCAGCAGCTTGGTAAAACAGCTCCGTGAGCAGCTAATAATCAGATTTATAGGAATCGCCATTATAACCTCAAAAACAATGTTTTTGGAATTGTTTTCGCTATCAAATGCTGTGTTTTATTAATTCAGATACAAATTCGAGTATTATACATAAACTAATTATTGCTTTTAAAACACTAAAATAAGGAATTACGCTAAAAGTTTTTTTTTTGCCTTATTTCTGTCTTGTACATTAACTTATTTCTATCATTAAACTTCGATATTGAAGCGGCGCGTAAAACCAATTGTTACAGGACATACGTTATTGACGACAAAATTACTTGCGCAATATTATTTCACTTGTGTAATAGCTAAAACTCGTATTTTAAAAAATTACTTAACAATTCCAAGTATTCATTCCGTCCACATTAATATCTTAATAAATATTAATGATGTCAACAATTTCTTAAAGGAAACACACATTTTGTTTGAAATAGTGTGGTACAAATGTACTTATAGCTGAGTTGTTTTTGAATATCACAGCCACAAATATTTATCTGAATAAACATGATAAAACATCTGTGTATAAGTAACGACTGCCGTTTTTCAGACGTTTTTAAGCTATGTGGACAATTACATTGCTACTACTCAGATTTTTTATTGCTATTATTCAAATTGAAGCATTTAAAAGTGTGCCCAATTTGCTTGAATAAGAGCTGAGTACACGTTTACTCAGACATTAATCAACAGCTTTTTAAGCTTATCGCTCCCGGGTTTGCTGTTACTAAGACCTTATACTGCTATCTGTGTTACTTGGGAAGATGATATCTTAAACTATACTATTATACTTACGCAGTTCCCTACCAGAGCATGTTTAATTAAATTATGTTTTCATTCATCGATCCTTTTCCTTTACATACCTTTTCAAGGCATCTTGTCTTCGTTTGATGCGCAGCGCCCTAGCAGATTTCCTTTCATCAGGGTCCTGCGAAGTGACCTGCGGCTCTTTAGGAGCCAACACGTCCTCTTCATCGTCTTCATATCCACCAAACTTGCCAGCCATGATTATTATTTACACATACAAATCTATAATTGTAAAAAAATACCCGAAAAGTCACAAATTACGCAAAAGTTGGTTGCCAGGGTAATCGGGACATTGTTTTAAAACAAGTGCTTGACTTGGCACTATGGCGACAGTACCGAAGTAAATAAAGTATTTTTTTACAAAATTTTTAAACCACTTTCACAATATAGGTAGGCACATATTAATAAAAATTAACATAAAATAGTATTATATATATATTAATATAATATATTATATATAATATATAAATATAAATTAACATAAAATAGTATTTTTTGTTAGCAAAATAGTTGGGTTATTACATACGGGAATTTCATAAAATAATGAAAATTTATTCCATCAATATTGGTGGGACGAACGGGATTATTCAGTAATCCCGTTTTAAATTTCTATTTTTATTATTGTAATAATTGCTTAACTACTCGATAGTAAGTATTGAGGCTCAAATGGATTATCATGAATTAGAATAATGATTGCAAAGAAAATACACGTAATTTTATTGACTTTTATGTAAATTAAAAAGATTTTTTTTTTAATTAAATTTTTAAATAAATAAAGGTAATTTTTTGCAAATTGTGTTCTTTTATTTATGTTTCCTAGTATTTTATTTTTATGATTTATTTTGTAGTTATCTATCTACAGCAAAATGTATATTTTTGCATTTTAAATTAACTTTAATTTAAAATGCAAAAATTACAGCCAATCAGGGTCTTTACTGCAATTGTGATAGCCGTTTATGGAGCCGGCTTTGTGTTATTGTCGGTATGTCTATATTATACTGCTTTCTGCAATGCTTTCTAACTAACTAAACTTCACGACACTTCCCTAGCGGGGTAGGCAAGAGAACCAATGCTTTCTTATATCGAAAAAAGCTAATTCGCCCAATGGAGCTTTCAGCGAATTGCCTTATCTGCAAATGGTGGTATCGGTTAACATTTATTATTTTAAAATTCTTTCGGCGAACCTAGCTGTCGGCAAATAAACGTAGCGACTAAACAAATTCTCTTTGTACCGATGAACGGCGAACAGTCATTTTTATTTAAAACTAGCTGTGCCAGCGGTGTCACCCGCGTTTATGGTTAATATTATAAAGACTATTTCCGTCATAGGTACATGATTTCTATGTAACTTTAACCATTAAGGCTGCACACGCGACGGAAGCTTAAAAAATGGAGTAACTTCTCCCGTTTTCCCAACATTTCCCTTCACTACTGTGCTCCTATTGATTGTGGCGTGATGAAAAGTATACTATAACCTGCCCAGGAGTATGAAGAATAATTGTACCAAGTTTCGTTAAAATCCGTCGAGTAGTTTTAGTTTCTATAAGGAACATACAGACAGACAGACAGACAAACATTTTACTGATTGCATTTTTGGCATCAGTATCGATCACTAATCACCCCCTGATAGTTATTTTGAAAATATATTTCATGTACAGAATTGACCTCTCTACAGATTTATTATAAGTATAGATTATATCGACCAAGAATTATTCTGTGTGAGTCAGAATGGCGGGTGTGCTGTTGCATAATTGAATAAGTTATACATGAAAGGAATGTACCAGGAATGTACTATTATGTACCTTTAATGAAATTCAATGTACCTCGATGAAACGGAAAAAATTATAATAATAAAGTGAACCGCGGTTCTTACGGTCTGAATAGCGGGTGTATGCTGATAATGAAAGTACTAGACAACTTTAAGTCATATAATATTTTTAAAAGACGAATGTACCTTTAATGTACAAGAAGTACAAAACTAATAGATATGTAAAATAAATGTAGGTATAACCCCGAAATTTTTAAATTGTGAGGCTAAGTACACACAAATTATAAAGTGCCAGCTTAAATTGTTAAGTTACCGGATAGCCAGACACGTCTCATCGCATGTTCATTAAGTCATTTAAACTGTTCAATTACTATTGAACAGATTGGGAGCAGGGGTAAATCATGAAAAATGCCTCACGTAATTTATGGACGCCCCTTTAAATACTTCAATGATCATTACAGTGTATGTATTCTAGTATGTAGAATAGAATAGAATAGAAATATCTTTATTCATGTAGGCTCCACAAAAGCACTTATGAATAGTCATAATAATACAAAATAAATATTCTACCGCCTTGTACTTGGGTATCTATTCTGGTCTATTCTAGTATTCTATAGGAATAAAATAAAATAAATTATGTTAAAAGAAAAAGTCAAAATAGTTTTAAAAATTGGTTTTACTTAGTTTACTTTTTGCTGTTAAGGATGATACCATCGTATTTCTGTTGGAACCACTTCATGGCGTCTTCCTTCGTCAGGCGATGGGGGAATCCAACCTTACCAGTCTTGCGTCTTCTGTGTGCAACGTTGAAACCTGCAAAGAACCAATTGTATTAATTTAACAAAAAGTACATATTGATATAATGTATGATGATATATACAATTTACTTTATGTTTCACAAATAAATTCATATACTATAGAACAAGGCAATAAAATTTCACTTAAGATATTATAAAAAATATATATATTTGTACCTTATTCTCAATATGAATAACTATTATGGAATATAGTAATTCTTAAAGATCACAAGCTTAATATAGCACATATTTTACAGAATGGTAGTAAAAGTACAGACCATTCTTGAACAAATGTGCTATTACTAGATATAATCATTACTTGAAAATACCTAATTGGTAATGAAAAAATCTGTAGGAAAAAATGGGTGAAGTATTTCCCAGTGAGACTGTAAAATTTTGTTAAAGAGGGATATAGAAGCAATTCTCTTTAAGCACTCTATTATACTCTGGCAGTGTTTTTTTAAGGAAAAAAAAATCTTTTAATTACCTGGTCGTCCAAGTACAACATAGAAGTCAAGACCGTAGATACCAATAGATGGATCATATTTGATACCCAAGTCAATGTGTTCTTGGATACCAAAACCGAAGTTGCCTGTAGCTGAGAAGTTGTCACGCCTCAACTCGTATTCTCGTACCTGAAAGAAATAATTGATACTGATTAATATATTTTTAAAAGGCCTTAGAACCAACCAGGTATAAAATCTTCCAATTAAAATACATTAGGAAAATTTTTGCATAGACTAGGTTAATATAATTTGAGCAACAGAATATATTCCAATTTTACTTGTTATTTCTTTGAGTATTCTGAACAGTAAGACATTTAGTGTTCAAAAGTTGCAAATGAGAAATACCACTTTAGCATGAATTTACAAAGAAACACAAATAAAAGTGAGACTTGAACAATTCATGCAACATTCCTATAATATCCAGAGAAGTTTATAACTTTAAATTAACACATGTGTATTTCCAAATAAAACAAATAATTAAGTAATTAAAGAAGAGATCTGGTCAGAGGTTACGCTTAGGGGCAAGAGAAATTGACATGTTAACTTATCTAATAGGTTGTTGTCATGATCTAGAAACTTACTTTAAGACCCCTCTCAAGGATTTCCTCGGCCTTGGCCCCACGGACAGTGCAGTGGACTGCAATCTTTTCATTACGACGAATACCAAAGGAACGCACAGTGTACCGAGCCTTAGAGAACACAGGCTGTTGGCCAGTAAGCTGTTCCAACACCTAAAAAAGTTTTGCAATAACATTAATGACAATTGAATAAACAATGTAATCTATGAATATCATATTAGTTATCAAAATGAAAATAAATCATTCTTATTCAGATGTATAGGTAATATGTAATTTCTTCGAGTATTCTAAACAGTAAGAAGTTAGTGTTTAGAAGTTGCAAATGAGAAATATTATTTTAGCATGAATTTACAAAGAAACACAAGAAGAAATGTGAATCTTGAACAATTCATGCAGTTATTTCACTTTGATGCTTGAAAAGATTATATTATATATACCTTAGCAGCACGCGTCAGCCTGTCACCAGATTCTCCGACACAAATGTTAAGACAGAGTTTCCTGATGTGCAGGTTCCTCATAACATTTTTAGAGTTGTCTTTGGGAACTTTCTTCTCCTTCTTGTCCTTTTTCGCGGGTGGTGGTACTCGCTGCAAAATATATTAAGAATTAGCCCTTTACCCGAAACAATCTAGGTAATACACTCCATACTCTTGATGTTTTTATCAAAGCTTTAGGTTATGCCGAATCACAAACATGAACAAATATCTATTCCTCAAAATATGTATTTAGAGGCTCAATAAACGAGGTCACGTAACACTTTTTACAAAAATTATAAATTAGTCAACACAATAAACTTGGATTCGAATGGATAATGTATCACAGAATCGAAAATAACACCCACCGCCATGATCACAGTTTTTCGAAAGAAATTTTGACAAATCGAGAATCATAAACAAGAATTTAAACGTCAATTGTAATTTTTTGACAGCTAGTTTGTCTATGGTATACCTTTGACGTTTGTATGTACACACATACTTACGTACATATTATTTAAGTACTTATATTGTTGATTATAATTTACTTAAAAATATTGTATGTATTTATATAAATAAAACACAAAAAGTCATTTAAAAATATTTCACTAAATTTAAATTGCTTGTCACATTTCGTTCTATCTATATTTATTATCTTTTTTATATTTATTTTCAATAAACTATAAATGTTAAGTACCTAACTTGTGTCGTCGTTTATAAGACTCTCAATATCATCATCAATTATTGTTTTTAAACCAATGATATTTTATTATAGATATATCATACCCATACCTATATCTACCGTTTTCACCCATTAAAACAGATAGCGTGATTTAGGCAAATAATACGAAAGATCTATCACATCGTGCCTGAATACAAATGTCACAAAATGTCCCAATTGGGACGTTTTATATTCTTTATATCGTGCGCTATGACATAATATCTGCCTCTCCTTAGAAATGTAATTACCACCATACTCCATATTTCGAAAGATCATAGGAAATAAGGTATGTTATGTTACAATTGGTCAAATGTTGGTCTGGGAAAGAATGTGCCAACTGTGTTTCTTTTAAAGCATGTCCTAAAAGGCGACTAATGGTTTATGTGGTTTTGGGTATGTGATGGTGTAGGCGACAAGCTAGCCACTTGTCACTACTTTTTTACAATTTTATATCTGACCCATCCTGGTTTTATTTTTGGTTGAATGTGGTTGAGGGAGCTTGCCGCCCCTTTGACTCTGCCTATCCCTTTGGGGATTATTGGCAAGATGTTATGTATGTATGTATGTATGATAAGATTGATAAGATAAGTCAAAAAATGGCACTATAAACTAAATAATCTAAGTAGATACATATTTTATCCACCAATTCTTACTAAGTACTTCTTGATGTTATGAATACATACAGTAAGAAGATACATAATACCTACTTTTAATAATATTGTTTATCGTGCTCACATAAAAAAATTCTAAGATATCAACCTATTTTAATATACTTACACAACAATATTTAAGTTGTACAAAAATGTTATCTATCTATTTTAGAGTTACAGCCGCGGGCACACTACCCACTTCGCTCACAAGGTACATGGATAAAACTAAAAGTCTATGTAATTCTGCTGATGTATATACAAGTTATACTATTTTAAAGATTCAATAAAATTCAATTCGTAGTTTTTTGCGGAAAAAAGTAACAAACATCCATACATTCATACTTACATTTATAAAAAAACTAAAGCTTTTTTATTAGAAGTAACTTTTGACCATGTAAATTTCACGTACCTATTACTTTAAGAATAACACTTTACTATTTAGACGATAAATAATAATATTTATTTATTTATCGTGTAAATAGTAGATAAGCTTACTATTCACTAAACGGTCGGCTAATAATATACTTACTAGCTGTGCCTCCGTTTATGGTTAATGTGATGTAGCGTGATGTTATTTAGCTTATAGCCTTCCTCGATACTTCTTAACACAAAAAAAATCTTTCAATGCTAACTAGTTCTTGAGATTAGCACATTCAACCAAACAAACTCTTCGGCTTTGACCAATACATAAAGCTCTTTAAAATAGGAGACACAGCATGCGCTACATTTTTCCTTTACCAGGTTTTTATAAGAATTTTATTTTTTCTTGACTCACTTGAGGTCACTAAAACCATGCACCTACTTATTAAAAAGTAAGTAATTCCATCTATCTTATATTAATCTGTTTTATGAAATCCTATTAAAGTGTTAATAATAATTAACACCGGAAGTTTAGTATTCTACATGACTTCCTGTTATTTTTTGCTTCCTTATCATTTTGCACCCACTTCCGTTACGTAACTTTTATTGAAATCCCTTCGTTTTTCGCTGACAGTAAATAGATTAAGCTGCTAGGTTTTGCAATGATTTATCTTAACAAAAATACTCAGATGGTCATAATAAAAGCACGCTCATATCAATAACAATTACCCACATTTTCATTATCATTTTTATAATTACCTCTTGACCATTCAATGGACAGGTGCTTTGGTATTCAGTTCTTATAAAGCAATATAAACTTACGCGGAGTGTAATAAAAACTTCATAAATAAAGAAATGCTCAAAACGAAAGTCTCTAATAATAAGAATCGCAAGTTTCACTGCGCTAGCTGCGACATTTACACCAATTCCATTCATCAATTAAATCAGCATTTGGAAGGCATCCGCCACAAGCAAAAGATGTTAACACTTAATGCCTCTCAAAAACCAAACATGCCATGTGAAGAGCACGAGTTCGATCATAAAATTTATATTTTATCATTCATTGTTATTTCCATTGCAACATATGTGATTTGTTACATAATTGTTAAGTTTTGTAATTGATAGGTTTGTTGCGATTAATTATCGGCATAAAATCAATTTTACGGCACCTTAAATTTCGCGCCATAATTTTAATTGGCGGAGAGGTCGTCCCCAAGCGTTCACGGCTTCTATGCGCACGAACGAACGCGCAGAACAATGAGGTAGCAGCCATTTTATGTCGGTGTCTAAGAAAAACATAATTCGAATGGCCAATCTTAACAAAATTGTGTAATTAGTGCTATAATTTATGTGTTTCTGTACACTCTACTTTAATTAAGTGTTCCGTTACTAATGTGAGTAGAATCTAAGTTTTGCTATACATATCTACAGATAGAATAACATAAGCTCAATGAAACCTTAAGATTTTGCATAAAAAAGATATAATAATAAATTTATACCTCATTCCTTCCATACATTACGAAAGGTCGTTGTATTCAGAATGGACAAGAACCTTTTCTTTGTGAAAGTAGTTTTTGTTTACAGACAATAACGTTATTGTTGCAAAGTGCATTCTATTATTTAGGATTAGGATATGACATAACTTTCACTAAAATGACGAATTCAATGCATTATAAAATTGTATTGTTTACATTTGTGAAGTTGTGGTCACTAAATTACTTGTCGCATTAAAACCGGCGTCGCGCAGCCTCGGCCTGTAAGTTGGGGACAAAATTCAATAACGAATTGGCCATTTTATTGATGGCCGGGGGGGGGAGGCTGGGTGGAGACAGTCGGTGAGCTTCCACCATTTAATAATTTAGCAGATATTTTATTACTTTTCCGATGTTTTTGTTTACATTTTCGCATAGCTACAATTTGTTAAGTTGTTTGATGTAGAATCAACAATATATAACTATGCTTAGTCACAAATGTACTAAAGATAAGTACTTATTCGTGTGTGAGTGTGTATTTTGTGTCTGGCTGTGGTTGTGTGCTACATTGTATCTACAATAGCACACAGCTAGGTACATGATAAAGTGGTACTTACCTACCTACGAGCACAGTCAATGGCCTAAGTGCAGGAACTTAAATGAAACATATATGCATTTTAAATGTACTAGGTACTATTTATGTTACACCCTTTTTCTAAATTTTAAATTATTTGTATTTTGAATATGAAATAAAAGGTTTCATTATTGTGGTTTTTCGTTTGTTATTTTAACTCATTAGCTTTTCTGTTAAGAACCAATTAAAATGTATAATTTAAGTTTTCTTTTGTTTTATTTAATATTGGTGTTCTTCAGTATTTTATTCCACCAAATAAATTTAATTTGTATCTTTTTTCATATAAGTACCTAGGTACTTCAAAATATATTTATTTGCTGTTGTCATTGAGAATGCTCTTGTTAAGCATTTTATTAATCAGAAGACTAAAGTAAAACAAGACTGCAAATTCGGAAATATTACAAACCGGAAATATTTTCATATTTTTTTAATTCTAAGTGATATAGCTTTACATACGGATCATCATTTGTGTATAAATCCGGTATCTGATAGCTTATAAAATTAAAACATTATATACCTATTTGTAACAATATATATTATGTATGTATACATAATTAATTTTAATCTAGTAGTTTCGGCCTTATGGTAAACTTTAAGTTAAGAAAAATCATGTTAATAAATATTGTGAAGATAAAACGATGTAGTAAAAGCATTTATATAGATAATATAAATATATTTTGGGTTCCAGATATTATTTTATTATATTTACTATATTATATATTCTTCAAATATTTGTTTTTTTACTTTATAAAACGATTTTTAAAATATTTAGTTTTGAGATAGCGGCTAAGAGCTAATTCTGTAATTTTGTCAAATAAATGTAATTTGTGTGCTTTTTGGGTGCAGGTGGCAGAAGCTGAAAATGGGGGAACACACGAGACTTCGCCATTAGTTTCCCAGCACACTGGGGCGTGGGCGTCGGGGGTGTGGCACGGGGCGTGGGGGTCCCCGTGCCGCCCCCCGGCGACCTACTCGCCACAATATCCATGTTCGAGCAGCAGATAAAGGCAGAGCCTATGAGGTTGGTACACATTTTTAAGTCATACTAATTCATTCCTCCCTCTGGCGGAGGCCTGAAAGTGGGGGGGGGGGGGGGCACCCTGCTCACATTGCTTTGGTTTTCATAACTTCCGGGAGGGAACGGCTCACCGGTCCCATTTTTTAATCCCATCTTACTCATAAGAGACAAGGGTACCGTAGAGATCGTCAGGGGGTTAAGTGGTTATAGCCCGTCTACTCCATCTTGGATAGAAACATACAAAGTAATTCCCCTGAGGGTCCGTAAGGCTGCGTAAAGCTCCTCAGAAAAGGATTGAAATAACATCTAGAGAAATAAAGATAGTTCTCCATTAGTATTAGAAAGGTTATTCAGGATATATTCTTCTAGGTGAACTAATACCTACTAGTACTAGCTAGGAGTCACCAATAACACTTACCGACGATGTTATATCCTTGACAAGATTTAGGTTTTACTTTCATATTTGTTTTCAATTAATTTGAACTAGCAGTGCCCAGCGGTTTTACCCACGTATTTCCCATTTCCTTGGGAACATGGGGATTAAATATAAAAATTAGCTTATGTTACTTGCTGATAAAGTAGCTTTCCATTGAATTTTTCAAACCGGTCCACTAGTTTCGGAGCCTAATCAATTCAAACAATGTATATTATACATTTCTAGCGCGGTAGGAACGCACGATTATATTTCGTTTATACGTTATTAATAAATGTAATGAAAAAAAGCATTGTGTGGTGATCAAAATTGATTCTATATTAATTACTTAAAAAGTTATATGCCTCACAAATCAATCACGATGTCCAATTTAATTTATCTAAATAGGCACTCATGCAATGAAAAGGGCTGAAAACAATCTTTAAAGTATCTTTGTTGACTCCAACAACTAATAACTTATCTTTTTTATTTTATTCCGGTCAAAACATATACTTTTTATAAATACTTCCGGAATTCCGAATCCGGTCTAAGTCACAGGGAATTTCCGTAAAAAACACGTTAATTACATTTCAGTAAGCATTTCAAATATGTATTTAGTTTATGAATTTTTATGCCAGTTACATAATTTTTATTATAATTTTGTCCTCATTTATTAACCGACTTCAAAAAAAAGGAGGAGGTTCTCAATTCGACTGAATTTTTTTTTCAATTAAATTTAATTCAACATTAATGTTAATTGACTCGTATTTCGTTTGTGAAGTTGTCTGTCAGTTGCTTGTCAGATAATTGGCAACAATTGGTTTTCTCTTTACGTTAACACCACAGACGAGTAATGTAAAAGTTAACACTATATACCTAACACTCAAAATAATTGAACTTTACCATTGTTTTAATTAATTATTTTTTGATCATACCTGCTAACATTATAAAGAGGAAATATTTGATTTATTGTTTGCATTGAATAGGCATCGAAACTACCTACATGACCTATTTGAAAAATTATTTCCCCATTATTAGAAAGCTACTTTATCAGCAAGTAAAGACTATATTTAATCACCTTATTCCCACGGGAACTGGAGCTACGCATGTGAAAGCGCGGGGCACTGCTAGTTAATTAAAAATGTGTAGAATATAAGCTTATACATAAATGAAAAATGTGTAATTCATATAAAATTTCGTAAATGAGGTATGTAATGAGGCAAAGCCATAGATTCGGCTTAGTGGCATTCAATATGAGAGGCCTATGTCTAGCAGTGGACTGTAAACTGATGATGATGTATATGAACATTTATATCTTCCTACACGATTCCTATTGGTTTCATTTTATAAATTCTATGTGTTTACCAGTGTTTTTAAGACATATAACCATATATAAATACTCATTTTTATTTTCCATTGCAGTTTCTACACATCCCATCCCCACGTCCACTCTGGTCCCCCAACAATAGTCCGGTCTGACTCCAGTCACCCAATCATCAACATGAACCAACACCATCAGTCACATCAAGAGGACTCCAAGGACAGTCTTATAGTACAACAACAAGTACAACAACATCAACAGGAGCTTATGGAACAACACCAACAACAGGAACTACAGCAACAAGATGATGAGGTAACTTTGAGTGTTGGATTTGTGTTAAATTAATTAGCTCTTAGTACGGACTAGTAAAAAAAGCCATTAACTAGACATTGAAGCTCCTCAGGTGCTCCACCTTGACATGCAACTTACGTCACAAATTGACATAATAACTGCTACAAATGACAGATATCCAATATCTGGTATCCATAAGTATCTTACTCACATTCATAAACGTGGCTTCACCCTATAGTATGACAGCGTGGAGTCCTTCTTTTTTTACTAGTCCGTGGCTCTTAGGTCATAAACATGGACAGCATAATATTGCATTTCTATCAGTGCATCAAGTACCTTATGTATATTTTCATTATCAAAAGTATTTTCCTTGAAGTATTTTAAGAAACTAACTATGCATTATTTTATTTTGCAGCTAAGTTTTAAAGGAATGGATGATGAAGGAGTAGAAATGGAAATGGATAGCAGACAATGCTCCCAGGTAATAAAACTTTTATTAAATTTAAAAAGAGATAAAATTAGTTGTCTCATTGGCTGGAAGTGACAATATACCTAGTAAATTACAGTTCAATAGACTTATCTTATATATATTTAGCAAACAAATCAATATATTCTTTATTACAACATGTTCTAAGATGTCTTCTTTTCATTTACAGAAAGCTTATTTACAGGGCATGGGAGTAGATATGGGATCCGTTCAAACCAAAATGGAAGTGTCAAATGGGGGTCAGCCAGCTCCGCGTTCAAAACCCCAAGCTTGCAAGGTCAGTGTAATGTTAATGATAAGCTTATTTTAAAAATGCCATATGATAAATCTTGCAATTTAATATTTATGAGATAACTTATTATTTTATGTAAACTAGTGATCTCCCTCTGGGCGAAATTCGACCATTATTAGTTTTTTTTTTACTATTTTCTTGTAAAAAGGTATACAAAGTATTTGCTTCACATATTAATATATAGATACTTTATTATACATATTCATAACCAATTCATAAAGGTCAAGAGATTTGTTGAAACCTGGACCATGGTCTAACTGGACTAAACACATGACTTAAGGCTAGGAAGAAGGAAGACTTTATTATGCAATACAAATGCAACATTTTACCTTTTCAGGTTTGCGGCAAAGTGCTATCATCTGCTTCATCTTACTATGTCCATATGAAGCTTCACTCAGGAAACAAGCCCTTCCAGTGTACTGTAAGTAGCTTTAATAATTGACTCTAATCAATACAAAAACTTTATTATAGATTAGTATAATATTGATAATTCATTTAATTTATATTTTATCATTAAAACTATTTCCCTCATGCATAATATGTGAGATAATTATTATGTGAATAAATTACCAATTGAAATAAAATGGTAGTATACTACAATACAATGTTCAGTAACTACATGCTTATCAAGAATCATTGTTAGGAAATTAAACTATTTAATAGTATAATTGGTCAGAAACTGCCATTTAATAGAAAGAGAAAAATATTTAAAGTATTATGATGAATGATATTATTAGCAACATTAGTTTTCAACCTGGATGAAGTCTAAAGTTAAGACAAGTCTGACTTATCACAAACTTTGTTAAGCAGCTGATCTGGATTCCTTTGTGAGATGGCTTTTATGATATTTATGTGTGTTCACATAAATAAGCATATCTTAATAAATATAAATTACGCGTCACGTTGTTTGTCCGCGATGGACTCCGAAACTACTTAACCGATTTTAATCAAATTTGCACACCGTGTGCAGTTTGATCCAACTTGAAAGATAGGATAGCTTACCTACATCTCAATTTATTTAACCCGATTATGTGTCATTGACTGTTAGGCGGAACGAAGTTCGCCGGGTCAGCTAGTGTATATATATTGTATTATTGTCTGACTTTAATTGTATACATGGGAGGATTCAAGGGTGGGGACTTTGACGCCCCCTCCGCCCCCCTCCCTTTTATGTTGATCTGAAAGTTGGCTCCCCCCTTGACTGTTAACATATTAAAAGCTTGAATTCCAGCTTGGTTCAAGAAATGGACTGAACACAAAGGACAATATAATATCTTAGCAAATTAGCAGTTTTACACATAAAGAGGCATTAAAAAACAGAAGAGAAGATAGGATGGAATTTATCTCTGATTATGTTGGTTACGCGTAGCATGTTCTTTAGGCGTTGTTATTGTAATTTGGTGTTGTGTAGAGCATTCATGTCTTGAAACATTTAAATGGCCCTCAAGTATTACGTAAACAGTTTTTTAGTTTTTTCAAAAGAAAGTAAAGGTCATATTGTCGGCCAAGCTTACGCAAGCATTGGTATAATGAACTCATTTGAGTGACCATCTTAGTCTTTCAATGGTCACTGACGCTCAATGACTTACCTATGAGGCTAAGTAAGGAAAACATGCGCCTCACTAACTATAATCATCTCATTCAAACTGCCTCGTATCCCATACCACTAGAAGTAAGAAAATCAAACACCCGCCAGTGGTGGTTACGTAATACTCGAACGCGTGTTGCGGCGTAGGTTTGCGACGCGGCGTTCTGCCGCAAGCCGTACCTGGAGGTGCACATGCGCACGCACACGGGCGAGCGCCCGTTCCAGTGCGACCTGTGCCTCAAGCGCTTCACACAAAAGTCCAGTCTCAACACGCACAAACGCGTCCACACCGGTGAGTACACAGCCGTATCGGACGATCCTAACGGCACTTTACTCATCTTGAACATTTTGTATTCGCAAAACTAATTTGACAGTTTAAAGGCACAACTGCAGCCCAAGATATTTTAGTAAACAATCTTTAGCAAAAAAGCTATTAACATTTTTAAAAATTGTTATGGGTTCTTGTAGGGCAAAGACTCTAATACTTATAACCGAAAATCAAAAGCCTGATTCACAAAATTATTTGATTACATGAATTCCGTTATGTACCTAATGCCTATCCTTTCGTTTCCTGTTCATCACATTTGTGAATGATGTATCAATAACATTATTCATTATTTTGGATTTCAAAATATATACATCTTTCCCATGTTCAATTAGTTTTGCGAAGATTGATTGATTTATGTAGGTAAAATTTATGAATTGATGGTTGAATAAACATTCCCAGATCTCAATATGGTCATTATAATAATAAAAATAGGCGTCAAAAATGAGTGTATCTATAATTTGAATACAAGTATTAAATACTGTTTTTTGTGAAATTTATCATTTAAGAGTACACTTGATTATTAAAATAAATAGTTAACATTCCTATACACTTTTCTAAGTACCTAATATGTTGGTGGCAGTTGTTACTAAGCCTTATTAGATTTTATGAATAAAATTTAGTACTGGTGTGTATAAAAATGAATAAAACCACTGTATTAAAAGCCAAAATAACATTATTGTAGTATTTTTTGTAAAATTTACAGTTTGAGGCAATGTAATTATTTATAATTTGAAGAAAGAAAGGATTATTATCACACAAACAACAATAGGACGGAGGTTTTAGGATATTCTGTCATATTTAACAATAACTTTTACATCCCATGGGCAGCAAGTGACGTTCTCACACACATGATAATGTTTATATGCATGATAATTTGTAACATGCTACAGTTTAATTGTAATTAAGGAATAACATGTATTTTATTTTTTAAAGTTATTTTTACTTAAAAACTTAGTTCCCACATTTTTGGTACCATGAGGGGATTGTTAAAAAATGACATCAAATTGGAATTTTATATTTAACCTCCTCCTGTTTCCGTGAAACCAAAATATGTAAAGTTTATTATTTGATTTTAATTTTTTCGTAATCACCAATGAAGTATGCATTGTTACATATTTTGCTTGTTAAAATATCCTATTTTGACGCCCTGATATCTGAGTTGTATTTTATATGTATTGTCTTTTCCTAATATCACACTATAATTTATTTAAAACCCTATTATTTAAATATGTATGCAAAAAGTGATTCCTTGGTGTTACTCAACACCGGGAAAGCCACTATTCAATGTTCTATAATCTGAAGACCCACCCATACTGCTTTTGTATTTATGTTGTTATGTGTTTATTTATTTTAATATTTTAGGGGGAGTCACAGATAACATACCTATTTATAATTCTACTTAATATACAAAATAAAATGTATGAATGGCTTTATTTTCCTAAATATGAAGTTCATACTTCTTATGTAAAAACCTATATACTCATATGTAGCACGCGGCCTCTGGACGGAGCTTCTTAACAACATCTGTGTACTTATTATACTTTCTACTTTATATACTTACATATATTTCGCCAAATATGAAGTATATAATTAATTTTATCTAAGACACTGGTGCGACACACAGTTCGCTCACGATGCAATTGACAATACATATGCTTAACTTAAAATGTGAATAGTTTTTGAGATGTGTCGAACAGCTAAATTCGCTATACAAATAAATCAGGGCGTGAGGAAGGCTTCATTGATGCGAGGTAAACAGGGGGAGGTAAAACATACAAGGGACCTCAACGTAGACGGTCGAGGAATCCGCTGTATGTTTAGTTGTAAGGCGGCTCGCGACGGTGAGCATGTGTTGTTGGAATGTGGCCTGGGTTCTAGATGAGCACATGCGCGCGTTGATGGTGAAGGACCGGCCCTACAAGTGTGACCTCTGTCAGATGCGGTTTACGCAGAGTTCCAGCCTCAACCGACACAAGAAAATACATACGGGTGGGTTCTGTTTGGGTACTCAGTACCGCCCTGTGCCCAATCTATGTCTCTCTCTTGACCGTCTTGTAAATCTCCCACGGCTTCTAAAGCCGCCTTAGCTCTTCCTCTTAGTAAATGTTAAGCCATAAATTGACTTGTGCGATGGTTTCGTTCAGAGGAACACAGACGCGCGCTGCTGGCTAAGGAACGCCCCTACCAGTGCGGCATCTGCTTTGTGAGATTCACCCAGAAATCAAGTTTGGGCCGGCACGGAAAAATACATACCGGTGGGTTCCTATCTCTACCTACTGCCGACGTATGCGTGACGTTATCCTTGAGGCAGATCGGTACTAACGAAACACTAGACACCGCATAGCCTACCTCCCCCTGAATGTGTGTGAGAGAGTGGACACTGTTAACCCTATAGGCTAGGCATTTATGAAATACATGTTGTTTGATTGAGAGGATGTTGAGTTGCTATATCGAAACTCGTATAACTTATAGAGGAACACAGACGAGCCCTGTTAGAGAAAGTGCGGCCGTACCAGTGCCACATCTGTTTTATGCGCTTCACTCAGAAGTCCAGCCTGGGCCGTCATGGGAAAATACACACTGGTAGGCATTTTCCCCTAAAATCCTTTAGTAGAAAATGAAATTTTATTATAGAGCTCACATTATTAGGCACTATCATCAAAGCAGTGCATGGTGCAGAATCGTTGTTGTAGCTGAATTTTGTTGGTATTTCTAGAGGAGCACATCCAATCGCTGATCAACAAAGTGCGCCCCTATCAATGCGACATCTGTGACAAGCGGTTCACGCAGAAGTCCAGCCTGGGCACTCATAAACGTATACATACTGGTGGGTCCCTTGACATTACATTTTTATTTTCATTCGGTTTCTAAGCCACAATTCTATCTCTTATTTTTGTACTAGCTTTTTTGTTTTTTGGTTGTGGCTTTGACACCTATGTTTTGTGAATAGTTTTTAAGGGCTCCCAAATTAATTAAATCCTAAGTTATTAAATATACGAAAAGTGGTTAGCGATTCGGAGGTGTTGATTTGTGTTTCATAGTTCTTTCTTTTTATTATGCTATATGAAAGGTAATTTTTCTTAGGTTGCACACGCTCAAAAACTATTCACAAACAGTAAAGTAAAGCATGTGTACGTTGTGAGGATTTTCGTTAATTTTCAAGTAGGAGAGAGAATGTTTGATGGACAAATAACATGGTTAAAATTCCCTCATGGTAGTTGAATCAGAACGAATTGGTATATGCGTTTAAGCGTGACTAGTAGTATTATTTGTCCATCGTGGTTTTGTTTTGTTTCTCTGTCCCCCCGTGTCCGTGTGTTGGCGGCGCAGGGGAGCGGCCGTTCCAGTGCACCGTCTGCCTCAAGTCCTTCACGCAGAAGTGCGCGCTCAATTTGCACGAAAAAATACATACGGGTTAGTAGCCCACATATATTATAAACCGCAGCATTCCTTTCGGTACGACTAGATACAAGTTACGAGTGATCACGCACTCATATATTCCATTTAGCGCCATGCTTCGCTCCTATTTTTCCGTTGCCCGCCTAACCCGTTGTTTTTACGATCCCTCATTTCAGTAGCTTCCATCTCGTTGCTTTCGACTAACATATCGATATCTTAACTTGAATTGCGCGCTTTCACGTACTTCTGCATTCATAAGTTACTAGCCTTACATATTTAATCTGCCAGCCATACACCTCCCCCTCATTTGCAAACATTACGGTGATTTTAGTGTATCATTTTTTATATTACATCATTTCTTCATGAATATTAATACTTTCACAAAAGCGGTAATGCAATCGCCGCAATGACGCATTCATTGGCGCCTAATGTTGGCTACGTCGCTGACTGACCAAATTGGGTTCAAAATTGGGGTGAATCGGTCCTCGCGACCGCAATGTGGTTGAGATTGGCAGCGGGCGGGCGACCAAAAGGCATCGTTGCCAGCTTGCGTCGGCGACGTGCGTTACTCGCTTTTGTGTGTGCACTGGGCGCAGTGCAAGGGCGTCCTTTCACGTGCGGGCAATGCCCGGCGGCGTTCGCCCGCCGCCCCTACCTGGACATTCACATGCGCACGCACACAGGCGAGCGGCCGTATCAGTGCGACGCGTGTCTCAAGCGCTTCACGCAGAAGTCCAGCCTCAATATACATAAGAGGACGCACACAGGTGGGTGCACTCGCGGGCCGGACTGGCCCTCCGCCCGCCCCCAGCCTCTCTCCACTCACACTCTGCCTCTCCTCCAAATCTCTATATGTCGTGCTTCTTTCTTACTTTCACATCAATCACAGTCGATAGTCAATGTTGTGACAAAGATTTGGAGCGGAGTTAGCGGCGAGCGGCGACCAGTCCGCGCCGCGATCTCCGTAGTGCGAGGGCGTCTAGCGTCCTTGCGGACTCGCCGCTGCTATAATATATGTGTTGGGCACCAGTCCAGGGGAGACCGTTCCAGTGCCTGTCGTGCCCCGCAGCCTTCACCTGCAAGCAATACCTGGAGATTCACACGCGCACCCACACCGGGGAGCGCCCATATCAGTGCGACATCTGCCTGAAGCGCTTCACCCAGAAATCCAGTCTCAACATTCACAAGCGGACCCATTCAGGTATGTCCGGACATACGGCGACCGACTAGGGATGTATGATCGTTATGTGGGCTACTAGTGAGTGATGCGTGCACGCGGGGAGGTGGGCGCGGCGCCTGCTTCTCACTAACTTTTGTATTCGTCCACAGTTCAGGGCCGCCCGTTCCAATGCCTGCAGTGCCCGGCCGCGTTCACCTGCAAGCAGTACCTCGAGATACACAACCGCACGCACACGGGCGAGCGCCCTTACCAGTGTGACGTATGCCTCAAGAGATTCGCGCAAAAATCTACTCTCAATATACACAAACGAACGCACACAGGTCAGTCGCCATCGCTGTACTCTAACTTGAATATTTAATTTCAATACTTATCTAATTGCTCATTTAATAATCATATTATAGGCTAATCATCGATTCATGGTTTCTTAATTCTGTATTTATTAATGACTTCTAGCGTTTTTTATCTAATAACTTTGTTCTGGATTTGAGTTGTCGGTGCCACATGTCAGGATTGAGATGTTGATGTATATTTGTCGTGAGTAATGTAATGGTGTGTGTGACGGATGTACAATACATTAACATTGGTGGTCAGTGCAAGGGCGGCCGTATGCATGCATGGAGTGCCCGGCGGCGTTCACATGCAAGCCGTACCTGGAGATCCATATGCGCACGCACACTGGCGAGCGGCCGTTCGAGTGTGATATCTGTTACAAGCGCTTCACGCAGAAATCCACGCTCAACATTCACAAGCGAATACATACCGGTATGGCGGCGCCCCATCGCGCCTTCTTACGCGAGACGCTTCTATGAGCTTCCCTGTGCTGTCTCATGGCGGGTCTTTCTTACCTACCTCAATCGAACGAGTAGCATTACGACCTAATTGTTTTACTTTTTCTCACAAAGATATATTATGTATGCTAATCGTTTGATTGCGTGTGAAATTAGCAATCGGTAATTGCTTCACACATAGCGATAACGTTAAGAAGGAGATTAAAATGTTCAAGATAAGATTGTTTGCAAATAAAATAAATCACACAAGTTGAAGGATTTGTACATGTGTGAAGTACTTACCGCAGTTAGAAGATGACGGTTAAGAAGACGGCAAATTGCGATCGCAGGTAGTAACAGTTGAATGTTCGTACTTCAATGATGTGGCACCGACAACGACATCATTCTTTAATTTTTACCAGCGGCTGCATCATCATCTAAGTTTCAGTACTATGTTGTTTATTTAATTTCTTGGCTTACGCATTCATTAATTTCAAACTGGCATCATTACTGTCTAGTTGCATCTTGCCGTCTTTCTAACATCGTTTTCCCTTCATTCTTGCTTTTATCATCTTTATTTGTTACATTGCTGGGTTACGCTTCATCATTTGTTGTTTATGCGTATTTTATTTTATATGCCCCTAATATAGCGATTGCTTTCAGGGGAACGACCATATGCTTGTGATATTTGTCAGAAAAGATTTGCTGTGAAGAGCTATGTAACAGCGCACAGGTGAGATTAGTTTGTTTTGTTTCGTTCTCCCTCCTCCCATTTTGACTTCTTTTATAACATGATTTATTAAATTAAATATCGTCATATTTAAAAGACCTTAAGCTCTCTCACTTAGGATTTGCGCCATTCATCTCGTATATATTGTTATGTAGTGTGTTTATATTTTGCATACTCGCTTGTAAAGAAGTAATTTTAAATTCAAAGGGTGCTAGAATTTGCAACTTCTCTATTCAATAACACAAATATCAACCAACTAGCAAACTATTGACAAGGGTATTCGTGTTGCATATTTGAAAAAAAAAATGCTGAAGAATTCTTCGTTCTTCCTCGTTTCATTTGTGTTGTCGGTTATAAATATTTTTTCTGTTATGTTTGAGAGTGTTAATCTGATTGTGTAGACGACCAGCTCGCCTCTTTGTCAATTTTTTTTAAAAAAATTCATCAAGTACAACTAAGATCAATGTCAGCCTGGGACTTAAAAATAATAAAACAATTATGTTCCGTGCCTGTCATGTAAATAGCGACTGTGTTTTGATGTGGGGGATGTGATTGTGTAGGCGACGAAGTTGCCACTTGTTACTACTATTTCACGATTTCCATCAAACCCAAAAGTATTATTGCTTGCTGGCCTTTTGACCATTTCGGGGATTGCGGGCTTGTGATATGATGATATGTCAAAGTCAATATTATCTTTGGCTAAAAGAGCTTCTTGCTCATTTGACTCTACCTACCCCTTCTGGGATTGCAGGCGTGATGGTATGTACTTAAGTGTATGTATTAACTATAGAACATATTGCAGATGGTCCCACGTGGCGGACAAGCCGCTGAACTGCGACCGCTGCTCGATGACGTTCACTTCCAAGTCGCAGTTCGCGCTGCACATCCGCACGCACTCTGCGGGGCCCTGCTACGAGTGCAGCGTCTGCGGCCGCACTTTCGTCAGGGACAGCTATCTTATAAGGTGACTGTGAATAACGTATATACTCTATAGGCGATTACTGAACTACAAAGTCTCAATTTAGAAACAGAGCAGAAATAGAGAGTAATAGGATTTTTAGTTTTTTTTAGATTCTTAGTTAAGAAATTAGATCGATGCCACTCGTATATACAAAAATGCAGGACGATTTAATATCGCCATCAGTTTTTATCACCTTATTATGTACGTAAGGATACGCGTTTTAATACATTTTGGAAGCATTCTAAAGTTCAATTTCATCAGAAGGTACATGGTTTCCTATGGTCCTTTAAGCCAGATAGTTTGGCTGTTCAAAGCCGATTACGTTCAACATATTGTACTGCAAAGTTCATATGATAATTGTATTGCGTTATTTCATTTAGACATCACAACCGTGTGCACCGCGAGAACCACAGCAATGTGTCGGCCAACAGCATTGGCACCATCAACAGCGTGGCCACCAACACAAACAACTCGAACAGCAACTATGATTCGCCCGGCGTTTGTGACTTAAGGTGAGATCATTGCTGCATGCAGCTGCTTCTCAAAGTCCAGTTAAGACTCGACTTTCTACTTATTTTAGTTGAACATTTTACAGTTTCTCAGTCAGGTCATAAATCACAACAAAGTTAAATTTTTCTTAGATTAACTTTCAACGGTCTCAATATGGATATCAGTATCATTGGCCAAATTAAATTAATATGGTTGCAAAATCAAGACTGATAATCAACATGTTTTCAGCTTTGTGCCGATGGTGAATCGCTACATGACTTCTCAAGGCACACAGGTGTCTATGCAAGATACGCAGAGCAAGATGTCAGCTATGTCGCCGCAGTCCATCGCGTCAATATGTAAGTAAAAGTAAAACTTCAATTAATAACTTACGATGGTTAGATTAAGTTCAACATTAAATATTTAGTTTAAGTATTTACTTTTAAATAAGGTGGTTACATATTGTGGTTTTATTTATAAAGTATTTATTTTGTACTTTTCCGACAGCTTCACCCCCTCCTCCGCATACCCCAACTCCCCAGCCGCAGATGTCTGGACAAATGCATCTTGGAGACTGATCGCCTGAATAGGTATGTTTATCTATTATGTCTAATGTACCTCTATGGAGGGTCGGACTGTGCAGGAAGGGCCTGCGTGGCTCCCCACAAGCCGAGGGCCCGATAAATTTTCTGTAATTATAAGCCCCTCGCAGACTGAGGCCCAGGTAGCAAACACCAACTCGACTATTTGGCCAGTCCGGCTCTACTTCTATGTACATACTTACATGACCTTTAGGGGTAAGCATTATTCGCTTGTTTTCTTTCCAGCTCTCGGTTGACCAACGAGCAGCCAGAGTGCAATATGAAAAGATTGGCAGCCATCAACAAGAGCAGCTATTACCATGATAATAAAACGTCTTGAAACGGGGTGTCTGGAAACTCCTACGATTAAGTTTGTGTCAGCATGGACTCATGCAAAATTTTTGGTTATTATATGTCGAGTTATTTATTTATCCACTGTTGAGTTTGTCGGCCGTGACGCGAGAGCACTGGCGGAAGGAGCGGACGGTAGCATCGGGTCGTTTTGTTGCTTGTGGAATCCCTCGTCACACCTGTGGACATCACATAGAGAAGAGGACGTAGTGTGTAGTCACGTAGCGGTACCGCCTATGATATGCATTGTGATTTTTACCCACAACTGTGATTTATCTATACCATCACACAATTATATTAATTCTCGTGGTGGCGTTTATAAATCAATACTTAAAACTCTCATCATTTTAGATTGTAGGCCTAAAAATTTTGATCTCATATTCTAATTTGCTTAGTGTGATAAATTTTGGAATCGTGAATGGTAAATCTCCAAGTTTGAAATTCTAAATTTAATGTTCATCGTTCGCTTGTCATACCCACTCTCATTAGACGTAGTGAAATGTAACAATATCTTATTGCGATGCTTTAACTTAGGATGTGTCAGTGTATAATGAAGTTCAATAATTTTATAGAATTGTTACCAGTGAGAGGTAAAGTATTTTGATCGCTGAAATTTGAAGGACTCTAGAAGATACTCCTCATAGTAATCCATAAGAATGCTTTAAATAAAGTCTCAAGTTCATATGAAGTAATAATAATAAATAAGTACAAATACACAAATTTTCAGAGTCCTCAGAGGCAATATTGAAAGCTTCACAAAAATTGATGTCGTATATGATGTTTATTGGAGAAATCCAGAAAAGTGCCTGTTTGCAACATAAAATTGGCAATATTTTTTAATCGTATTGCGTTCAGATAAGGTTATGTTCAGTGTGCGGTCGCGCCGGGCGCGGCGGCGAGCCGGGGCGTATCATTTGTGAAGCTTCTTACTAAAACTTTGTGTGCCTTCTAGCGGATAGCGACATTAGGCAATATCAATCATAACATTCATAACACCACTATAGGACATCATTATTTTTTGTATTTTCCAATATGGATGTTCATATTAAGTGTCCTCTCATACATATAAAGCATCATAAGTATACATACATACAGCATATTTTGATTACCATTTAGGATAATGCAGTTTTCATTTTACAGTAGTAAAGTGTGAACTGTTTATTTCCATTACTATACTATTTCGGATAATAGTGATTATGATAGTGTATAGAGCAGTAGTCTTCCAATACCTTGAGACAGAGTAGAGCGCACGTGGGGTGCGGCTGACGAGTCCGCTGCGGGGGTTCCTTATGGTTTGCCATTATGATATCAAAGATAGATTGGTGCCATTTCTATGTAAATGAGTGGTAGAGTAAGTTTAGTTAAGTCTGCTGGTCAGGGTAGAACTGGAAATAAAATATTGTAAGACGTTATCTCCTCGTCGCCTGTTATTTGTATTGATCATACTTAAACTGTTTTATTTACTTTGTTTACTTATTATATTTCTACTATACGTAGTGTTGTTTTCTATACACATACATTATTTTATTTCCATATTGTATGTGTCCATGTGCTGGGTCAGATTGTAAATACGAGTAGGATTTATTTATTCAAGTATATCGGAAAGTGAATCAATTCGGCGTAAACATAGGAATTCATGATTTGTAGAAATGTTTCACTCTACAATCATAGTAATAAATAATGAACTGAGAAATGGTAAAATGGAATTAATGTTAGAGTATTTAGCGCAGAACTATACTTTGGGTACTATGTACTATTAAAAATCAAAATTTTCCTTGTAGATGTACATACGTATACATATAATAATATATACATATGAATGTTGTTTGATAGTCCTCAATATTTTTTTATATTTTGATAGTTCTGTATTTGAAAGTAACATGAAAAAATAGGCCAATGTCTCATTTATCATTTTAAAATTGATAAAAATAAAAAAAATATGTACACAATATTTTAAGATAAAATAATATGACGGATGCATTTAGTTGCCCAGAAGGTTAAGGATAACATCTTATCGCGTTTTATTTTTCAAATTTATTAAATGTTTAGTAAGTTTCTTACCAAGCCATTGATAACAGTATTATTTAGACAAACTAGGACTTGGGTTTAAAGAGTAGTATAAATCTTCAGATACCATTTTATGAGAAATCATCGTGGAATTTTAAAACCATAGTCTATCAATAGTATGTAACATCATTGGTGAGCATCACATTATAGATGTTTCTCAATGTTGATACCATGTATTATCCATAGATATTATGAATGGAAATAGAAACACCAACATAGTATACTAGTTTACATATATTAAATATATATTAAATGTCTATCTAATTGCCCGTAACTCGATCGGGGTGGTTGTTTCTTTATAAATTCTAGAATTAGTAATATATTTTTGTTATTATATGTTTACTGTCTTTATAATTGTTTTTCTTGATTATTATCATTATATCCTCTCGTTGATGCACCCTGGTCGAGTTTATGGGGAAGTAGAAATCGGCGGATCCTTATAATTTACGAGGTGTGTCTTGTGCAATCAATAATCCAGTTTATTTAGGGTGCGTGGGACGCGTCCAATACTTACACTACTTCGTAAAAGGTAAGGTCCGCACAGAAGCATTGAAGAAGCACAGGTTAGGTATTGTCCGCTAGCGAATTTAACTTTGCGTACCAAGTATTTAGTGGGTTTGTAACTTGTGTGTCTTCACTGTCCCAGCTATTTTACATACCGATGTTAGTTACTATATCTAGAATGTAATAATGAGCCATTTAAATTTACGTAATCAGAGGAGTGGTACATGTTTTGGTATTCTCTCTTTCTTTTCAACAGTAGAAAAGACTGAATTACTTTAAAAATGAAAGGATTCACAACCTAAAAATAAGAATACTCACCGGAACTTTTTGGCAAGTGTTAGAAAATATGTTTGTTGATTTCTTTGTTAATATTTTTGTGCGGTTGTGGTGAAGGACCAACCAAAATTTAATGTTTTACGGTCTGCGTTTAGTTTTTGTTTGAGAAATCGTACATATCCTTACCCGAGAATATAATTGTATACTACTTCCCTTGTCGAGGCAGGCTACTAGTCTAGGGGCCGCGCGCCGCCGACCAGTTACACGATCGTGGTAGTTACGAGCAAATAACAGTGAGCCTTGTGTAATCATAATGTCTAAGGTACATACATATTTAGTTATATTGTATCGTTAGATTTACGCGAACTTCCGCTTTGCCAACATATTGCGTTGCTTACATTATAATCATACGAGAGTACAGCCTAAGGATTTTAACTTTTTTTATATACTGAGAGCTATTTCTAAGTCACTGATTTTATACGATTTGTATATTCTAACCAAATTATATAACATGGCTGTAAGCCATATGATTAACCAAGTTTTGGAGTTATTTACATCCCTTTAAGTGCTATTTTTTTATTAAAATTCAATAAGCAAACATCATGGCATGATGATTACGGTCATTTAGTTATAGCTCTTCAGAGTTTTAATGACCAATATTTTAACTACAACCGTTTTTTTTAATTGTTAAAATTTTTAGGCTAGTTTATATTTTAAATAAGTTAGATTTGTTAATTGTGGTGTATTAAATTGCACGTGAATATAGCTCTTACAGCCTTCATTACAGAGAATAATATTTAGTTGTTTTATAGTCTGAATTGATTGTGATAAAAATATTATTATATTGGTTTGTTTATCTTCTATGGAAAGTCTTATTGTTTATTGTTGATATTTTTGAGTATACTACATCATGTGCAAGGCTGCGGGTGGATAGAGGCTGTAAGAGCATTTATGTAGTCAGCATTATGTATATGCTTTAATGTGATTTTTTAAATGTACTCTTTATTATATAGTCTCATCAATCAATATAATTAGCGAACTAACAAATCGTTTATAATTTTTTTCAGTTCATAGTGATTTATATTGAGATCAAATTAAATACAGAGTTTATTTAATTTATGGAAAAATATACATTGTAAAATTATTCTTTAGTGCTCATTTGCAGAGCTCTAAAAAAAAAGAAACTATATGAATGCAAAATAACAAGTCACGATTCTTTTAGAAGTCGCCATGTAGTGGAGAAAAATAAACGTGCCATGATATTTGTGGCTAATCTTTTTGTTTTATTGATCCCTCTAGTGTATCTTCTTTCCCTTATACCTTCCACAAAAAAGGCCATCCATAACTTATGTCATACATTAGGGGTATGGAGGGGTCAACATAGTGAGAACGTATTGTCACAGATGACGCAGGCGAGGTTGGGTTACAAAAATACTATGAACGTGTAACGTAATTTATGGATAACCCTTAGTATTACGATTATACATGGTAACTAGATATTACTCAAGTCAACAGAAAAATTCAAAAGTAACTTAGCTGTATACTTTTTATATATTACACATTTATATGTTTTTATTATTATTATTATAATGTATACATATGTACAGTTGAAAGTATAATCTCTGAAGGGATTATACTTTTGACTACATAAGTATGCGTATGGAATATAAAATGAAATCCCAATAATATGACTTATAAACTACTTTATTTTCAATTCTTAACAATCTACAACAATCTCTTCTTTGACAACATTAGCATCACCAGCCGGCCCTAAAGTATTTATATTGTCCGCGATAGGCGCAGGGCTCTTGTAATACTTATTACTAGCATGATGTTCCTTCAGATACTCCCCGCCCATCTCATAGTATTCTTCTTTGGATATGCACCAGTTCTCAAACTGGTTGCTGCCCGCGAAGTCTCGAGCTCCATACCACGCGTCCAGGCTCGCATTATTGGCCATAACGACCTTGTGGGTGGACTGGAACGGCCGCATTTCTAAAAGTTCTCTTTCTAATCTCTCCTTCAATCCTGAAAAAGAAGATCACTTTAAATAGCGATACTGCGGTCTTTGATTCGTAATATGAAGGATTTTTTTAACTCCTTAGGTAAAAAAAGTAAAAAATACCCAAATGTTGATTTTGTAGTGTATTGGCATCACTTTTCCAAATCTTTCATGCTTTTCGTTTATCTTAAATAAGAAAATCAAAGACAGGCTGGTTCTTTGGTGCTCAAGTAATTCGTAATCGACTCGCACAGCCTTCGGAACGACACGGACGGAATCACACGGCCTTGACGATTTATGCTAGTTTTTAGCATTATAAATTCGGATTATTCCACTTTGCCCCACCAAGGCGCCCCTCTGGGACTGTACAAACCTGGGAATTGCGAGCATCCACCAGTGAGGAACACATTGTTAGCCAGGAGCAACTGATCTTCGGCACTGAAGTGTTTGAACACGTACTCCATGGTCTCCGCTAGGCCGGCTTCCAAGTTACCCATCATTGAAGGTTGAAACATCAGTTCTGGAGCCCTGAAAAGAGTTGCGAGAATGGAATAACAGTTTGTTCCGCATTCTGGCAAGGTATAATACATATCATTAAGTCTGCAATCCCGAAGGGATAAAGAGAGCAGTATGTTCCCTGAAACACTATAAGCCAAAAATAAAATTGAGCTGGATGAAAAAGTACTGACAAGTGGCTAGCTCGTCGCTTATAATTAATTAATACAAATGGTATGTATTTATCTAAAATGCACAAAAATCAGTAGGGATTTACTAAAGGCAAATTCACTACTGATGCAGGAGTCGCTCGGGCTCACCTATCCAAACCAAATGTTTGGCTTTGTTCGGACTATTTAGTAGATGGTTTATGTAAAGTTTGCACAAAATCGGTAGAGCGGTTCTTCATTTATCACTTTATACGTAGCGAAACACGTACCGGACCGCTAGTTAGACATGTGTTTGATGCATGAAAGAAAGAGCAGGATGCAATAGGTGTCTTTTGCGATTTGTTAAAAGCGTTTGATTATGTTGATTATCAAACCTTCCTGATAAAACTAAGACATTATGGTATTTCGAACAACGCATTAAGGTTAATTAAGTAATTTTAAACTAATAGAAGTAAATGTAAATGGTACACATTCTTCGGGAGCGCCTCTAGTTACGGGTGTGCCCCAAGGCTCAATATGGGGACCTTTTCTCTTTTTAGTATATGTACATAAATTACCTCCCTCGCTATACAAGTCTCTTTTACAAGAGACTTGTATAAGGAACCAAATGTTATTTGCTGATAAGTCATCCTTAATTTTTAATATTGATAGGAAAAAAAGGAATTTTGATAATGTGAATAACATTATCAAAATAACTTTTTTTCCAAATGAATAACTCGGCTGAGTGCAGTCGAGTTATTCATTGGTTTTCAGCGAATAACTTAATGCTTAATATAAAGAAAACCAAATGTGTTAAATTCACAATGCACAATGTTAAGACAGGTCAATACAATAATTAAAATGAACGATGAGCCTATTGATGTCATCAACCAAACAGTATTACTTGGTATCACTTTAGACTCAAAATGGACAATGGTCTCACATGGGACATAGCGCGGCTGCGTATGCAGTAAGAAAGATATGAAATCTCACTGATGTTGAAACAGCTATCCCCACAATAGCAGACCATATGACATATCTAGCTGTTTTGTAATATAGTCTGCTATTGTGGAGATCAGCTGCTGATGTGCAAACTATTTTAAATTACTAAAGGGAGCCTTAGGGACTATCTACCGACTTGGATCACGTGACTCACTCAAAGAGTTATTTAAGCAGATCAAAATGTTTACTGTGGCTTCACAATACATTCTTTATGTATGAATTTAAGCACAAGTTTAATTCCAATCTATAAGGGTTATTATAGATTGGAAGATTATTTATATGACAAGAACCTATGGTCTGCATAAGACTAACCAGTTAGGTAGCACTACCAATTTTAATTGTTAATGTTTATTAATTCAACAAACTTTTCACAAAGCTCATGGACATTTAATATTGTCAATTAAATAATTTATTATTTTTATTTATTTATAATTATACAATTTCAATTCAATTCAATAGAACTTTTTTGAGCTATGTCCTACGGTTGGTTTTTTTTAATACAATTATCATTTTTTTTTTTTATCGCGCCAATTTCGAGTAGTCATGCTCACTATAACGTCGCTGGGATGGTGGCGTCATGTGGCGGGTCACATTCCATAAAACAGTGTATTTCAATATTTTTTAATACGCGACCCCTTTACAGGTTAAAAAATTTTCGCGAACCCTTGGGCCATAGACAGAAAAAAAATCTCACCAAAAATGTGTAGAACTTTGCCTTTTTCCGGCGACCCCCCCAAGCAAGGCTTCGCGACCCGCCTGGGGTTCACGGTCCATAGGTTAAAAACAGTGCCCTAAAATATGGTTGAGTGAAGCAATGGCTGACACATACATCATGCTTGGGAACAGGTGACACCTTAGGGGACTGGTCTGTTCTGGTCTGGTTAATTTATCCTTTAATTTAGTAAACATCTTTTATTTTATATTTTGGTGTCTGATAAGCCGACTTCATGACATGGTTTAATGGCAAATATGACCCATATACCTTTGTAAAAGATGTTGTTGAAAAGAGTACCTAACTAACGAGTTTCTTGCCAGTTTCTTCTCGGTAACCGTTGGTAGTTTCAAATTATTAGTTGATTTTCTTGTTAAATTGACGATTTATAAGTGTTTATAAGTGTGTGTTTGTATATAGATAAAGAGTGTTTTGACTTTGATTTTGACATAAACTAATATTATAGAGCTGAAGAGTTTGTTTGTTTGTTTGAACTAATCTCAGGAGCTACTGTTCCGATTTTAAAAATTCTTTCAGTGTTAGATAGCCCATTTATGGAGAAAAAAACGAGCCCTTATATGATTAAACGCGGATGAAACCGCGGGCACAGCTAGTGATAATATAAAACACGACATGAAAACTCCCACCAACAGCGAGTGAAGCCCTTGATAACGTAGAATACGACTAATGAAAGCAATGTGCAACAACAACTGTATTTAATGATCACAAGTAGTTTTTCAATTACCTTAATGGTTCAATGGCAAGGTGTAGCTGATGGTGCTGATTAGAAGACGTTTGCGGTTCGTATTCACGCAGCGCTTCTTCTAGTTCTACGAGCCGCTCGCCGTCTGCTTCGGAATCGGAATCCGCTTCGCGACTGATACTGCGGAAGGGTAAATCGCATATAAGAACTTTTGTAAATATTCTTTGTGTTCATAAATAAGTATATATACATTTTTTATATTCATAAAGAATATTCCGAAAGTCGATGCCTCCTTTTATTAAGTGTATTGGAGAATACTATCCTTGCACCACCTTCAAGCTGCTTTAGGTACTTTGGTACATGCAGTTGCAGGATTGACAGACACTATAAGACTTTTGACCGGCTCTTTATAGCTGCAGCAATCCCTATGAGTCTCTTGTCCTTGAGTAGAGAAGAGCACATCGTACGTTTGTAGCAAAAATCTAATAGATATGGACAGCCATCGGGGAGGTCGCGGCAATCCGCGAGGCTGATCTCAACGGGATTGTTGAATAGTCAGTATTATGGAACTTATCCGGTTCAAGTTAAAGGCACCACCCAGCAACATTCGAGGTGTGGGTATCAAATTTACCTTTTGTAGGCGTCCCAGTCGGAGTCCTGGTTGCCGAACTCGTCGCCGGCGGCGGCGAGGCGCGAGATGACGCGCATACGCTCGGCCGCCGCCGCCGTCCGCCGCTTGAGCATCGCCGCTCGCCGCGCGCGCCTCGCCTCGCGCCGCGTCACCAGCTCGCGGTACTGAAGACGTCGTCCACATGATAAGTTACATGAGGTGTCGTTCACATGTTATGTTATAAAAGGTGTCGAGGTAAAATACGGTTACTAATTTGTAGTATTTATGTACCGAAAATTATAATTTGGAAAATAAGTTGAAATAACAGTTACGCTGTAAAGGTATGAAAGAAACCTAAGAAACGTCAAGCGTTATTGCAGGTACTTTTCATCCTATTTGAATACTAGAAATAAAAAAGGGCTCAATGTGCCAAAAATCTTCTTTCGTTTTTATTACTTTTATCATCTAGTATGTTGTATCGCCAATAACATAAAATTAAGACTATATAAACAACAGGTTACTACTTGCTTGTAGTGGCGTATTATTTGAAACACAAATTCCTCCACTTTTTGGTTTTAATGCTTAGAGCCTTTTTTATTACTAGTATTCATTTGTTCTCTGTGTTTTGCAAAGTTCAAAGTGGAAATTATTTCGCTCATAGATAACCCTTACAATCAAATCACACGCAGGCGTTTTAAACAAAGACAATAAGGGTTTCGTGACAGTGTTTTAGCGTATAGGTCTTAGTTCTTGATACTCTTAGGCGAAAAAGACGTCAATGAAATGCCTAACGTACGTAGTATACGACGAGACAAGATAGTTTGTCTCTTGTTCAATTTTAGGTAACTGGTTGCTTTAATTTTATATACATCACACCAACCGTTTGCTATTCAAGTCAGTTACCTTAGCCCGGGTGTCAGTGAGCCAGGTCTGGAACGCCTCAGGGTCGGAGGGCGGCTGGAAGCGGCCGGGAGGGCGAGTCTCTATGATCTCCTCGGGGTTGGCTGCAGCAGCGATACGCTGCTTATTCTTTTCTATACGCATGTTTACGTTCGTTATTTGTCGCTGTTGGATGAATTACTAATGTAGTATAAATACAATATCTTTATCTTAAAAATACAATAATAAAAAAATTTACTCACTTGTAAGTCTTCATAACTTTTGATATCAAAACCTTTTATAGCTTCATTAAATTCATCAGTGTCGCCATCTTCTATCATTTCCTGAAAAAGAAACATGATAAGTTACAATTTTTCTTTCTCATCTCATGTAGAGTATGCAAACCACTAAAATATAAAAATTGTTGGTATTTTTGTATTCAATCATCGGTTAATAAGCTTAAAAGTTGGAATAACAAACCTGTATAGCAAGGAGTTGATTGAGTTGCTCCTCATCTTCAGCTAATCTTTCCTCTCGTTTCCTCGCATTTATCTCAAGCAATCTTCTAGCCATTTCTTTTTTACGCTCCTTTTGTTGTTCAGCTTAAAATTTTAAGACAATGAAATATTATAGTAAAATACAGCTAATAAATTAAAATAATTACATAATCATAGAATTCTATAGAAATTTTGAAAAATATCTTAACCTCTCTACCTAAACCCCCCAAATGCAGCAAGGCTAGTTTTTAATGATAGTAATGCGGACCTGTTTTTTCAAAACCCATTGAACTGAATGAATACAATTAAACACAACATGATAAAATAAGGTCTAAGACTATGCCGCAAACAACTCTTCTGTTAATCATGGGGGAAGTGTGAGCTGTATTTGATTAAAATATGTTATAAACCTGTTAATGTAGATGAGCTGGTGGATTGTACAAACGGCAGCTGAACTCTTTTCACATTTGCCTCATAATAATCAGGGTTAGCCCATTTCCTTATCTCATCTTGGTAGTCTAAAGCTATAGAGCAGTGCTCATGTAAAATCTCTTCTATCCTAGACATGGTGATGGCATTCACATGCACTGGATATTTTAGCTGAAGCAGCTTGTGGAGATACGAAATCATTTCACTGCCACCTGCGAATTTGAGAATAAAAAGAACTTTTTTTTCCTATTTATATGGTGACATTGTTGTTAATAAGAAGGTGATAAACAAATATCTTCTAATCTTCGTTGTTTCAACTTACAATATGAGTTTAGATTCAAAAACTACTGTAACCTGATGACCTTGATATTTACTTGACTGCATGAATTCTTCCAGTGTCTTTTGGCTATACAAAATAGCTAAGCACACACAGTTGACAATATTATATGTGTTAGTTTATAAATGTTCTCTTCCATCTTCCAATGTTGTTGATTAGGGATTGCAATCCAGCAGCTTTTGCTACATTGTGCTGGGCTGGATTGCTAGATCCAGCATTGCAATCCTTATTATTGGTATACTACTTACCTAAGTTTATTCTTCTAGCATGTTCCTCAATAACTTGACCTCTTATGACCGGCACAATGTGTATGGTGTGGAAACCACAGTTTACAATCAATGCTGTATCTCCAATATCATTTTTATACATACTGAACAGGGAATCAATCCCATAAGATACTGCGGGTATATCATAGCCCTCAAATAGTAGCTCCGACATTACTGTAAGTAAATTTTAGTTTAATTGAAAAGTTATTCTTGACAAAAGAAGCTAAACAATAATCTATTTCACAGACAACATAAAGACCATAGGCTTTATTATATTAGTTACTATTAATAAGGTTCAACAGATTTCTTATTTGCCTAAAATTAATACTTTACTGATAGGTTAATCCTAAGAGGTGATTATTGTTGTAAATAACTGTATTATGTGAAAAAAATATTACTTATTAACTAATTAAACATACACTGTCTGCAGTAGTTTGGGTTGACAAAAGCTTCAGTCATTACAATTGGATGCGGGACACAGCCATCAGTGTCTATGCCTAGATGGGAAAAAATGTAGTCCAAAACTTGTTCTTGAGCCTCAAAATGAGTCACAACATTCTTATCGAACTGCGTTTTAAGTTGAAATCTGTAAATTAATATTATATACAAGTAAATAAACAAATACAAAGAGAAAAACACAAGTTTTCTCGGGTTAAAGTAAATTATTTTTAGAAAAATATAGAAAGTTAAATACCTTACAGCTTCAATATTGATAATATCATTTCCAATTTGAATAGGAGGGGTAACGGGGGGCTCAGCGTCTTTTTTGCACCTGTCCTTCCGTGGCCTGGCTATCAGGTTTTTGAACATCAAATGCGGTTCATCATATATAGACCAGCCCACACGGCACTGGTAGGAACCTATAGCATTAAAAATATTGTTATTACAGTTATGATATAAAAAAAATTCAGTCGAATTGAGAACCTCCTCCTTTTTTTTGAAGTCGGTTAAAAATCCTCAACAGAAGACCATAAATGAACTAATGTTTACTAACCATTATCAATAACCAAAGGAATATTGCCAAATTTTAAGGAAGGGCCATATTCATGGACAACGTCAGGAAATGTTTTATAGTCTTTCAAAACTAAGACATTTTCCATGGTCGATATTAAATGACAATAATGTTAAAATAAATAAATGAAAATAAAAAACAAAGCCGGTCCAAACTTCACAGTACATAACAACAACGTCAGTGTAATTTTGACACATTTACGCAAAGCGTTACGTTTATTGCAAATTTATAGCTCTGACTCCAAGCATTTTGAGCACAGTCCTTTTATACCTAAGTTTTATACAAATTAATATTTATTTAATGAAATGGACCAATTGTCCTTGAAACTAAGCTTCCATTTTAGATTAAGTGTTTGTCACTAATGAAGAAATAGAGCCACAAATGTTGTTGATGTATCCAAAACATGAATATGGAACTATAATTAGAATAAAAGTATGTTCATATCTTTTAAATCTACATAATTTTAACGTGATTCGATGTACTTATCTAGAGGCTCGATTCCTAGGTCCTAGGTAATAAGCAGTTTTTACACATCCTAGCACATAAATTTGAAATTGGCCCCTCATCTTTGAATATATGTGAGATCGTAAGTGTGTAATACTGCAATACAGGCAATGATATTTTAATAAAATATCATTGAATATAGGTAAATTATCCTCAGTAGCAGTTAGTGGTTTAGTAGATATTGGACCTATTCGCAAAATGGCTTACGCCAAAAAAAACGACCTATTCTCGAAATGACTTATTCTTCAATAGACCTTTTCGCATAATACCTCATTCGGCAAAAGACTCATTCCTACAATGCCTTATTCTCGAAATGACCTATTCTTAAAAGGACTGACTTTTTAAAATTCCTATTAGCTTTAAGTTTAACAGCAAATAATTGGTAACCTATAAGGTAATAAATTATTTATAAGCATTTTTTTTATATTTTCGACATAAAGCCAATAATTAGTATTTGATGAATAGTTTTGAATTCATAGCCTTTTCATATCATGTTAATGTTATGACGATAAATTAATATAATTAAAAAAATACCTTATAATTTAAGTATTATAAGGTATTTTTCGAATAGGGAATTTTTAGAATGAGGGAAGAAAAACGACTGCAGGTCATTTAGCAGCAGCAGGCGAATAGGTCCAATATCTACTAAACCCAGTTAGCCTATTTTGTTTATTAATTTCAAGTCACTCAAGTTTCCAACCCAATATTTTACATACATGCATACATACATAACATTACGCCCATAATCCCCGAAGGGGTAGGCAGAGTCAAAGTGGCAGCATACCCCTTCAACCACATTCAGCCAAAAATAAAGCCGGGCTGGGTTAGATGGAACATTGTGAAAAAGCAGTGACAAGCGGCTAACCTGTCGCCTACACAATCACATACCCAAAACCCGATATACCATTAGTCGCCTTATACGACATGCTAGGCAAGAACCACAGTTGGCCTATTCTTTTTAAGTTCCAGACCCACATGGAACAGTGGGCTGGGTTGGATGGAAATCTGTGAAAAAGGCAATATTTTAATCTTACAATAAGGAAAAGTTGGACAAGCTTGGTAATGAAACCCAAAATTAGCTATTTTATGGCTTTTATTCACAATACTGATGCAGCGTGTTATGTCGTAATATCCCACTTCGCTACTTTTCTACTACTCTAGCAGGATCGGTATTGGTACCATTTGTTAAATCCATTAAGCATTTATTTAATTACACTTTATCTTTTTTTATAATAATAAAAGACATTACAGGAATGTGCTGACCGACATTTGAATTTCTCTACGATTACAATCGATTTCAACATAAATATTTAATTTCAAAGTTAACAATTCTTACATAATTTGGATAAATATATAATATCTTGCAATACTTATTTACAGCTCTCACACAACTGATTAAAAATACACGATTTTGGGGTTGCTATACATTTTTTATCAAGTGAAATGATGTAACAAGATAGATAAGGTTCCTTTGAAAGTTGTGAAATGTAACTGGTATAATAGCACAGGATATGACATGAAATTAAATAGGAGTGTCATATTAAATATTATGTACAATATTACCACAGTGCAAGGATTCATATTAACACAAGTTACATTGCAAGTCGAGCGTATCTTAGATAACTATAACAACAACAATTACAATATAATCCATTTTAATATACATATAACGGTTTAGGCCTTTGCTCCAACGACAGTTCCTGCCTGCTTGTCAGTTTGTTCTTTCTCCAACTGCTTGCCAAGGTATTCCCTGTAAAAATAGTAATGTATATGTATAACATTTCAAGGATATGGTTATGCTTAAAACATTTAGGAATCTCTTGGAAATAAATTTTATCGAAAAATATTTTCTGCGAACACATCGAAAATATATTTTGAATTTGGTGCATAAAAATATATATGTAAATGGTTCGTCTAATTCAGTGGTTGCAAACCTTTTAGTGACTGGGGACCACTTGGATTTCATTCATTTTATAAGGAACCACATGGCTAAAATAAACTTAGAATTTTAAACGAATAAAATGTTTAAGTCTTTCGCAGACTAAACAATAAGTCTTACTGACTCCGGTGGTCCGTAGACTACTGATTGGGAACCACTAGTCTAATGCCACTGGCACCATTATCAATTATACTAGAACATGAATAATATGCGTACCAATTGTGGACCATCAGTTTTTGGACGGCTAGGAGGGCTTCGTATCGCACGTTGGGGTCTTCGTGGCTCAGCAGGTACATCACGCGCTGCTTACCGCCCAGCTGCTCGATGATACTGGAAGTGCATAATAATAGGGATGATAACACCGGAAAAAAACAGTACCACCACAAAATAAATGTACTTACTACTTAAACACACACATTATTTTAGACCGTAAAATGTAGGGCCTAAATCATTCATAAATTTCAGCAAATCAATAGCATATTTTGTTTTTACATAACTGAAAACATTGAATAGTCCCCTTTGTGTGATTAAACAGACAAGTCCGAGTTTGGGGCCCCGTATTAAATATACAATTGATACGGTGACAGCTGCGCCTTTGCAAGCATTTAGGCTTTGACATTTATAACATCAGTAGGAGTTGCTCCTGACCGCACTCTTTCAGCCGCGCTAGTATGTACTCGTATGTATGTATGTATGTATGTATGTATGTATACTGACTGCTTGCCGCGCGGGTAGTGGCGCACGTACTCGCCCACGTCGTAGCAGGCTACGGCCAGCACGACGGGGTCGCGGCTCTTCTCCAGCAGGTGCACGAGCGTGCGCAGCAGCTCCTGTCCGCGCTCGTTCAGACGCGCCGCGTTCTCGCGCCAGAACTTCGCCGACTTGTGTACTGGAGACCACTCCAGGCTGCCGACAAAAAACATTAGATGCATAACCAGATATCAGGGGCGTAACTACCTCACTAGCACGAGGGACCCTAAGGGCTTGCAATCTGGTGTCATTTTCAATATAACCGGATCCGGTTGAATTGTCATCAATACGACTGGATCGGACTCGATCCGGTCAGGCTGAAAATGATGCCGGATCCGCTGGATTACCGGGACCGGTTTTTCGGATTGCAATACCTAGGGACCTTCATATGATCCAGAAATGAAATATCAAACACTATCAGTGCGCAAGAGAGAGCGAGAACCACGGGTGCCACGGGTCTAAAAGGTTTAGTTACGCTACTGCTAGATACGGTCCTATTGAGTGCCCAGTTCTGTTATAGACGGTATCCTACTCACCGGCCACTCTTGACCTCTGTGGCGTACTGGTCGAAAGAGCTGAGGTCCTGCACGGAGGCCTGCAGACGCTCGTTGAGGAACTCCACGTCGTTCATGATATCCTCGTCGTCCGACCGCTTCTGCTCCAGGATCGACAGCTGCTTCAGCACCTTGCACTGCACCATGGCGATGCAGTGCTCTTTGGCCACCTGCAATCAATGTTCATGTCATATGTGACAGACAGCCTGATCACATAATTAGCCTACATTCGCCCAATGGCGTAGACGTAGGCTGATGATGTGACAGGTTTCAGGCCCAATTCCAGGTGTTCATCCACAGCTGGAAATGGAAGCCCATTTCCAGCTTTCATATATAATTACCGTAAAAAAGACGCTATGACATGTTTCAACAATTACAACATCACTACATTATTATAAAACAAAGTCCTTCGCTGCGTCTGTCTGTCTGTTGGCGATAAACTTTAAAACTACTTCACGGATTTTCATGTGGTTTTCACAATAGGTAGTGATTTTTGAGGAAGGTTAAAATATAATGATATTTGTTGGAAGTGTCGGAAAAAATTAAGCCAACACGCGGGCGGAGTCGTTGGCAAAAGCTAGTATTTCTATAAAAACAACTAAACTGCCACTAACTTAGTTGTTTCAAACACTGACATCTCAATTCATAACAAATATTGTTAATAACCGGTATTCGCACCTTACTGAACTCATACGTAATCTCCGTGATATCTACAATAGATCACATGACACGTTCATTAATGTCGTCACCCATGAAGATCTATCAGTGTTTATCGAATCATGGCGAATCTTTGTCAAACTTTTTTAACATTAGTGATAACTGATTTTTCAAAATCAGAGGAGTCCTGATCTGAGGAGGAGAATGATCCTTATTTGATAATTTGAGACCTCAAAGAAAACGCTTACTCGAAAATTTCCTACAAGGGCCAAAGGTTCACCATCCCTGATGTAGATAGTACTAATGCAACATCTGCAAATAAGTATCAATGTGACAAAAAACCTAACAACTCACCTGCGAGTCCTCAGGCTTCTCGATCAGGTTGCGGAATACGGCGAGAACAATGCGGGTGACCTTCTCCTTGACGGAGTCGCTCAGAATGTCGGCGAGGATCGGAATGGCGTTGAACTTGTTCATCTTCTCGGCCAGCAGCGGGTTGAACGTCAGCACCCACAGGCAGAACACCAGCTGGTATTGCACCTGTAACAATCACAATGTTTACAGTATAGACAGTACCTAGTCACAGGAAGAGGAGACGAGGTTGAGGGGTTAAAAAATACAAATGGCTTGATCTAACGATTAGAAACCTAAGCCCTTAGTGACATATCGTGTTCATTCAATATAAGAAGTTATTCAAATAATACAACTGGATAAACAGCAGATTTAGGTACACAAGTCAGTAATGAAAATGTTTCTCCTATTTTGCCTATATGAAGCTGGCGATGCTTACCTGGAAGTTAACCCTGGAAGCCAGGATGGACAGGAGAGTGGAGATGCCATCCACGGAGAGGAAGGCGAAGCGGTACTCGTCCACGCGCAGCATCATCTGCAGGCAGCGCGCCACCGACTGGATGTAGTCGTTGTTCTGTCACACACAACCACGAACAACATTAACAGCAGCTCTAAATAAAATGTTTTCCTTTGGTTATTTCCTGGTGTTTATACATACCTTCGATATAGGCCGGTTGACAAAATGTTATTTAGTCCGTTACTTAGACTAACAAAAATATTGTGTATGTATTTTTTCTATTGTACAGCAAATAAAAAAATACAGAGATGCCGTGGATAGTATTGTGCGTGTCACTGCACAATACATGTTTGAGTTTAGTGACGTCAAAGCGGTCCACTTCAAAACTTTAATGCGCTGTAACTTTATAATTTTTTGTGTATTTTTTAAAGCAAAAATACGTGTTCAGTATTTTTTGACAATCCAACTGGGAAACTAAATATAAGTTTCTTTTAAAAATGTACTTCCTTTTTATGCAGAAAATGTTATTACTAAGGATGTTGAAGAATTACCTGGCGGTTGGAAACCATTTTGTTTTTTTTGTATAAATTCGTTGCGAATTCACCGCAACGAATTTATACTAAAAAACAGATCAAGGCAAAGATAGAAAGAGTTTGCATTACCATTTTACAGATAAACTTTATGCATTTATACATAAAATGATGGCGTCCCAAATATTTTTTGGCTTACCGACTCATCATTAATTCGTAGATATTTAATAAGGCGGTCCTTAAACAGTGCGCCAAAAAGGGTGGGCCGTATTTTCTCGAACAATCTGCTCAAGTACCTGCTACGTAGGTACTTTCAACTATGTTCGTACACACGTGTCTAGTATATTAGGACTTCCTAATAAATTGTGTAACTCAGGAGTAGGAACAAACTCACACATATCTGCTGTACCTGTCAACACGCAGCATATAATTCACATGTAGAAGAAACTTATGGACGATTATATACCTAAATTAATATAAGGATGAAGTAAAAACAATAAGTGTTTTACATTCTTATGTACACCTAGGTTTAATACTTATTGGCTTTGAAAGCTCTTGCAAGTTAAAATTATCTGTACTTAATGAACTTTATCAGATTGATATTTTTTTCATGGGTGTTGCCAAACCGACCTTTAATCATGTAAGAAAAGAAACTTCATAATGGTACATACTAAGAAGATGAAAATTCAGATTCAGTTGGTCGCACTTTAAAAATAAATAAACATGAAGTAATATTCACAAAAGCTACATAGAGATCGCAGCTTAAACTAAGCAGCAACGGAACACAAATTTTAAATCACTTTAAGCATTTCCCGATACCCAATATACCATGTACAGTGAGAAATGAGTTAATGTTAATGAAAGTAAAGCAAGCATGCAGGTGGTTAATGATTAAGAATTAGGTACAGAAATTATTGTGCTTTTTATTTTATACACATATATTTAATTATTATTACAATTTTATTTTTATGTTTAGTTTTTGTTTAACATATTGTTTAAATTTTCACATACCTGTTAGTCATAAAAAACAACCTACAACTACAACAGTTAAATGTTGTCCATTTGTAGCGGCGTTTTATACCTTATGGAGCCCCGGCGGCAAATCCTCATGGGGCTTTAGCTGATCAAAATCGCTATAAAGGCTGTTGTATTTCTCTTGGCCGCCATCAGTGGTCTTGTCCTTGTGGTGCTTGTTGTGCTTCTCAAATTTGACAGCAAAATGTTCTTTCTCATGCTCCAACATAACCTGCTCAGCTTGTTCTAGCTCGGCAGTAACTTTCTCCGCCTTGCCAGAAAACAAACCTTTCAGTTGCGAGTTGCCTGAATGCCCCAGCGATGTGTGATATCCACGACATTGTTAAGTTTCAGTGGTTTAGAACACAGGTGAAATAGTTATTGCAATCAGCTCAATACTATATTAAATTTTATTATATTACATGAAGACACTTAAATTAGACAATTTTTTGGTTCATTTTATAATTTTGTGACAAATCATAAAAAAATAACAAACATTTTTGCATTTAATTCACTTTTATTAAATTGTGGATAAAAAAAATATAATATTTACAAACAAATATTTTTATGAATATGTTTATTAAAATGATGCAATTAAATTGAGTTTTAATGTAATTACATATTGTTTAATATAGAATTTAATTATATTTATATTAAGAAATGAATTTGCAACATATTTGGATGAGAAATATATTAACCATAAAATTTGTATTACATATTGTTAATATGTAAAGTACAGTGTTAAAAGATTAAAATTATATGTTATATTTTATTTTATGAATGTTAGTGTAGTCTGATTAAATGAAATGTCAATAATACACATACATAAATATACCACATGTAAGATGAAATAAAAGAAAATACCTAGTAGTAAATGAAGCTAATCTACAGGTCAGTTTTAATTGCAAAGCATTAGTGATGGTATGATGGAGGTAATGACCCCGGCTGGACGTGTCACAAAAGAAATTACAAAACACAAAATAATCTTCAAAATTTTTCAACATGCTCATAAATCCAAAACATGCTATTTACTATGCGAACATGCGTCCTGTCCTATAAAAAACAGCATTGAATTATATAACCAAACTATGCATTTTTGTGAAAATTACTTATTTCCATATGGATTACCATTAAAACTCTATTGTCTATTCTTCAAATCTCTTTACCTGGAATTATTGGATGTAAGAAAGTTCAATCCATTTTTTGTTATCAGTATTTTTGGATTCAGATATGACGAATAAAACTCACATTCATCTTGAGCTGGTCCTTGAGCCAAGACAGGTAGAAGTGCAAATCACTTTTGTCCATCAGCTGAGGGTGCCAGCAGGCAAGCTTGGCGATGATGCGGGCAGTCATGTGCTGCACAAACTCATCTTGGCGATTGAGCAGGTTCAGGAATGGTTGCCACACATTACCAGAGGTGAATCTGTTGTCACGGAATATCTTAACTCTGGATTTATCTTCCTGCAAAAATTAGCAAAATGTTATCTAGACAGCAATGAACTTGAATGTAATGGAATCCATTTTGATTAATATGAAAACAATCTGAAAATTGCAAAATTCAAATTCAAAATATCCTTATTTATAAAAAAAGCACTTATAAATAGTCAATTTAAACATTACCACCATTGCAAATTATTATCATAGCAACTATGCATAATAATAATAACTAAGTGTGTAACCATATCATAGGAAATAATAGTCATATTAATAATATAATTTACAGATTGTATTGCTTGGTTGGAAGAGATAATGATTGAGATTGTATACCTAATGCACTACAAAGAAATATGACCAAATATATTTTTTTACATTATAGACACCTTTAGAACATCTATTAGCACAATAACTTATACATATTATATTAAAATATCTACCACTCTGTCAATCAGCACACACACATAAGTAAATACCATAGTTTCAGCCTACTTGACTATCATTACAATCCCTTTGACGAACACAAGCTTTAGACATCTCACTAGCAAAACATTGAAATTAATATTTTATATTCATTCAATCAAACTTCAAGCCACTATGCAGTTTATAACTTACATAAACTACTTGTAATATTAATTAAGAAGTATATTTACCGAAAGAATGTCATCAATCAACACAAGCACATATTGGATGGTATGGTCCTTGCTGATGTGGGTAAGCAGGTTCAGGAACACATCGGCACAAGTCTCCGGGCTCTTGTCTGGCAGGTCTTTCTGCCCACGCTGATCCAAGTTTACAATGAAGTCATGATCTCGCTGGGTGATCATTTGGGACCTAGGTACAAAATTGTATGTGGTCATGTGGAATAAAACAATTTTATGACGTCATATGACTATGATCAATACTTACTGCAAGTAGGACTGCCAATTCATTTGAGATTGGCGGATTTCGCTAGCCCGGATCTGCAAAACGCTGGTGGCCGCAATCATATCTAAAAATTATAAACATTATAAAGAATATGTTAATATAGCAAACCAGATAATGGTAAAAACATAAAATCTTTAAAAGGAACAAACTTACCGATTTTTTCGTCTCCCAGCGCGACGAGCTTACTTACACTTTCATCGCTAATGTTAGCCATTTTGGCTAAAGAATTTAATCCCGCTTTGGAATTGGGATAGAATTCAGGGAATTCTTAGATTCAGAAAATCGAAAAGTGTAGACAGACAGCCTCAGCTGAGAGGTCTTGTGACTGAGTTAAGTGAAGTTAGCTATCATTACGATGATAACTATTTGCTTACCTTCTCTGATAAATACTCCTCTTGCTAAAAAAAAAAGAGATAGAAATATCAGATTTTAAGTTGTCTGCACTGATTATGGATGGTATGATTCCAACTTGACAAAAAAATGACATAGGAGCTATGTGTTCTGAAATAGTTTTTTTTGAGCATTGAACTAAATATTAATTAATAACTTGGTGTATCAGGATCTATTTACTACAAAATTAAAATAGGGACCAAACAAAGTTATAACAAAGTCATTAAAAGTATACATAGCGTATTTGGTATTTTATTTCCAGATAAATATTTACCGAAAAATTCGGAAAATTACGGTTGACATAAAATCACCGCATAAATAAATAAACGTCAAAGACGGCAGAAGCGCAATATTTTTGGACATGATGTTGAAGTTAGTACATTTGTGATGATTTCGGCAATTATGGATGGATAAAACTTTTAGAACTGATTTTGAGCTGCTGAGTTGAGGAATAAAAACTTCATGCAAGGTTCAGAAGCAAACAAAAGTGCATGCAAAGTTACTTACGATTATACTTATCTTCCTTTTTAGATTTATCCATGTTTTTCACAATTTTACAAGTAATATTCTTGATAAACAATGCTAAAATTTAGTTTTTTTGGGTCATAATCATTTTTTTTAATATTTCATGATTATTTTTGTTGCAGTTTCATAATTTGCGCTTTTTGCTCGGTTGAACCGTGACGTGACACTTTCGGCCGTAAATAAATTTGGAAACTAGCCAGTTCTTTTGTCAACATGACTACTTTGCAATCAGACGATTGTCAAAGTAATGACCCAAATAACTCATTTCCGATGGCAATTGAATCATTACGGTTTCCATTAGACAGTACTATGCGAATTATCTTCACTGGATATTACAATGGTTTTAATGTGGAGGTGAGGTCTCCTGAGGAAATGGCTATGTTGCATCACATGGGTTGTTTTGGTAAGGGCTCTCTGTCTCGCTCTAAACCCAAAGTGAGTCAAAATGATAATAGTCCATTTTTAATGAGAAAGAGACAGTTTCTGAAGAGAACATACTGGCAGAAAAAATTCAGTAAAACCAAAGAGACGCCTGAATCTGACTCATTCTTTAGAGACATAGATGAGCTTACTGCTAAGATTATAAAAGATAGTGAGCAGCAGAAGAGAAAAGATGTCATAGATCTTGTGTCTAGTGATGATGGAAGTGACGCCTGTGAGGAGTTTCCTAGTACTAATTTAGGTTCATTGGACGCTTGTGATAAGCAAGATCTTGTTGTGATAGCTCCTGACAGTGACTCGGAAGGAGATAATTACTTTGCTAATTTTAAGCCAAAATGTTGCCTAAATGAGGTAAAGGTACCAGAAAAATTGATGCTGACACCACAAGAAGCCTTTTTTCTATGTTTTGGGCTTGGATGTTTGCAGATTTTAAATGGTGATGATAAAGTATTAAGCACTGATCTGTGTTGGGAACTATTTTCCACATCTGACAGAAACTTCATTACCAAATATGTAGTTTATCATTATTTTAGATCAAAGGGATATATAGTAAAGCCTGGAATTAAGTTTGGGGGAGATTTTTGTAAGTTATTCCAAAATACACTGATATTATTAGAGTTACTTATTTATAGAAAAAAAATTACTTTATAACTTACAATTTTAATCTTTATTTTAATAAACTATTTTAATTGTAAGATGTACTTAATGTACTTAGTTAATATTTGTCTTTAAATAAAAATGTATGTATTTATATTTATGTTTTATATAAGGGCAGATTGTTTATGCACTTTTACAATGCTGCCCTATCTCTAATTTTTCTGATCTACATATCAGGGATAGTGCATTACCGCGTAACTAACACTTGATTATAAGGCATAAAATTTAGTGTTATTTGATTCAAAGTTAGAACTATTGCACTTTTTTACACTGACTTGTACTGATCTATTATTCTATAAATCTTTCACATGATTTATTACTGATTAAATGCCTATGCCCTTCATTCTAGTGCTTTATAAAGAAACACCTGGAACTGCTCATGCGGACTACATTGTAGTGATCAAGGGTGAAAAAGAGGTATTTGACTGGATCACAATACTTGGCCATATAAGAATGGCTACAACAACTGTCAAGGTAAATAATTTGTTTACCTTTTTGAATTTGTTTTTTAGGAACAATGTGATTTATTTGAAAATGAAATTTAATAAATTAGTATTATTTTATTGTTTTAGGAAGTTTTAGTTGCAGAAGTCTCAAAGTCTAAGACAGATTTACCTGATGTACTGGATAACATAAAATATTATAGTGTTCGGGAAATACTTTTGTCAAGAAAAATACCAGTTTCAATAAACGAAGATGATTGAACAATATTTATTTTTATTTACACTACGATTATAACATTATTTCCTACATCTTTTTAATGGGTTTCTTTATTCCAGTTCTTCTAAATTCACTTCTTTCATTTAAATATTCTTCAGTGCATATTTGCCTAAACTCATCATTTTTATACCAATTGCTAAGGCAATCTTTTAGTGCTGAATTTTCCTTTCTACATTTTACCACCATTAGCAAAGAAGAGTCCTTGCAACATTTCTCAAAATCGGACACTTCTTTAAGACATTTCTCTACTTTTGCCTTTGCTCGCATTAGTTTTGGTATCACCACTTCGATCTCCACTTTTCTCAGACTTTTATCATTGGGATCACCTGTTTAAAACAAGATTATAAATGTTAATAATGATCTGAATACGCGAAAAGTAAATAATTTTATTGTTACGCTATTTAATATTACCGAAGCCATAAGGTCCATCGCCAAATTTTGGTGGAAGAACGGATTTCTCCGTCATATTAATTCATTAATTTATATGGGATTTTATAATAAAATTTTTCTTGATTTTTAGAAAAATTCTATCGATGGTAATAAGTTAGCAAAGCAAGGCTCATTGACATTTAAATGACAGTTGACACTTTCTTTACTGACATTATTATTCTTTTTTACCCCTTTTTCTGGCTCGGGTTATGTAGATGAAGTGTGTATCGCGCACCATATTAAATTATATCTAATTATTAAAACGCTTTATGATCACTGAATAAGCTTAATACTAATGAAATCAAAAGCTTTTATTAACAAGTTTAACCCTTTATCAAAAATAAAAAAAACAAAAAATTAAACTAAACTCACGCCACTTCCTTAGAATGGTTTGTAAAAAAAAAATTAAATTGAAATATTGAGAACGCGTCGTTCAATGAGCTTGCATTTTCGACGTCAGCTGTCATTTTCAATCATTACATTCATTCTTCACACATTTCAGATTTTGCCGAAGTTTGTGTGTAAAAATACAATTACATGATAATATATTTCTAAAATAATTGTGAGTAGTGTGTGATTATTTCATAATCTAGCTAGTATTGACTATTGACAATTTCTTGGCATTTCCAGAGCAACGAGCTTTCCGGGTCTCGTGTGTTTAACATACCGTTTCTGCTTTGTTTTATAGCGTATAAGTTAAAAAGTGAATATGGATCGTCTTCTTCGTCTCGGCGGTGGAGTGCCAGGCCTTTCGCAGGCGCCTCCTCCTACTGATGCGCCCGTGGTGGACACTGCAGAGCAGGTTTACATCTCGTCATTGGCACTCTTAAAGATGTTGAAACACGGCCGCGCTGGCGTCCCCATGGAAGTCATGGGTCTTATGCTAGGTAAGATCTTAGAAGACATCACTTGGTCGTATTTAATACCTTGATGAATAAATTATTCAATGTTTTGACCATAATGATACTGCAGTTTTGTTAAAGCTGTTGTCTATTGTATGTTTTTGAATTTACATAAATGTTTCATGAAAGTTGTACGAATACAACTGCCTTTGCTATTGTAGGTACGTTTTATTCAACTATGATTTGCAGAATATATTTTAGGTTATATAGATTGTTTAAAATTTACAAACATCATCAATGTTTCATAAATCTATTTAGGTGTATCATTATTTTGATGTAATAAGAGATTGTATGAACTTTGATATTTGTTTCAGGCGAGTTTGTGGATGATTACACAGTGCGTGTGATTGATGTGTTTGCTATGCCTCAGACCGGTACTGGTGTGTCTGTAGAGGCCGTTGACCCTGTCTTCCAGGCTAAGATGTTGGACATGCTTAAGCAAACAGGACGGCCTGAAATGGTTGTTGGATGGTGAGTAGTTCTTCTAAGCATGTATCCTGTGTGTAAATCATTAACCAAAATCTTATTTTCATATATACAATGTAATTCTAATTTTACACTACTGGGTGACAGCCTAATTAGGCTTGTGATTCAAGATATCACTGTATCATAAAAAATAGGTTCTATCCTGGTGTCTAGATAAATGAATACAATAATAATACATTTTTATTTTCTCCTCACATATATGTACATTACAGTAAAATTTATATCAGGAACATTGTATATAATTCACTTTTTATGTGAGGGGCTGGTGTCTGATATAGGCATGTGCCTGTCTTACAGATCACAACTATGTAGTTGTTAGTGCATTGTTAATATATAATAATAATAATATAGTTGTCACTGAGCAGTTAGTTATATTTATCTACTTACATTTAAATTCCAGGTACCACTCACATCCTGGGTTTGGATGCTGGTTGTCTGGTGTGGACATCAATACTCAACAATCATTTGAGGCTCTATCAGAGCGAGCTGTCGCTGTTGTTGTTGATCCTATTCAGTCAGTAAAAGGCAAAGTTGTCATTGATGCATTCAGACTAATCAATCCAAATATGATGGTTCTCGGGCAGGAACCAAGGCAAACAACTTCTAACTTGGGGCACTTACAAAAGCCTTCTGTGCAAGCTCTCATTCATGGTCTCAACCGTCACTATTACTCGATCAGTATAAATTACCGCAAGAATGAATTAGAGCAGAAAATGTTGTTGAATCTCCACAAAAAGTCTTGGATGGATGGTTTAACACTATCAGACTATAAGGAACACTGTTCAATTAATGAGACTACAGTGACAGATATGCTGGAGTTGGCTAAAAATTACAATAAAGCCTTAGAAGATGAAGAGAAGATGACGCCAGAACAGTTAGCCATTAAGAATGTTGGCAAGCAGGATCCCAAGAGGCATTTAGAAGAAAAAGTTGATGTCCTCATGTCTAACAATATAGTACAATGTCTTGGTGCAATGCTGGACACAATGGTATTCAAATGATCTATGGGTTAAAAAGTTTTATATTGTAAATTGTTTAAGGCAAGCAACCCAATTAAGAATCCAGTCGCAGACTTTTAAGTTTTTTGTCACTGAATGTATGATACTTATGTACTAATTTACTTAATTGTACCTATCTATTACAAAATAAAACATTCTGAATTTTTTTAATAATTATATTTTTAATAAAACAGTCTCTGTGGAGCTATTTCCTTACAAATCCCTTCCAGTTTTGTTTGCACTGTGGGATAGTGCTCAAGATTTGCAAAGTCTATGTCAAACATTGGCTTCAAGTGTGATTGAGAATTGAATATGTTGAAAATAATTCCTCTTACTTTCTGAACAGCTGCATCAATGTTATCAGTTGTTACCTGGATAAAATAAAATAAATTTATTTATTGATTATGTAGGCGTTTGTAAAATAATATACTGACCTTCAGGACCACGGCACACCTTATTATATTCCTGTTATATGGAAGTACATTGAATTTCATTAGAGGTACGTAATACATTGCAGGTAAATTCCTTTTATATGAAACATAATAATTTCTACAACACACCCGCCATTCTGACCCACACTAACCCAAAGTGTATCTGGTGATGGTTGAATGATATGTACCTACTGGTTGATGTTTTCATAGGTCGGTTACATTATATACCGGTGTGTTTATCAAAAACAAAAGTTACACGAAGCTATCGATCTGTCTTACATCACAGCTGGTTAAGGAGTCCCTTTGTTGCTCAATGGTTTCTGATAATATTTGGTAAGTAATATACACTCGCGAGCAACCAAATCGACTCAAGCGCTACCTCTGCATTCAAACATTGTTTTAAGTAAAAGTATACAACATTTTAATAAAAATGATATGTCATTTGAAAGCTTGAAACCTAAGCTTTAAAAAAAACATCAACACTATTAAATAAAACAAGTAGATACTTTCATTTGTGCAATTAGGGCGTACCGCTTGAGTCGTTTTGGTTGCTCGAGAGTGTAGTTACTACCCCGCTAGGGTAATGGCGTGAAGTTTAGTTAATATAATCACAATGACATGATACTTAAACATACCAAATGTATTAGGATAGTGCAAGTAAAATGACAAAATAGCTTTTGTGTTGTATTAAGTGGCAATAAGCACCATTTTATAACCACAAGTAGGTATATGCATAATATGTACTCACTTACGTACTTATTAACTTATCATTGACTTGTGTAGATCATGTAACTATGCTACAAAGGTATTAATAAGTAATGTCAGTACTAACAGTATCCCAGAATATGCCAGGGCACTTGCGGTGAATGTCTTCATATTCGTCTCGTATATTTGTTGTAGTTGTTTCACACGGTACCTGTACTTTCAAGACTCGTTAATATTTTGTCTATGTGACTCCGCGATCCCATATCAAACAATAGGTATGCCTGAGTAAGTAAAGTCGCCTGCTGTCGCCTAAGATTTTTAAGCCTAAATAGGTATCTTAATTTACTCCTTCGCCTGTACAGGCGTAAATGTAAATTACAGTAAATTTCAAATATTTAGGTAAGTACTTATTTAAAATAGATTTTTTCTTTAAAAATACAACACACATAACATAACATTACGCCTATAATCCCCGAAGGGGTAGGCAGAGTTAAAGGGGCAGCAGGCTCCTTAAACCCCATTCAGCCAAAACAAAACTGTGCTGGGTTAGATGGAAAATTGTGAAAAAGTAGTGGTTTACTGTACTTGTCGCCTACACAATCACATACCTAAAACACGATATACCAGTACCTAGTCGTATTTTATCTACGGCATGCTAGGCAAGAACCACAGTTAGCACATTATTTTCAAGACCCAGACCAACATGGGACATTTCTTTAAAAACCAATACTGTTCAAATAATTAATAATAAGGCAGTGTGTATCTGTAATAAGATGAACTAATTCCTTTTGAAGCCTTAGCGAAAGCCAAACGTGGTTCAAATTAGATCTCACAGTTATACCCAAGTGCTTACTATTCTGCGCAAATGGTTTCCTTAAGTTGAGGTCATTTCTCACCTTTTGGTAGTCTGCCAATTGCCTAATAATAGAGTCGGGGTCGTCCAGGCGCGTGTCGTGTCGTGCGCAGGTGTCCGCTGCGGGTAATACCAGACCCATTATTTTGACGGATTACTGATATCTACAGGAATGGTCTATCGCAGTTTTTCTCAACCTTTTTCTACGACGGATAGATGAATAACGATAACGAGTCGTCACGAACACCCACAATCGTTGAAATAGGTACCTAACTTGTTTTTATTTAACGCCTTTGAAAAAACAGCAGGTTCTATATTCAACTGCTTGGAACCTACTTGGACCCTTAAAATACGGACGGACTCGGAATACACATTAAGAAATGTTGTCTATCAGATCAGAAGAACGATCAGACAATGATATTCTTTGTGTAGGCATTACCTACTCTATATAATTTACTGCTTATCTTGGAGCTAGTCTTGCTGAGATTGAGGGAGGGATTTGACGCGAGATGATAATTTTTGATGAGTAGATAACATATCTCAATGACGGATCAGCGTCTAATAGACTATAGAATATAGAAGTATATAGACTATAGAAGTATTCAATAGCGGAATACTTCGATTCAACTATTAGTCCTCACTATAAACTTTGTATGCTACCGAAGCATCAGAATTAAGTATCTACATTAGGTAACAGTTTAGAAACCTGCTTTCCTGAGCAAAAACAATTTAAATAACCCTTACGTACTGAAATGGATTTAACCAACTGATACATACACACTTGATAAGTGAGACTACTGGCTTGCACTAAACCAGTTTCCAAGAGGAAAGCCAGCCAAAGGTCTAAGTCGTCCCCTGAACCGACAGCGCTGGGGTGAGACCGGCGTGTCTTCCACGGGACTTTAGTGCTGATCGATCTTCCCGCCTTAGTCTTGTCGCCTGAAATAAAATCTTCGATTGGGAAAATGTACGCAACGGCTAAAAGAGAGTGTAACAAAAGATATGTATCTAGGTATATTTAAAAAAAAAGAAACAAAGTTGGAGTCTATAAAGGTATCCGAAGTCGGACGGGGCTTAAAATAAATTAAGACTGCTACTGTCCACGCCCAATCGATATCTTATCTAGGTATATATTAATACGTGAAGCAAAAACGTTGTACCCCTATATAAGAGAATTACACGGATGGAGGAGTACCTAACCTATGAGATTTGGCACAGTTAAAGTTTATAAATGAAGAAGGAGTGCAGAAAGCTTAGATTTCAATAAGTAATAAAAAAATCCAAATAATAGGTAATGGTCGAATTTCGACCAGTAAGCGATCACTAGTTTGAATAAAGAGGTGGAAATCCACATCATTAGGTACGTAGTTATTAGAGACACTTACCCAACCTATAGGTACATTACATACCTTCGTATACTTATAAGATTTTATTTACAAACTTTTTACCTTTCTCCTAGGTACGCAATACATATTTATTATAACATACTATTATAACACCTACTTACTACCTTAGCGGATTAAACGGTGTATGTCGCTTTTTATAGTTACGGGTTACCTTCTTTATCTGACATATGACGCGGTTCAATGAGCATGCCGATAGGGTCCACTACTTGATCATCAGTATCACCGTTGTCTTGGGACGTGAAAGTTACTGACTTCGATGATTTGGAGCTGTCGGGGACTACAGAAAAACCTACAATCAATATGTCTGCATAGTAACTCCTACTAAATAAGTAGGTAGGTAAGTATGTAAGAAAAATCATCAGTAAATTAAAAGATAAATAAGTAGGGATCATCTTCCTAGCGCTGTGTCCCCTTTCTTGTGGGTCCTTGCGTAGACCATTATCGTATATAGATAATTTCCAATTCGCTAAGAATTGGGGTATTAGATTTATTACAGTTTTCAATATAGGTACAGATTTATTCATAATGTTTTCTTCCATTGAGCTTGTGGTATGACTATTACTCACATAAATTTATATCCAGCGGTAACTTGGAAAATTACCTACTACTTTTTTGCTAAAAGGTCTTGAGGAGAGAGAAAGTTGCTTAGCAAATAACTCAAGTGAAATAATCCTGTAATCAAATGACATTTCATACCTTTCCAAGTGGAAGAAGCGTATCTACTAAAATCGACACTCTTAGGGCGAGAGATGCTTGCTGCCTTATCATTTTTGGTTTTAGACTGTCGGGTGTCCCCGTGCCTGGAATGAAAGTATTCCTTTATCAACTGGCATAGAGTACGTTTTATTTTTTTACCCGTAATGTCTGATAGAAACCTCAGGTGCTCATCAAGTTCAATAGTCAGTTATCTATTTGGTCAGCTCGATTTTCGATACAAATCGGTGTTAAAGCTATCTTGTTTAGAAATGGCAATCTACATATTTGTACCTACTAACAATAAAGCATTGTACCTATGCTATTTATAGTAAGTAATTCTACTCTATACTTTTTAACAAAAATAAAGTAAGATTTAGTTTAGAACGATTTAGCACCAAAAAAAGTTAGTTAGTTATATGAGAACTAGCTACTTACGTATCTAGTTAATAAGTTTTACTTATAAATACAAATTTTTGATAGATAATAATGCCAAATAATCACACATTTAATTAGAAAAAACTATTGAAACCTTTTATACAACTCTAGGCAGTCGTAATAATCAAAATGAACATACTTAGGGCCCTGATTGCGCTCTTGGTATGAATTCTGTCCGTTCGCAAAACTGTTGTACTCATCCGTAGCTTGTGACTCCTTGTAAAGCGAATATAAACTGGGGTCCATTTGACTGGACTTCTCATGGTGCTTACATGCTTCCTCCAAGGAGGTTGTACTCTAAAATAATATTAAAAGTTTAGAACAACAAACGGCCTCCTTAAAGCTAGTTTAAGGTATATGGTATGTGCGATAATCTGCTGATTCACTTACGGTCTTGTAGGGAAATTCGCAAGATAGAAGTTTGGGTATCTGCTATCTGAATCTGCTAACATGACTCACGAAAGTATGCATCAAATCAAGTAAGATCTCAGTAACCATGAAGGGCACTTTCAAAGAAACAAACTTTTTCGGTAGTAACTCGTCGATAAAACATAGCCTATATGTTATTCAGGTGTATAGCTACATTATTGTAAAGTTTCATTAAAATCTATTCAGTAGTTTTTGCGTGAAAGAGTCACAAACATCCAAACAAACGTTCGCATTTATAATATTAGTAGGATGTGAATCTAAGCATTTTGTTGTTTTCATCTTTATTTCCTAATAAAAATAAGGTAATGGGGAGAGTATACGAGTAACACACGTTTCCGCTTTTATTAAAACAGACTTCTTCGCCATTCTTGGTAGGCCAGAGAGCCGTATAAAAGATGTAAATAAATAATTTAGACGGAAATTGCAGCGAAATTATTCCGGAAGAGTAGGTAATGCTTTTGACATAGAGTTAATAAAATTTTGCGTTACTTGTACATTTTGTAAGTGGATTGGTATCAAACATATTTTCTAAAGTGCCGAATTTGGACTTTAAGGGCGACTTACAGATGCCAATAAAGTGAGCAAGTTGAATCCCTTGACGAAGTCCTGAGCGGCTTGTCGCTGTTCGCTGTCCATCATGAGTGAACATTCAGATTCAATCACGAATTCGCTCTTTTCCTTTTCTTCTGGTAATGACTGTGAACACCAGAGTTTACTACCTAGAATCAGTTTTTTCTAGTAATAGAACAAGGGCCCGTGACGATCGACCGTCGTTATTTTAGGTAAGTATATCTCTTGATAGTTCCTCGAAAGTAAGATATATGTATGAAATGCAGCTTTTATACTATAACGTAAGGAAGAAGCAATTTAATACATCATTGATTGCTGTTACCATTTAAAGCAACCGTGATGTAAAATTCACGCTAGGGGATCGTCTGTGTACCTGTATTGCATATACTTTAGGTTTTATGAAACAACGAAGCTGATAAATTTTATACGATCAGATCTTCGTTGTTTTATATAATCTAAGTGGTTAGGTAGTACTTAGTGATAGTTTAGTAAACATTATTTTTAATCTTAGTGTGTAAGTATAGGCAGTGGGTATATTTTTTAATCTCGAATCTTTTGTTTAGGATGTTAAAACTTTTTAAATAATAACTAACCAGAAGAATCTCATTGAGTATGCCTGTGATTATAATCCTCCCAGACAGAAGAACTTGCAAGGTAGACCTTTCGAAAGGCGTTTCTAACGATAAGCGTTTTTCATTAGCGACGTTGCGATGGCTAAAACAAGATAAAGGTGTTAAGTAATTAAGAGGTATTTATGGTTACTGTAGTAGTAATGATTTGCATTATCCAAGATTTGGAATGGTAGTATAAATACTTACTTTCATACTCTTTTCATGTTCATTTGATCGTTTTGGTGTTGGATATTTTTCTACATACGTTACATCACGCCCATAATCCCCGAAGAGGTAGGCAGATTCAAAAAGGCAGCAGTCCCCTTAACCACATTCAGCCAAAAATAAAACCAGATTGGGTCATTGGATTGGAAAATAGTGAAAACAATTTTTTTTCTATATATTGATAATTTTGATTTTAAACGGCGCTTTTATTCCTTATTTTTTATATCCCTAATTCTGACAATAGGTTGCGGGTGTGGGTGATTGTGTGGTCGAAAAGGAAAGAAGAATTTGAATAGTCATTTATATTTCTTGATCAGGTATGAGCCTGCTGACGTCTTATCCTAATCCACACTAACCTAAACCACAAAAGGCCGTTTGGAAACGGCCTTTTGTGGTTTAGTTTTCAAGCGTTTAAAATTAAGCATACGTTTTCCTCTCCTTTTGAGTAATGACAAGCTTGCGTTTGTCTAAACGTGTGACCAATATCAAATAGGGTCGCAGCCCACGAAGCTTCAACATCAGTGCTCCAATTAGATCCATGCATACGATCTTAACTTTGCCCTCGTTAATAAAAGCTTCTTCTCTGCCTGAAAGAAAAATAAGAAACAAGGTAAAGAATCGTGTTACTTTAACCACCAGTCTTGAATATTTATAGTTAGTTAACAGGTGCAAAAACTTTTATTTATTAACTAAGTTATTTTTACTTCAGTTAGTAAGTTCTCTAAGTTCTTCAAACTGACACACCAATTCCCTGGCCCCAAACTAAGCTTAACTTGTGCTATGGATATTAGGTGAATGGGTAGGTATGTGGATGGAGCTGTGGATTTTGTGCAAAATAAAATAATTAAATACGTTTATAAACATCCATGACTCGAGTACAAATGTCCACGTTAATTGCACGAAACATTTGCCCCTAGCGGGATTCGAACCCGCGACCTCTGGTTTCGTGGCCAGGGTCTCTGACCACTCGACCAACGGGCCAGTCTTAACAGAAATCCTCTTTATTCGTCAAGCATTAAGAGTTGTTGTCAGTACAAGTTTTAAATAATTCGGAATTACTTAAAAACTCAGCGCATGACCTAGAAACATCTGTGGCAAGATCTGAACAAACTTTGTGATTGCGCGGCAACTTGTAAGCAATTTTATATGTAAAAGTGACATACTTGTAAAGTTGTATAAATTTTAACTACGCAGAGCTTCAATACATGTCTTACAGCAGGTATTAAATTAGAATTGTAATTGATTGTTAGCTACTTAAACTGATACCTAAGAATTAGTACTTATACATAACTAAATGTCGTAGTACAGTTCATGTACAGTTCTATTGACAATAACATTGCATTTCCTCACTTGTGGATAATTTTAGCACTTTGCATGAACAGAAATGAAACTGTCCAATCATCAAATAGGATAAAGCGTAAACTGATTAATAAGGTGTAGGTCAAATGCTTCATATCCTCAATGATATGTTATGATAAAATGTGAAAGTAACTCCGTCTGTCTGTTACGATTTTACGTCTAAACTACTTGTCTAACTGATTGCTCTGAGTTATGCCTAAAATTTAAACCCTGGGAAAGGACATAGGCTATTTTTATCATGGAAATGATAATAGATCCCATAGATCGAATTTTAGGTGGACAGAGTCGCGGGAAAAAGTTAGTAGAATATAAACAGGAGTGTAGACACTCGCACACTTACTTAGCCCGTATGACTCCCCGTCGCTTTCGCTGTAGGTGAGTAATTCTCCGGCCAGTAGCATATCGTCGAATTTATCCCGGGACACTTCTCTGAAGCGGTCGGGGAAGTGGTACGGCGCGGTGGTATGAAGCCTGGCCATCTCCACGTGTTTGCTACACTCCTCTGTGAGCCGCCGAGCGAGAGCCCCTGAAGAGGTTCAACCAAATCATCAAGTTTTTAGTTTATTATTGAGTTACGAATAAGGAAGGCGCCACATGCGAGGAGTACACCTACTGGTTCAAAACAGAAAAAAACGGTTATCTTTAAAAAAAAATTTAGGTATAGGTAAGTAGATTTATGCTAGTAAATGGGTGGTGTGGGAAAGCATATCGCGAAGCAACGTAAGACAACTATAGATGGACGTGTAACCACTATGAAACCAATTGATCCTATATTCTATCTAGGGGTTAAAGGCAAATGGATACCTAACTGAAGTAACCATCAGATTCCAAATAGGAACAAAGCCTTAGGAAGAAGAAATTGTTTAGCAGGAGTACTATAACCTTTGTTAGTCAAGTGATACGTCATCTACATCAGGGTTAGGTCAATGCCTAGTATGTATTTGACGTCAATGCCTAGTTTAACCGTGTATAGGACTGGGGTAATTGAGACAACAGTTGGTATAAGTCTCAACTACCCCATTACGTCGGGTTCGCCAAATATCACCGCGTATGGGACTGGTGTGGAATGAGACAAAGGTTAATAGATGTCTGTAGGTAAATGTATGTAACTGAAGATGACTGATTTATTTAACGTTGTATTACAGTTTATATATCACTCTATCTGTTGGTTAATGCTTGATCATGTTATATCTCGTACGTGCGATACGTGCTATATTTTACTACGTGCGGCAATGCGGCACAGTACTCCCCCCTTATTAAAAAAAATATATTAAATTAATAAAAACAAATATACATAATGAAAACAATACAATTTGTAAGAAACAGCAACGCTTGTATATGTGTTCTCCGTAGTCACGTTGTCGTATTCGCGATCCATCATAAGGTCTTCTTAGTTCTTTATTTGTCCTTGGCTTAGGGTATTCGCTAGTATTTGTATACTTCTCCTCGTCTGGCGTATTTCTTGGCTCGTTACCCGATAACCTAAGAAATCCAATCGCTCTGGAGGAATTCACATTTTTCTTTATTTTTTGATCTATCCGATCTCGTATCAATTAACCAAAACCTCATACCACTTTTCCAGTCGGTAAAAATGAGGCGGTTGTTTGAAAACATAGCACAGGTTCCGCCGTTGACTGTGCTATAATTATTTTTCCTAATGCTTAGGAATATACACTAGCTCCCAATCGCTTGGTTTTTCACATCTTTATGCGTATTTTCCAATTTTGCGATTACTGTGACAAAATATTCTCACTTGGCTAAGCGGCCTTGAACTTGACTTCGGCGAATATTAATTGCGACAATATCTGCGTCGATTATTGCTGCGTTCGTTTTTAACTGCACTCAAATTCCAATTGCATTTGTTTCAGCTGAGTTAGCATTTCTTCCATCGTTGGATCGTGACCTTTGTTTGCGCTGTCGTCGACTGCTGACACTTCGTTTATGTCTGAATTATTTAATATTTGTTGGCAATCTGGCTCATTTTATCCAAGTCTGACGAATCGGTTGCTATGTGGCTTGATATTATGTCGTTGACAAGTATGACTTCTTCTTTGCTTAATTTCGAGACGACGGTGGTAAATTTGTAGTCCTCTCCTTGTTTTGAGCAAATTCTTTAACCATGATCCCTTGGCTCGTTTGCTTCACCATTTTGTTGTTTTGTCGGTCGGGTTCGGGATCCAGAATTCCGGTATGCCGAATGTGACGGCGGTGTTGGCAGCGACTTCTTATAATGCTGTATGATGCACACGACTTGCGCGGAGTTTCCATGTTATTGCAGTATCGGTCGGGTTTGGGATACTTTAACCATGATCCCTTGGCTCGTTCTTCGCTATTTGTTGTTCTGTCGGGGGTCACCACTTTAACCGTGGTTCCTTGGCTCGTTTGCTTCACCATTTTGTTGTTCTGTCGGGGTCACCACTTTAACCGTGTATAGGACTGGGGTAATTGAGACAACAGTTGGTATAAGTCTCAACTACCCCATTACGTCGGGTTCGCCAAATATCACCGCGTATGGGACTGGTGTGGAATGAGACAAAGGTTAATAGATGTCTGTAGGTAAATGTATGTAACTGAAGATGACTGATTTATTTAACGTTGTGTTACAGTTTATATATCACTCTATCTGTTGGTTAATGCTTGATCATGTTATATCTCGTACGTGCGATACGTGCTATATTTTACTACGTGCGGCAATGCGGCACACCTAGCATGTGTAGATCAAGCACATTCGCAATCCAATGACAATTTGGTGGAACTATAATAACATTTTCACTTGCGCATGTTAAAGTTTTTTCCTTAACACCATGTTGTTTCTAATCGAGAATAACACGACCACGGAAATGGATTCTGCATACCCTAGATAAGTGAAACAAAAAAAGATACTCCCTGAGTGAAAAGTCGTCGCATTTTGTGGAACACTACATTCCTGAGGCAGACGCCGAGCGAGCGTGCACATGATTGCCGCACAGTAGAATGAATATGAGCAAAGAAACTTTAAATTCCTTACCTGGTTTATTTTTTTTGACAAGTTTATTTAAACCGATATACTCAGCAGGCCACCTTAAGCGGTGGTAGCTCAATGGTAAGGACACGCGCCTCTTAACCGAGGAGTGCGGGTTCAGACCCGGGCATGTACCTCTGGATTTTTCAAGTTTATGTACGTATTTATCCCACTAGCTCGACGGTGTAGGAAAACATCGTGATGAAACCTGCAAATTCAAACAGCTTTGGATTTGTAACCATGATCCAAAAATTGTCTGGTTTTCTATTTTAGGGTTACGAAGGTCAGATCGGCAGTCACTTCAATGTAATTACCAGACTCGCTAAATACTAGATCATGGTCTAAGCGGACCCCGTCTAAGCACGGGACATAATGCTAGGAAGATGATGACTCAGCACGCCACCAGATTTTGGGTAAAGGTGGTATAAAGAATAATGTGTATGTAGGTAATGCGCGTACTTTACTGTTATTATTTCTTATTGTGAGAGATCTGCAGAGCCGCGAAAAGTTCCCTCTAATCTGTTTAAATTGCGCGCTCGTTCACATAGTTTAATTCGGATTTACGGGTAGTTGCGTAGCTAATTTTAATTAATTATGGGTTATAAAGGACTTCATTATTCACCAGAATTAAAATTCCTTGCGAAACAAAACACTGTGCCGAATCGCCTGTTTGGACGTAGGTTGGGTCAATATTAAAATTGATTTGAAGCTTTTGCAAAGCTTCAAGGATGTCTCTAAGATACTGTATAATCGTATATGATATATTTCTTGGTAAAAGATATTTTTACAATAATTATATCTACTAGGTGTCATTTTAACACACGGATAAGAATTTGCCAAAAGACGCCTTAGTTTACTATATAATAATTAGAAAAATCAGGTACGAGTACAGTAGATAAGATTTTAACAAGAATGCTTTTCGGCAGGTAGATATAGCTAGACACAACTTAAACAAAAAGAGAGAATTTGTACAAACCGCAGAATTGAGGACTTGGCGAGTGTTTCGCAACAAGCCCGGTATTCTTTAGCATTCTTGTTCTAGCTGGGTGAGTGCACGTGGAAAGTTAACAGTCGTCGGGGCAGCGGAAAGTTCCTCTTTGTAATCAGTTTGAATTGCTGGCTCGGTCACGTAGTTTAATGTGGATTTGTGGGAAGATGTGTGGAAGTACAATTAAAGTTAGTTCTGGTAACAAAGGAGGGTATGGACAAAGAGTTTACGCCTTTATAAGTGTATCTGTTAACTCAAGCTTTCCTGGCAATGCAATGAGCGAAAAACATGGCCGTGTTAATTGTTATGTTAGTAAGTTGTAATGTTTGATACATTACAACTTAAAACGCATTGATGAGATTTATGACACTGGTTTGCCAAATGTATATCTGACATAACAAATGTTAGGTGTTATTTTTCAACCGACTTCAAAAAAAGGAGAAGGTTCTCAATTCGACCGTATATATACATATATATAAACGTTTTTTTTTTATGGACAGAAAATCTTCTTTTCATGAGGTTTACGTGCCTATGGACGATTTTGACAACAGACAAAAACCTCATAGGGGTTTTTGAGCATCTTCCTTGCACTATTGTTCCTTTATATAAAAATACATATGTCTATACCGGTTTTGAATCAACACTCGCCGCATATTAGGCGTCCTTGCCATTGAGTTATCACCGCTCTACATATGAAGCAATAAATAAATAATAAATATAAATAATATTCATAAATTGAATACATTGTTATACAATTTGACTAGTCATAATGACAAATTTGTGTTTTTTGACACAAATAAATTTATTCCTAATAATATGTTGACTGGCAAAACTTTTTATTTGCCTTTTAAAATTAAAAAACAACTGGCTAATTTATTAGCCTATAATATTAATAATATTAATTGTATACATAATCGGACCTTGGAACTCGTTCCAAATCATTTAAATTTACATCTAAGACAATAGAGGACACCTCTAGCGTTAGTAGAATATCTAGTTTAGAGACAATAGGGAAGTCCAATATTTTAAATATTGTTCATCAAAATATTCAGGGCTTCTCCGGCAAAGAATTAGAAATGGAACTAGGTCTTAACCAAATGGATATACAGGTTTTATGTTTGACCGAGCATTGGTTGAGGAAGAGTGAGCTACTAATTAATATTGAAAATTATACACTCATTAGTTCGTTCACAAGAAAATCAGCTATTAGAGGCGGGTCACTTATACTATTAAACAATAATTTAAAAGGTAAAGAGCGTAAAGACATAGTGGCACTTTCAACTGAACGAACTATTGAAATATCATGTGCAGAGCTTGAACAGTTCATTATTGTCTGTATTTATAGGCCTCCGTCTGGTAATTATCACACTTTTGAGTCTATTATGGATGAGGTATTGAAAAAAATATGTAATTGTAATAAGAAGATCATTATATGTGGCGATTTTAATGTAAATATTTTAGATACATCTCCAAATTCAATTATGTTTTTAAACTTGTTTAAAAGCTATAACTTACATGAGCTGTTTACCCAGCCTACTAGAATTACCTCTACATCTGCCACCTGTATTGATAATATTTTCTGTAATTGCAATGTAATTGATAGGTCAATAATTAATTTCATTAATTCTGACCATAGCGGACAGATTGTTAGCTTGGAGCACTATGCTGTCACGACTTCATCTACTTTCAGTTGTAGACCAATCACAGCACATCGACTAGATACATTTAGGAAAAATATAGTCAATAGAGTCTCGTTGTTAAAGTTTAGGGGTGTAGATATTAATGATTCATATAACATGTTATTCAATGTAATTGAAAAAGAATTTGTAAGGATTTTTACCAAGAAAAAAGTCACTATTAATAATTCTAAAACAAAATTTAGTGACTGGGCCACTACAGGTATTTTCACTAGTAGACGAAAGCTATTCGATTTGTATAATGATAAAGCAAATTCGAATGACCCTAAATTAATCGAATATGTCAGAAATTATTCCAAATTATTTAAAAAAGTGTGTGCAGTAGCAAAATCAAACTATCTCAAGCATAAGATTTCTAATTCTAGTGACAAAATTAAAGCTACTTGGAATATTATCAACAAAGAGACTTGTAAAAACAAAATACAAAATCACAAGTTCTCTCTAAACATTGATAATAGATGTCTACATTCAGATGGGGAAGTGGCAGAAGCTTTTGAATCATATTTTTCTAATATCCCGACTGCAACTACTCGTTCATTAGATTCCAACCCACACCTAGCAAATAGCATCCTGAAATCTAGTGTAGAAGAATGCAATACTCCTTTTAGTTTTCATCATGTTAATGATAAGGTAATTTTAAATACTTTCATAAGTTTAAATTTTAAGAAAACCGAAGATCTATGGGGCGTTTCGATACATATACTAAGACATATAATACAATGTATTGCCCCTATCTTGTCAAATATTTTTAATAAATGTGTTGATATGGGTCAATTTCCTAACTTAATGAAACATAGTAAAGTTATTCCTTTATTTAAATCAGGTGACAAAAGTGACCCATCTAATTATAGACCAATTTCTATCCTGCCAGCACTGAGTAAAATCTTTGAAAAAATTATATTTAGTCAATTAATATGTCACCTTAGAGTCAACAATTTATTACATAGCAATCAGTATGGATTTACCAAAGGGAAATCCACTACTGACGCAGGAGTGGCACTTACAAAACACATTATCGAAGCTTGGGAAAGAAAACAGGATGCTGTTGGAATATTCTGTGATTTGTCGAAGGCATTCGATTGCGTTGACCACCAAACTTTACTAATGAAGCTACGTCATTATGGTGTATATGGGAACTCACTTAGTCTGCTGAAGTCTTATTTATCTGATAGGCTTCAAATAGTGAGTGTAAATGGTACAAACTCTTCTGGTGCCCCATTATCGATGGGAGTACCCCAGGGCTCAATATTGGGACCTCTGCTTTTTCTTTTATACATTAATGATCTCCCTTATTTTGCAAAGGATTTATGTGAGATAGTTTTATTTGCTGATGATACTTCCTTGATTTTTAAAATTGATAGACAAAAGGAATTTGTTGACGATGTAAATAACGCTCTCTCACGAGTACTTTATTGGTTTTCTACCAACAACCTACTACTTAATGCAAAAAAAACAAAATGTGTTAAGTTTTCAATGCCAAACACAAGGCAAGTTAATACACAAATCACTATGAACAATGAAGCAATTGATGTAGTTAACTCAACTGTATTTCTTGGAATCACCTTAGACGCTAAATTGCAATGGGGTTCCCATATTGCGGCCTTGGCAGGAAGACTTAGTTCGGCTGCATATGCAGTCAGGAAAATACGACAATTAACAGATGTTAAAACAGCAAGATTGGTGTATTTCAGTTATTTTCATAGCGTAATGTCATATGGTCTGCTGCTGTGGGGATCTGCGGCTAATATACAAACTATTTTTGTATTGCAGAAAAGAGCCGTTAGAGCCATATACGGCCTTAGACCACGTGACTCTCTTAGAGATATTTTTAAAGAAATTAACATTTTAACAATTGCATCACAATTTATTTTAGATTGTATTTTGTATATATATAAAAACATTGACCAATTTCCTAAGAAGTCAAACACTCATAGTTTTAATACTAGAAATAAACACAAACTTGCTGTTCCAAACCATAGACTCCAGAAGAGTGGTAATTCATTTATTGGTCTTAGTATTAAAATGTTTAATAAACTTCCAGAAAGTCTACTAGCATTACCTTTACATAAGTTCAAATTGTGCATTAAAGCGTTCTTAATGAAAAAAGGCTATTATAAGTTTGAAGACTTCCTAAATGATAAGCATTTATGTTTAACTTCATAATGAAGTGTTCACCTGCAGTGTTGTTACCTAATAAGTACCTATAGAATATTAAGCACAAAATTGTAAATCTTTGCATTTAAAAGAGTAACTATCGAGTTTCTTGCCGGTTTCTTCTCGATAGATTCTACCTTCCGAACCGGTGGTAATCCTTTTTTCTGTTTAAATTGACTATTTATAAGTGCTTTTTTGAAGCCTATATAAATAAAGAGATTTTGAATTTGAATTTGAATAATAAATAAATATCCGACTACATCACATACATTGATCTGACTCCGAGGTAAGTAGCTCAAGCACTTGTGTTACGGATATCAGAATCAACAGTGGTATTACAAATATATTACTTAAATATTGGATATTAACACCCAGACACAGAACAAACACAAGTATTTATCATACGAATGTTTGTCCTGGGTGGGAATCGAACCCACAACTCTTGGCGCATGGGGCAGGGTCACTACCGAATGCGCCATCGAGCCAGTCGTTCGTCGGTCGGTCAATATACGTTACCTTTACCAACAGCTTCGCTCCCCACCAGAACCACCAGGGGTATTTCAGTGGTGTCAGCAGGGGGCACATTGGGCGACACGTGGGCTTTTGATAATTGTTCTATGTAGAGCAATCTCAACAAGCGACGAGTGGCGAACGTGTTGATGTCAGGGGTCATGTCCATCTTGTAGCTTCTCTGAAACGTTTATTCCAATCTTATTAGTAACCTGGATTTAAAAAAAAGTAGTTTAGGCATTTTTACACCTCGAACATTAGATAAATTGCTTCGAAATTCTTTATAATAACTCGAATCGATTCACAAAATTTTCTGCTTTTAGTAATAACTTTATAAAACTAACACTTTGACTGCCTCGTTGGTCTAGTGGTAGCATGCGCCGCCTAAGGACCAAGAGGTCCCGGGTTCAAATCCCGGGTCGGGCCAAAAATATGTAGCTGGGTATTTCAATATCCAAATTACTCAGTAACAGCCCGGAGTCAGGAAGTTGGCGGTTTAATCACCCCCGTGCCTCGGAAAGCAAGTTAAGCCGTTGGTCCTGCGCCTAACCTCTCTCCGGTCATGTCGGATTGCCGTCTCACCGGACTATAAGAGTGAAGGAATAGAGAGTGCACCTGTGCTAGTGCACACACTTGAGCACTATAATATCTCCTGCCCAGATGGCTAATCCTCGTTGAGATTGGCCGCCGTAACCGATATCGGTTAGGAGGACATTAAACAAACACATTCTAGTATTTGGAGGTTCATATTTATATTGAATAACAGAGTACTATTTTAGTAGTCAAGTAACATCAAATTTAATTTGTTCATCAAAATATCAAGTCAATGAATAAAACAAGTAGTCTGTCTAATCATGAAACTATTGGAATAATATTATGTTACATATTGAAGCTCTAACTTAGATCATATTAAATGTTATATCCAAATATAGTTTGTTGCCAACGTCTATTACATCTCTAGTAGATACTAGTTACTAGATCCCGGAAGCCCGATCAAGGGTAAAGATAATTTTCTTCATTAGGGATAACTCCTAAATTAATTATTAGGAAACTTGCGGCGTCTGGCTGAAGTTACCGACACGCTAAGGCTTCGCTGGTTATGTCTTTGAACACAATTTACCCCAAGAGGTTACATGTTCAGTTTGGCAGCAGGTACACTAGTAAACGGATATTGATTTGTGCATTAATTTTAATGTTCAATAATTTAACTACAGATTTCTACCTTTGTCTTATACTAGCAGCGCCCCGCGGTTTTACCCGCGTAGCTCCCGTTCCCGTGGCAATACGGGGATAAAATATAGCCTATGTAGTAACATCGCTGATAAAGTAGCTTTCTATTGGTAAAATAATTTAGCAAATAGGTCCAGTAGTTTCGGAGCCTATCAAATGCAAACAAACAAACAAACAATCAACTCTTTCCTCTTTATAATAGTAGAACGATGTATGACCAATAGTGCTGGTGAGGGAACTCATATATTCGGATGATTATGGATATGTAGCCATCACCCGATTTGATCCCCTGTTTTGATGCTCGTTGAATCTGAGATTTCGATCAAAGCTTGCTCAGATAAACAACGGAATATATGATTAGAAGAAGAATATTACTTGACCTGCTATAAAATTCTTTCCTCAGCTGGGTTTTGCCTACATCACGGATGCAGATATTATAGGACTGGGTAATGGCCTATACGTAGCCGCTTACACCTTTCAATAACATCGCTTCTATCAAATTCCTATAAAATAGGTGTTGTTACCTGAACAACGGGGTCGAGTTCCTGCGCTTTCAAGCTGAGCAGTACCGGGAAGGTACTGATGATGACGTCACGGTAGCCAGGCATCGCGCAAATGGGGTTGGCGCGCAGGTCGATTACGTCGAGCCGGCACATTTGACGCAAATACACCACCGGCTCTAGGAGCATGCTGATGCGTGTTATTACCTGTACAACCGGGTCGAGCTCCTGCGCGTCCAAGCTAAGCAGTATCGGGAAGGTGTTGATGATGACGTCACGGTAGCCAGGCACGGCGCAGATGGGGTTGGCGCGCAGGTCGATGACGCTGAGCCGGCGCATCTGCCGCATGTACACTGCTAGCTCCAGGAGCATGCTGATGCGATTGTTGCGAGCATGTAGTTCCCGTAATCTAAATGTATAGCATCGATCATCATCATCTGTCTTATGTTAGGTCCCGTGCTTAGTTGGGCTCTTAGACCTAACCAGATACCATGAACCGACTGAATTCGTCTAGGTCTAAAGGTTATGAAAGGCAGTCACTTCATTGTAGGTCATAACCAGACTCGCTTAATCCAGTTTTAATCGGACCCCGAATAAGGATGGGACACATTCAAAGGAAGATAATAATGTTATAAATGCGAAAGAAACTATAGAAACTAAGATAGCTGAATCCATTTTGATAAATTAGGAACCTACAGACATAGTTCATGCTTCTGTAGAGAGGATATGCGATATTTTAAATACCGTTAGATATTGTTCCTGAGTAAAGCGATACAGTAATGATGACAGACTGATATATGTTCGAGTGATACCGTAATGGTTTAAACAAATTCAACCTAATTTTTTGTAACATTTTAACTAGTATTGATATAGCGATGTTGTTTGATAATAAATTTAAAACTAAGCAATATCGATGGCAAATTGCCTGCGGTTAGTCGTTACTGTAAGTAAACGGTTTTGGAAAATGCTTTGAAAAACTAAAAATGTATTCATACCTATTTGGATATAGAAACGGAATAGTCACGTCTAGACTTACATAATATTCTAAATAAAGCAACCAAACCAAAAGACAAACCAATAGTACCTATCTAAAATTTAGTCGTGTGCGTGTAAATATATTGCATGTAACCTACTCAAATTATGTTGTATATTTAAATGAATATTACATTTTGGTTCATTTGCCAACAGTAGCATATTTTAAATTAGGTCAATTTACTACTAAGCATGCAATATTATGAAAAAAAATTTTTTTTCCCACTATCACACTTTGCAAGATGAAAGAGGCAGTCTTGAAAGCGTAGATCTATAAACTTAATAGGGTTAGAAACGACGAGCACTCATTTCCGCTGGTGAAACAAGTAAATACACTGCATTTTCTTTCTTTCAGACATTACTCGTTTAAAAGCTTTTATCTATGTTCTCAGAAATACAGCGTGCATTATACGTATATCTCACCGACAACCAGTTTTATCCGCCTCACAACTTCTGAAATCAGTAAAATAGCATCTGTGTGTGTGAATTTTTGTTCAGAACATTTCATGTACCTAAATTTGTTAAGTTTATTCGACTAGCATTTGTTCAAAAATACAAATTTCACATTTATTGTTAGTGGAATTAATCGGATTTTTTTGGAATCGCAGTAAAATATGAGATTGACATCGTTAACGATCAGACATCACGTCCGATTTTTATTGACGCATAAAAAAACCTAATCTAAAACGTTTTACGATTTCAGTGTCGTGTGACTTTTAAAATGGATCTCGGTACCATCTCGTTTCAACTGATGCAAATACAATACATGTCTTTCTATTATGGGTACTGAGCGGTATTTTATGGTTCGTATCAATTGTCGGATAATCATTAGCTAAAGCTATCAAATGGTACCTATTGAGGAATACTCCTCGCGTTAGACGGCCCCGCGGCACTTTTATCAAAAGCATAGACAAAAGACTCAGACAAACGCAATTCTCATATTTCAGCCATTCATTGCAATCTATCTCACACATTCAGTCTACGAAATATGTTTCAAAATCATTGCAAGGCCTTAAGACTCGATGCATGTTTTGATTCTACCAGAGACAGATTTGCTTAAAGGCAAACTAAGTTCAGACATAAAAACCTAGGGCGTTTCATATTGGGCTCATAAATCCCCGCCGTGTTTAATAATTAATTTCCGTAAATTTTCTTCCCTTGAAGATCCAACACATAAATCTGCTTATTTTTTTCATTGATTATGATGCGCTAATCCTGCCAACAAACGTTTGCTTTGATTTAAATATTTCAAGAAATAACAAACAATGTAATGTTGAATTCAATTTTATCCTACAGGCAAATTGGCCAGATTGGCATTACATATATTGTGATGCTTCGAAGCATTCTCCAGATTCTCACGTTGGTGTCGGGGTCTTTCATCAACAATATAAAATTACCCAGAAAATCAAACTGCCCCCCCAATCCTCAGTATTTACAGGAGAATGGTACGGCATTTATAAATCATTGGAATATATCCTCCTCAGGAAACTTAAAAAATCTGTAATTTTTTCTGACTCTAAAAGTGCTTTAGAAGCATTAGTCAAGTTTCCTTTTAAGTCTACTACTAACTACTCAGTTATAATTGACAGTAAAAAAAAACTACACCGATGTTCTTTAAATGGTTATGAAGTTATTTTTGCCTGGACACCTGGACACTGTGGTATTTTATTAGGAAATGAGAAGGCTGACCAGCTGGCCAATGATGCAATTGTCTGTGGCGATATCTTTCCTTAGATGAACTATTGTAATGATCTGCTGAGGCCTGGGAGGAATATTGGCATGAGAGTAGTAAAGCCAAAGGCCGCTACTATAAAAACATCCAGCCCGAGATTCCTATTAAGCCGTCGTTCTCTAGATGGAAGCTGAATAAGTTGGCTACTACTAACCTTATTAGAATACGTTTAGGCCATGTTTGCACTCCTGCTCATTTAGCACGTTTGCATATTGTTGACGCTGATATGTGTGCCTGCGGTGCTGATGTGGGAGACCTCAACCACATCTTTTTTGCTTGTGAGAATTATGACCATTCTTCTTTGTTTGCTTCCTTAAAGTCCCTCCGTATTCCATTTCCGACATTTATACCTACTCTTTTATCGTCAAATGACATGTGTGTATGTAATATTTTGTCGACTTATATGTTCCAAAACAATATTTAATTATAAATATGTAATATATTTTTATAAAAGTATTTTTTTTATTTCATATTATTCCTATAACACTCCTTACCTTACTGATCCTACCTACTGTCCTATCTGATCCTGTATTAATTTAATGATAAATCCGTTTCCTTAACTTTGTTTGTGGCTAAAGCACAAGCCGTGCAAAGCCAAGAAAAAAAAAAAAAAAACCTAGGGCGTTTAAATAATTCTTAATAGAGTGAACAATATTGGACGACAGTTAGAACAGTTAATACTAAAGAGCAATATTAAATCCGCTTCAGTATGACATTGTTCGTACCTGGTACATCCACAAAACATTTTCAAGGATGTCAAATTATTTTCATTCAAGTTCAAATATTCCAAGTGCAGAAGAGTCCAAAGTCCTGTGGTAGGACTAATTTCAAAGCTTGATATATTATTGTATGATACATCTAACCAAAGCAGTCGTAAATGATTTAAGTTTTCAAGGCGTTGGATATGGTTGAAGGACAAGTCGAGTCGACGTAGATATCTGAGAGTTAAAAAAAATATTATCTATAAGTAAAAAAATATTAAATCTAATTATTTTAGATGATCGTGCTGGCCAATTCCCTAATCTATCATTGGTGCCATTGAAAAATTAAAAAGATTAATAAATTCAGAGCGACAGCATCTAGGACAAAAGGACTAATGTGTTTTTTTTTTAAACTTGAGAGATGGAAGACTTTGTCAAAAAAAAAATTAAAAATATTACGGCTTATTTTTTAATATTAAAAAGCACAACCAAGATGAAATTATATCACCAACGGTAGCAAATAAATAAATTCATGATCCCTTAAAATGAAAGACTGCTCAAAACGAAATTTCATTTTTATACTTACATTAGGCTCTCGAGGCCGCTAATAAATTTTATGTTGTTGTGCGATAAATCCAGAATCGTTATAGACCAGAACATGCTGAGATCCCTTATTTTCTTCACCGAGTTAAATTTATAATGTACCTCCGTTAAGAACCACTGAGCTGTGAATAAGGGAAATATCAAAAAGTAATAAACTGCGGATGGGGAAATAAAACGATGCTGGAGAATAAATAAAAAATTTACGAGTGTCATATTCCAAAACGGTGTTGAGTCTGTTGAAGGCCACGGAGAGGAACTGCAGGTACAGTAGGTGCGAGAGTACAGTCAGCTCGGTGAGCAGATTCGACGACAAGTCCAAGTATACCAAGTATTTGTAGTGCTGCAATACGTCGATGTTGATCAAGTGCTAAAATAATAAATAATATTACAATTTTAAAAACTATGAAACACGATTTTAGGATTTGGACATGTTACACACCGCTACTAATTTCAACATAAGACATATATTATATAACACACTATGTCCATTATAATTTTTTTCTGCTACACGGAATTATCAATTTTTGATCCTGAGGTTATACTAAACAACTCACAATATTCTTTATGGTAATGTTTTTAGTGTCAGTATACAGTGTATACAGGGCCGGACCGTGAGTTTAGGGGGCCCTGGGCTAATACTACTTAAGAGCCCACCTAATTACTCAAAGTCGTAGACTTGAAATAAATGAATTGATAAATCGCAGAATTCGCAGGGTTGCAAACCGTACCTACAATCTGTTTAATTGAGTAAAATTATTGATTTTTTCGCATTATCGTCTATTTTCCACTTTGACTTGACTTGACTTAGCTGGGGGCCCCTTGAATCCACGGGGCCCTGAGCTGAAGCCCAAAAAGCCATATGGTAGATCCGGCCCTGAGTGTATACTGTAAATTATTTCAAAACGCAAACTTATCAAGTCATTGTCAAGACTGGCTCGATGGCGCATTCGGTAGTGACCCTGTCCCTTAGGCCAAGAGTTGTGGATTTGATTCCCACCCAGGACAAACATTCGTGTGATGAATACTTGTGTTTGTACTGTATTTGGGTGTTAATATCTAATATTTAAGTATATATTTGTAATACCACTGTCGATTCAAAATCAGTAACACAAGTGCATAACCTACTTACCACTCAGAATCAGATCAATGTATGTGACATTAATCTGATTCCGAGGCCAGATATTTACTGTGTCAACTCATGCGACTGACTTGTCTTTTAACTATTTATTATTAAGTATTAGTTACCTTAGCCGATAAATCCAGCTTGATATACACGAAGTCGCCCAGTATGGGTGTACGTTTCAGGTAAGAGAGACAGGCTGTGACCATGTCCCTGGTCAAGACCCCCCCTACCAGCTCCGGTACATCTTCAATGTTGCGAATGTGCACGATGGGCGAGTACACATCGGCGTATATTTCAGGGAATGTGTAGAAGCACGCCCACAGCTGGTCTTCGTTCATTAAGGGCGTTATGTTTACAGGGAACTAAAAGTAAAGGACATTTTAGTCAACCGTCGCTTTAACTAATTAAAAAGTAACACTACACCGTTACTATCAGGTATTGAGTTTTAAATAAAAAAATATGTAAGGACGATAAAAAATATATATACATACATAAATAATACTGTACCCGCAATCCCCGAAAGGGTAGGTAGAGCCAAAACGGCGGCAGGCCCCTTTAACAACATTCTGCCAAAAACAAAACTGGGTCGGCCTAAAATATATGTAGTAATAAAAATTACTGCAATTATATCACGTAATAAAATAAAAAATAATCACGTAATAATTCATTATAGTCAAGTCAAAGTCAAAGTCAAAATATTCTTTATTTATATAGGTTTCAAAGAAACACTTATAAATCGTCAAAAACAGTTCAAAGTGATATGATTCTACCACCGGTTCGGAATGTTGCATCTACCGAGAAGAATCCGGCAAGAAACTCGGTAGTTACTTTTTTCAACAACAGTGTTAACAAAGTTATAAGAATCATATTTAACTTTGAACCATGTTTCTAAGTAGGCCTGGAGTGAAATAAGATAATAAAAATTTATAATTACTAAGAAACGATAAAAATATGACCCGACCAGAGCAGACCAGTCCCCAAAGGCGGCACCTGTTCCCAAGCATGACGTATGTGTCAGCCATCGCTTCACTCAACCATATTTTAGGGAATGTAGCGACCCGCCACATGGCGCCACCACCCCAGCGACATTTTAGTGAGCATGACTACTCGGGTTGGTCAGAGAAAAATGGAAAAATTAAAATAATAATAATATGTAGGTATGTAGTTTATTTCTGTAAGAATGATTTTTAAAAAATATGGTCTCCTTGAGAACATGCCTATCAATTAGGCACTGGATAACAAAGTCTTTGTAAGAGAAATAATATATTTTCGTAAGCAGACTGATATCTTTTGTCAGATTTTTTATTCAAGCTTTTTCACAGGGATTTTGTAATAATATGGTACGCAGCGAACTGCTAAAGTAAAGTAACCAAATTCTATGCTAATGATGCGGCCTACAAAGAGTAGATAATCTCTCAAGGGAAGATGCTCTATGAGAAACGCTGATTGTTGATTTGGTTACGACTGCTTAGAATATATTTCTCTAGTTTTGTATTTTAGAATTTTATTTATATGAGTTTCAGAATATCTTTCCTACATTTTAAGAAAAGTAAACGTACATACGAGGTTTCTATTTCTGTCCTCGTTCAAAAGATGGCGAGGCGTTATCGTTCGTACCTGCCCGTATTGCACGCTTTGAGAATGTTGACGAAAATATTTCATAATAAAGTTTACATTCATGAATATTTTATTCGTGTAAAGTTGGAACGGAACGAGCTTCCGTTTACTTTGACAAACTTGAGAAGAATTTAATAATATTTCCTATGTTCAGCTGAGAATTTTCACAAAGAAGTAATTGTTGTAATCAACGAATGCCCGACAATCGACTTTACTAGAATCCCGAGGGTATGCCTGGTGTATATCGAATAATAGTTCATCAAAAATTGTATAGTAAATGTAACAGGTCCAATAAACAAAATTAAATGAGTTCAAGTTCTAATCCTCTAACAATTAAGTGTCAATTTATTATAGCCTAAAAGTGCTTTGGCCTACATCAGCTTGCTGCTTCTTGGACTCTACCACTTTAGTCCGTATATATGTATTCAATACATTCGATAAAAAGTAACGCAATTAGATTGATCGCTAAAATCCCCAAAAATACTTCTTGACTGCGTAACGAGGAAAAACCCTTTATTTAAATATATTTGATGGATTACGCATAGGTGTATGTCCCGCAGAGTGGTTCATGTTATTAAGACGTGGTATCAATATTTTATAAAATGCGTGAGTGCCCAGAGGTGAGAACCTGTTCAGCAAAAAGGTCCTCCTCGCTTTTTGTGCGGAGCTCGGTGGGCACGAAACATTGTATCGAGTACTCCTTCGCCGGGATGCCGATTGTCCGTCGGCGGATGCTGTCCCCTGGAATCAATGTTTAGATCGACATTTTGTTTTATTTCTATTAGCAGCTACGTTACGCGGTTAAGTGCTACGTTATGCAGTTAAGTGCTACAATACGCGGTTAAGTATTACTTACACAGTTATGTGTTACGTTACGCGGTTAAGTGCTACGTTATGCAGCTAAGTGCTATACTACGCGGTTAAGTGCTACGTTGCGCGGTTAAATGCTACGTTATGCGGTTAAGCGTTACTTAAAGTGCTACGTTGCGCGGTTAAGTAGCTCCGTTGCGCGGTTAAGTGCTACGTTATGCGGTTAAGTGCTACGTTACATGATTATGTGCTACGTTACGCGTTGAAGTGCTACGTTATTCGGATAGTTGCTACGTTTTGCAGGTTGCATTGCTAATGAAGTCGCTGGGTGTTTGTTTTATTAAATGTTACCTTAACCACCATTTTAAGTGCTCAAGATATATATTTTATTAAAAAAGTTTTTATTAAAAAGCGGCGATATATTAAAAGGGGCGTCTTGAAATTTCACTATGTCATTACAATACCATAGTGAAATTGCGATATCAAAAAGCTACGGCTTTTATATTGAAACGTTATGGAAATTGATGCCCCAGCAAACCCTTTCTTAAGTGCGATATTGTAACGAGTCGAATTTATTCGAGCCGAAGCTAACCTGAGTTAATGATATCCAGTGGCTGCGAAGATAAGTAGTTGATCCTGGACACTTCGGCCCAGGTACGCAGGAGGCTGCCCACTCGTAGACCACTCATGACGCACACAGATGTCATGGTCGGCTCCAACTTTTCTGTAGACTCGGGCTCCGCCTCAGGGGCTGTCGTAGTCGATTTGCTCAGCATCTGCTTTTTGCTACTAACCGCCCCGAGTTTCTTTGACATGTTTTTAATTATTTGATATCAATCAAATGCAATAAAACTATGAAATAACAATGGACAAAACAATAATAAACTGTCATAAACAATATTATTGACAAGACATAGACAAGAATAAGGTAGACATATTCAAAGGTGGAATGTTAAAAACTAATAATCATACTTGATCTGAGTAATCATATAGAAGTGGCGTGAAGTTTAGTTTGATTTAGTTTTAATAATCCTCAATGCTCGAAAAATAAACCTAGTAAATACTGGATTAGGTTTATATTTCATTAATTTAATTCTTTATTGCAAGTCTTAAGGGAATATTCCCTTTCATATATTATTATACCTAGGCAGAATTCTCTTAATTTTTGGTTAGTTCATGTACGGGGGCAACAAAAGAAGGTAACGGACTACCTACAAGAATGAAAAATGTTCAGCTGTAAGATCTAGTGTCTAAAAGCAGCCATACATTATTTTTTTATTTTATCATATACATTATTCAACTGATGCTGAAATTAAATAGGTTAATACGAAATTACTGTCTGTAATAAAGATCCTGGATGAATTAGGGATGAGCCAAAAATAAATCATATGGGTTTAATCTTATTTGCTTTATCTTTTTGCTCATTTTATTGGTTAAAAAAGGCAGATTCTTGCATGAGGGCTTGTGATTGCATAAATTATGTAGACATAATTAATTTATAGATTCTAGGTAGACCCAGAGCCATATTTCTGCGGTTAAATTAGATTTATTTGTAGACTAAAATTGTGTCCCAGTTTTTCAAGTTACATACTAAGTATTTGCAAATTAAAATACCCAATCCCGTGTTGGTCTGGGACTTAAAACGAATGTGCCAACTGTGTTCCTTGCCTAGCATGTCTTAAAGGCGAGTAATGGTATATTGGGTGGAATGAATTTGACGAGTCTGGTTATTATATTTTAGCGTCCAACGTGGGTGGTATACATTCATACGCAGATTTTAAAATGTAGAAGGAGCTCAAACTAACTTCTCCCATTTGAAGTGCGTGACGCATATAAAACTACCAACACTACGGTCAAGACCTGGATGTGTGATCAAAAATATGCCACCAACTCTACCGTGCTTTGTATTTTTTCTATTTATATAACTTTAAAAGTCATTTGTACGAACGTCCAAATATGCTCGAATCTTATGCATTAAAAAAATTTCCAGTTGATTGATTGTCATGAAATACTGTAATCATTTAACCATTCTATCGCGGGGATTATTAAAAGGTTTTGTAGAATTTAATAAAACGGGATAAATGCGACAATGTGATGTTATTTAATAGCCCGCTGGTGTACGTCGAGATTCCCTGCCCGAGGAATTTCATTATCTTAAGAAAAGGATCATTCTCGTTTCGTCACGTTCTGTAATTTGAATGCTCTTAATTTCGTTAAATTTTATTTACGGGTTTAACCATAGATTTAGGATGTCAAAAAATTCTAAATCTATGGATTTAACAATAAAATCAGGTACAATATTGTTTAATGGACAGTATTGTTAGGTCATTTTATATAGAATCCTTTAATAATCTTCCTTGTAAAATTTTCATGGGAAAATATATTTTTTTCGGATTGCGTATGTTTGCTAAAAAAAAGCTAACTAGCTTCACGCCATTTCCCTAACGGGGTAAACAGTATATGCGCTAATATTTTGAATAAAAAAATGTTAGTAGGTTTAAAAAAAATATATATAAACTTCATGAACGTAGTTGTATGTTGACCCATTACGCATTGTTGTAGAAAAAAAAAGATTCACAAAGCTTTCCAGAGCTTAGCTTGCACCTTTAAAGTGTTATGCAAAGGCTAAGCCAAGATATTTTCGCGAGTTTAGTTGCTTTTCACCAAACAGAAGTTTCTTTTAAATAGCTTACGTAGCCAAGACCCGATTACTGTGTTGAATTATGAAACACAAACATATTTGTTGACAACAAAGAAAATAAGCGCTTTTGTTCTGGAAATGAAACAATTTTCGCATAATTGCAGGACACGATTAGACTCGAGCATTTTTATCAATAATTAATTAAATAAATTCTCCATACTGACACACTAATTCCTAGTTCCAAACTAAGCTTTAAGCTTGTCCTATGGATACTAGGTGAACGGAAAGACATACATACTTTAATACGTTTATAAATATCCATGACTCGAGTACAAGTGTCTATGTTCATGACACGAAACATTTGCTCCTAGCGGAATTCGAACCCGCGATCCTCGGTTTCCTGGCCAGGGTCTTTGACTACTTACTTGACCAACGGGACTGTCTAATTAGTATATCATTCATTATGTATTTACGAATGTAAGAAAACTTTATATGTTTATTCTTATTTATATATAGGTATTATAACAGTGAAAGTAACTCAGTCTATTTATTACATTTATACGCCAAACTGACCAATCCGATTACGTAAAATATAGTATGTCTAAAGTTTGAACCCTACGAATGAACATAAGTTAATATTATGCCCGATAAAATCATAGAACCCACAAGTCTCTTTATTCGAACGCATTTTAGGTGGGCAGAGCCGGGGAAACGGCTTGTTAAATATTTGACTGTTTCTTCAACGGAAAGAAGAAACAGTCAAATATTTAACAACTTAAATTTGTTAAATATTTGATTTCAAAACGGTGAAAAAAAACTTCATTAATGCTAACACACAACATTAATGAAGTTTTTTTTTTGTTAAGTATATTTGTATCTATGTTATTCAATAAAAATGTCATGTCCAGATCAATATGCCTATGTCATGCAAGTATGGGCACAGATTACTGATTAGTTACTACGTATGCCTATGATTCAAGTGTGAGTGTGCTGTTGGCTAAAATACATTGTTAAAAAAGTAACGAAGTCAAAGCATAACTTTAGAGAAAAAATGTTGTAAAAGATACAAATATTTTCAGCACTATTCCTCATAAAAACTGTGAACATGTCGCAAGTGTCTCGCGGGTAGCAGGCGGTTCAGTGGTGGCATACTCAAAATATAACAGTAAACATTAAACAAATATACTTTGTTCCTTATTGAGGGAGTTTATTTTAAAATTAAGTCCCGTGGATAATTAGGTCATTGTAAAATAAGTATATATCGATAATATACATATAGGTAAATTATATTGTGTAAGTTTTTAAAATGTTGCTTTAAAGAATCTTCTATTTTAATAGGCAAAATAATAGTATACCATGTAAATTAGATAGTTAAACTCTCTTGAAGAATAATGTTTTTTGATAATTGAAAACCATTCAATTATTTATATTCTATAGAATTTATCTTATTTAATAGGTATTATACTATGTTGGACTTTTTAATTTTACTTAACTAAGTTACTAAACGAAAAGAAAGTGGCATACTATTAAAGTAGGTAGGTACATACTATTTTTTAGTTTAGCAGGTATTTGTAGGTATTTTAAACTAAATATAAAAGTTAGAGCTTTTTTTATTTTATTTGTGTTCTATGTTCGTTATTTAATCACCCTTGAAAATAGGATTACTAGTTTTTATAATACTTTGTATTTTTCTATAGTCTGGTCTTAGATCCTCTATTCTTTCACATTTTATGAACAACATACAGCCAAACTTGCTACACTGACATACCGCGTCCTGTGGCGTTGGTCTCCACATCCCTAAAGCGCGATAACGAACTCTGGCCTTTGTTCCGCAATCTCTTTGACGGCGTAAAAACATTTGTTGTTCTGCACGAGGCGAGCGATCGCGTCTTCGGTCCGTAGCGCATTTTTAAGGCGGAAATAAACGTCTACATATCTCGGAACAAGATCTTGGAGGACAATTTTAATGTATGTAGCAAACAAATAGACAAATTACTAAAAGATTGTCCTTAATGAAGAAAAAAAAAGAAAGAAAAAATATTTATTTAGTGCACGTCACTTACTATTTACATACGAGTATCGTCACGCCTGTAATCCTCGTAAAAGTAGACAGCGTATTGTAGCTGGTGGCAATACGTACTTAAATGTATATCAAAAATTATTTATCTAAAGATTTTTGTTAAATAATATTGTAATAAAAGTCTTATATTAAGTTGTAAAATTTATTCATACGTATATTTGTTTTATGCGCATAATTTGTTACATCACTATTTCTACAATTTGAATGAAGTTTTTTGTTGCTGTTAAGAGAACCAAAAAGCACGCTGTCCTACAGATAATAATAATGTCGGCTCAATTTGAGTTTCGCCTACGAACTATACTATAAAGATTCGCTACAGTGCTCCCTCGATGCGAAAAAAAGACTATCTTGAAATATTGCATTGCATGCAAACATATTTACTTCCATAGATAATAAATTCTAAAATAATAATAAATTCTCTAGCTAGACTGACACACCAACTCCCTAGTCCCAAACTAAGCTTGTGCTTGTGCTATGGATACTAGGTGAACGGATAGACATACTTTAATATGTTTATAAACATCTATAATTTGTGTACAAATTTCCATGTTCATCACACGAAACATTTGCCCTTAGCGGGATTCGATCCCACGACCCTAAGTTTCGTGTGATGAGATGAATCGCCAGGGTCTCTGACCACTCGACCAACTGGCATATTGCTATACTGCAATATTAAGATGCACTGCAATATTAAAATTACGTTTTTACATTTAAAATATGTCCACTATTATATTTGGTTCCTGTTTTAACAGCTGGGATTGTTATTAGGTGAGGGCTAGTAGTACCTATATACACCTTAAAATACTAATATGTGCTCATGTAAAATTCAGTCTAGAAAACTTTCTATCAAAATACATTAATTATTTCGAGGATTAGTAGGAAATAATATAATAATTTGTATGTTTAGACTAGTATGGACAATATACAGCCGTATCAGTTTAGTGTGTACTGGATGAGTATTAAAAAAAATTAAGTTGCATAAATAGATTTTCCGCAAAATTACAAGCACGTACACTGTAAGGCCGGTGGGAGTCATTGGTCACTAAATTGAAAATGTTAGTTTTATACACATTCGCGAGCATAATTTACAGCTACCTGGTGTGTTATTTCCTAGCTTTTATTGAATATTGTGCCGTAGGGTGTAGTAGCAAAATACCGATTTTAGACATATACTTTTGTTTGCGGTTTGACTCACGTGAATTTCTATCAGTCATAGTCTATATTGCATGTTCTTCGAGGACATTTTTCATTGTTATTCATCTCTTTATAAAAGTATATTTTTTTAACAATTTTCTGTGAGATGAAGGTATTTTGTTGTAAGTTTATGATTAAATAAAAATAAAAATATAATATATATGTTTGTACTTTTTGACATAACGTGAGCTTATGCTACGCGTCATACATATACATGAACATCGTGTACTGTAGCTATAGCGTATTTCACTACAACCAGCTACGATGTAGCAGTTCTCTATATTCTCGCACGCCTTCTCTTGTGGCTGCGTGGCACATGTGGCTACGAAATTACTGCAGTGCTACGACGCCAAGACCCGTAATTTTCATAGTTAACATTGTGATGTATGGTTGCATTCAACAAAACTTGCATGCATTAACGTAAGTAAGTGTGGTACATAATCTTGGTGCAAATTGTAAACACTTATTGTAAATACAGTTTTAATGTGAAGACATACATAAATTTTTAATATCCTTCCTTCTATTATTAGCTTCCTTACTACCGCTATGCCGTAGCTGCTCGTCACTTGTAGTACCATGAAATAGTAGACATGCAATATATTCGAATACAGAAATATAAATGTCCATTACATGGAATTGTTACAGTAGCCGGTTATTGTAAGGGCATCCATTTATTTGGTTAGCCACGCACTTTATAATACAGTTAATGGTGTTGGTTTATTTTTCGATTTGTACTAATAATAATACTACATTTATTTTTATTAGTACAAAGCTTGAGCACTTGAGCAGTATAAGCTACTGCTTATACTGCTTATAGGCAATACTTTGGTAAATGTTCTAGAACAACTTGATCTAGTAAATACTAAAACTAGTACTTATTCGGTCAAGTATTTTGGTGTAGAAGTTTCTATATTTTATCACAAATATAAATTACACTAACTACACTAACTTACCAAATACCTTTTAGAAAATGCACAAACATAAACACTATTATCAATCAAAGCAGCAAAGGCAATCAAGTTGCAAGCATACCTAGTAAATAGCATACATATATGGGCCATTCTCAAAAACAGATTGCAAATTCTAAAAAAAAAAAAAGTTTTTGATTTGATTCAAAGTAGTCTCAAATGAAAGGTATAATAAATTTCAATGCGTTGCATTTATGGGCTGAGCTATTTCTACTGTAGTTTTCCTGAAAAAGAGGAAAAATAAATACGCCTCCCCACGGAAGTGACACTGATCCACGGAAGTGACATATTTATATAATTTAAACAAAGTATGAATGATGTAATGTGAAATAAAACGATTTTTTAAACAATAACTTTATTAATTATGTAATTACCTTGGTATTTATTAATTTATAGTAATTTTAAGTATGCATCTGTACTTCATTTAAATATATTTATGTCGTTAACTAAATAAGTCATAGTAGGAACACAAGTCTGTTACAGTCTTTTCAATTTTATCAGTACACCTATAGTAGTAGTAATATATAATATTACAGTCGTAATTAGAACTAATCAACATTATTTATATATAAAGTATTTATAATGTGACACCTACAAAATGAAGCAAACTAACAAAAATAGTAAAAATTCTAACAGCCGCACATTTTCCGACAACTTACAAAAGGAGCGCGTGACAACTTGGTCACTAACTAAATCTCGGTAATATGCAACTACAGTATGTAATGTCAGCTGCTGGCGTGAAGCTACAAACTATACGAACTGTATTTCTTGTAAATACTTTGTTTGATAATTTTCGGAGAAGTCCATGTGCAGTAATATCTCTCCTATGTACATTTTTTTCTTCAAATCGTTGATGTAAGTATTTATATTGATTTATAACAATTTGTTTATTAATCAAAAATGTTGGTATTTGCTCTATCAAAAGGTTTACCAAATCTACTTTAGTAATTTGTATCATATTTTTGACTGTTATCGTATCAAATTTTTCAGCTCCGTTTATGATTCTTGTTTCTTTTTTAACGACCCATTTTCTGTAGTATTTTGTAGAATCAACAAAAGTATTTATCGTAGGAACTTTCGTCTTTACATACATTACACTGTCTTAATAAACAATTGTTCGATATTATATCACAAAGGACTTTCTTGGCAACTTCATCTATGGTGCAGTTCTGTAATATACGCAAAAAAACAATTTATGGACAATGAATTTCAAATGTTCATGATGAACACACAGACAAGTTTCACGTTTTACAACATTAGCTTGCAAAGCCCAAAGTGGTTTGAGTCTGCAAAAAGTAGCGTAGCGCATTTGACAGGGGTTTTCAGCTAAAAATTTCTAGTGAGGATTTCCATGTGAATCAATTAAAAGTTCAATTAAGAGTTATTTGCCAATATAGATAGAGATGAGTCTCTGAACGATGTCAAAAATGCCTTGAAACAGAACGAGATCGTCTGTTTGAAACAGAGGGAGAATGTGTGCTTAAAATAGCGAGCACGGGTGCTTCAAACAGTAGGAGAATATCTGACTGAAACTGGTTGATTTTTGATGTAATTTGAAGGCGGTGAGTCTTTACGCAGTCGGGTTAAAAGCCTTTCCCTATATTTTCTATTTTCTCTGCATTTTTTTTTTGCCTCTTATGACTTTCTTTTCTTTACTTTCTCTATTTAATTTCTGACATTTTTTCATTCAATAGGTATAATTTTCTTTTCTTCTTTTCTTTTTTATAACGTACTCTTTCCTTCGCTTTCGCCTGTTCATACAATTGCGGAACAGATTTTATTTTTTCCCGACGTCGCCGCTCGCATTCTTTTTTCTTGCGTCTGATCTCTTCCAGACTTTTTTTGAAAGGCGCCATAATTACCTTAGGTCAAGAATATATTAGACATTATTAATAATATAGATAATTTACAAATTATTAATAAACGATCACCTCCATGGATATGTAGTCACCTCCGTGGATCTTTCCTTGGCACGGTAATCCACGTGGGTGACATCCATGGAGGTGACATTTTAAACATTGATACCGTTTCTTCATAACCTCAAATACTGAACACAAAAAACGACGAAGTACCAAGATACCTGCTATAATGACTCGTCATTTTAAGATATTTGATAGACCTTAATTAAATAAATACTATTTAAAATGTACACCACAAAAGTGACCAAGATAGCATGCTAATTTTTAAAAAATCTTACCTTGTAACGCTGTACTCCAAAATAGTGTTCCCAACAATGGCGGACTCTTAAAAATTTTAAAGGTGGCGTAGTGTTTGTTGTCTGGTTGCGTTCAGAATCTGTTTTCGTTAATTTGAGGGATTGTTACAGCATTCAAGAACTTTGTCCATGGAGGTGATGTTTGTACAATGCACAAAAGTTTTTAAATATTTAGAACCATTTACTTTTACTATGTTTTAAATATATGGTGTTTTTTAGAAAGTTAATTTCATGTATTATCGAAAACTAAGATAAATTATTTTATTTATTACTGATAAATTTATTTTATTTGAGTCTATGTTGTCGTAAAATGAGTTTGCACACGGCATGGAGGTGACGTTTTCATCACTTTCTTAATGATAATTCAAAAACATGAATACATTTTGGAAGATTTAACAAAAATCCTATTTATATGAACTAACTCGATGAATTATAATAGGAAATAATATAAGTAATACAAGCATTTTACTTTGTAATATGAATGCACATTTTTTTTTTACAAAAATGAGAATGGCCCATATGCATCCTCGTGACCTACCTATTTGCAATGTGTGTTGCACTCAAGCCGCAAGTCAACGCACGACGCAGGTTAATAATGTTAATTAAATATGATTGTTGGCTTAAATGCGATTTAATTAATCTATGTGTATTCATTGGTATAATTAAAACATGCGAGTGTGACCCACTTTCACGCAGGCTTTGCAGAAAATAAGTATTCGTAGCATGAATATTCGTGTTGTTTAATAGCCAATATTAAAGACTCCAGAATAACAACGTAACATAACATAACATCACGCCCATAATCCCCGTAGGGGTAGGCAGAGTCAAAAGGACAGCTGGCCCCTTAAACCACATTTTTAAATTCTATTCTTAAACCCCAAAAAACACAGTTGGCGAATTATTTTTTATCCCAGACCAACACGGGACAACAGAATCATTGATAGAAATGTTATTTGAATGTTAACAATTTCGTTTATTGCATACATTCGTTATGTAAATGGTACTCATAATTTCTTGCTCTTTCACACTTCATCTGGGGTCGGCCCATTTGTTTTTTCTTCCATACCTCTCAGTCAGTCGTTATCCAGTTATTTATGTCTGTAAATGGTAATAATTACATGTAATATATGACACCTGTAGTGTACTAGATAAATCTACAGTTTGGCAGCTTATGGTCATCGTACTTAGATTTGCTGGCAACTTCTAGACAGTTTTACGATCTTATTATTTTTATGGCGTCGGTTTATTACGAGAATCTTAAAATTTATTATCATTGTCGGCATTTATGGACATCCTATTAGAGAGATGTTCTTTTTCTGTAAAATATGTGAAAGATTATTTTTATGTGGAACATTTTACAGTACATTGGTGAGACGAATGGTAAGTATTGTGCTGAAATATTAAAGCGTAAACAAATATTTATTTGTAATGGAATTTTATCTCAGTAATGGTTTTAACCAAATCAAACCATTTCACATATCAGCCACCAAATGATCCATTAGCAATAAACGCGTCTCGCCCATAGTTTCGAGCACAAATGGCGTCGTAGGGTTTGTCCGAGCTTAATTGTTCAGCAATAATGTGTGGTGACCCTTTCACCCTGGGCTGTCGAAGTACATAATCGGATTCAAAACAGTATGCGAATGAACACCGAGCTCTGATACCGCAAATTAAGCCCAGTAAAGTTCTAAACGGAGATTTCGGAATGGAATTAATGTGTGGTTAGACCAATGGCCCCGCTATTGGGATAGAAGCCGTGCTAAATGAATATTTCACATTTAGAAAATTCGAGGAGAGAATTAAAGTTCAGTGATGCTGCAAGATCATAGGAAAAAGTAAGAGTGCGTGTATGATTTTACGTGTAGAAATACATTCTGATTATACAACAAAGTACATATTATTTAATCACACAAATACTATCAGGTTATGCATATATTTAAGACACTAATCTCTAAAATCTGTTCCAATCTGTTGGAATTAGTTTAACTGTTAACTACTATTTTACTTATTTATACTATTATCCATTTCTATTCGTTATCTAATTAAAAACTGTAGTCAAAAAAACTAATGATTTTATTGTTTTAAGCTTTGATATGATTACTCTCAACATCTGAGCCCTTAACGTACGAAGAAACATGAAAAGATAATGTTTATATAAGAAGTGAAGATTGATCCAGGATCATAGTAAATTAAAGGATGTGGTCACTATTTACCACCACCGCTTACCAGGCCGCTTGGTTGAGTGGTTAGAGACCCAGACCACACAGCCAAAGGTTACGGGATCGAATCCCGCTGGTATTCATTAGTTAAAGAAGATAATATATAGATTTAATTATATGCCACCTCTAAATGAACTAAATAAACATTTTGATGCTCGCGGTCGTCATATAGTACGTAACAAGTTTATACAAGTTGGAATAAAAATGTAAGTAAGTTCATAGCAAGAGTTTCAGAGTTGGTTTTTGAATAAATTTTCCCGGTGATTTTGTGTTTTTGCTCTTCGAGAGAGGGCGGAGGTTCCGTGGGAACTTTTTCAATTTATGTAAAGACGTCAAATAACAACAAAGAGTCGTAATTCATAGTTATCTCAAGGACGCGACCAACTGTCGGACTGAGCGCAGAAGTCGGGACGTTCAGTGAAATTATATTATCTATCTACCTGCATAATATAAACGAGTTTCTTGATAATAAGAATTTCTCGGAGCATGTCAATTCGTCCTCACTGGTATAGTTACCTATTCGTATTTTTCATTTACACTGTAACATGAATGAGGGTTAAACTTGTTATTTGTCTTTTTAGTTTTTGGATAAACTTTTGGTAATATTAAAATCTTTTTGGAAAGTTATAAAATATCTCCAATTGATGAAATACTGCTTTTTGTTTTTATCTATCTCTGAATTCAATACGCATACATATTGAAATTGGCCACTTTTTAGACCGGTATTTTAGGTGGCTTAAAACTGAAAATACAGCATTTTGACGCAGGCGAAGTCTATGTACCTGCCGTTTTACAGTTTACGAGATCAGGCGCCACCGCGCATTTTTCACATTTTTGAGGTGGCGCTCTTCGTTGCCTTTAAAAATACCCCACTTTTACTTTGTATTCAGAATCTTTTCTCTTCTTTTTGGTAACAGTATAAATGAAAAAATGTCAAATATATTTAATATTAAGTGGCAAATATGCCACTGCAAAGTGGTGACATTGGCCGGTCATGCGCCAATCAAGTTTTCGATTGATTACTACTAATAATTCATTACTACTGATGATTATTGAATATTAAATTTATTACTGCAAAATTAATACAGTTGTGGAAGTTAGTTTCAGGCTTTCGAATAAAATATTTCTAACACATTCCCTTGTTGGAACAAAAAGAAACAAACAAAAATCCCTACGTACATTCTCTTGTTCCTATAAAGGGATACATAGTTGCCCTAAAATAACATAGAACACTCCAAACAAAGCTGAACATAAGAATTTATAGACACGGAATGGCTTTAAAGTCGCAATTTTCAACACACGTGGGTATTAAGGGTCACTTAATTAGAAAGGACTGCAGTTAAATCTTGGGAGTTCGTAGGTCGTCTTAAGGGGGCGGCTTCGGTTCGTTGCGCCATAACGACTTTAACACTCGACAAACTGTAATTCCTTCTTTGCTCTAAATCCCTCACATTTCCGAACAATGGATGCGCGTTATGTCTAACCGGCTTTGAAAGGTTTCCAAAGGTATGATTCTCCTTGGAAAAGGCCTCATGTGGGTAGGTTGAGATAAATCAGGGCTTTGGCGACGAGTATTTTTATCAGTGACCAGCAGAGAATCAAGGCTACAGAAATCATGACAATTGTGATGTCTTTGTGGTATTGGTACATGTAGCAGAAAGTTAATAACATTATTGTTGATCTTTTCGACTTTTTAATTTATCTACCTTTTTTATATAAGGCTTTAAGCTGTTTTTACGATTTGATACAGAATCCAGTTACGATGGTGAGCATATTCTTGGTATTAGTATATAGATTTATTTAAGTTATTATTTTATTATATTTGAATTTTGATGTTATTAATATCCCATGTGCATATTTATATAGAAGTAGGTACGTGTACCTGTGTATACAGTTATGTATTAATTCTGATTGTAGTTAGATGTAGATAAGTTTAATTTGTTAATATATAACAAAAAAGGACGGACTCGACGATCCTTAGGCGTTGGGAATGTCTGCACGTAATTGCCATGACCGGGCATAAGGAAGGCTCCCTCTGGTCTAATTAAAATAATAAATTAAATTATTATTCACAAAGCATATGATTCAGAGGAGCAATGGATATTATAAATACTAGCATCCTCGTTGAATTCGGTCTGAGATGTTATCGTGCGTGATCTATTAAATTTACTAGGATAAAAGTAACTCAATAAGGGCAGAATAATAAGAAAAGTAGTGTAGATTATCACAAACGTATGTTTTACTATAAATCTTATAGATAGAAAATACTAGATGTAAGCGTGGATCTTATGATCCTCTCCGGATAACACATCCCTACGAAAATCATTCTTAACATTCGTTTTACAACATAGGCGAAATATCTCAACCTAATTCCGCTCAGCTTCTATTGTGATGACGGTGTACCTCAAGGCAGATGATTCTGTAACAAAGCCAAATAAAGTCGTACACATTTTTATAACCTGTTGCGACGTAGGTAGTGCAGCGTGCGGCGGCGATTGCGCGCAGGTGTGAGACTCGTAAACTTGCTACGTGTCCCAGCTGTTTATCGCCGAATGAAACTTATGTCAAAGTTTTTGTGTTCGCCATGGATTTTGACATATTTTAGGTAACGATAACACGTATTTAACTAAAAACTGTTATAATCAGTGATCTATTGAAGGGAGTTAAAGAGGGAAGTTATCAATGAAATATTTTTAAACGAATTCTTTAGATTCAATGATTCTTTAAATCTGTTTTGAGGATTTAGTGGCGACTACAACCAAGACTGAAGCTCGGAGAACGATTTTTTGAATATTTTCCTACTTCGTCTATTCTATTCAGTCATTCCTCCGAAAGTAGCATTGTCCAGGTATAAAAGTATATATTAAATACGGATTATAAAATACCTACAGACTTTCGCGTCATACGTTGTATGCGAAAAAATTGTTTTGCACACGCTTCCAGAGTATAAATCACCAAACAATTGATAAACTTGTTTACAAAGCCCCTTTAATGCTATAGCGCTTAAAATGCACTATTCGTTACTTTATGATAAAAACTAAAATGACAATTGGAGCATATTATTCAACCGCCTGCATCCATGAAAACAAAAACATATTGTTGTAAACTCACACAATATCAATATTAATGGGATACCAAAAAATTTCAACCGGATCTGAGGAAAAACAACTCGTATTTGTTAACTGCCTATGTGCCTATAAGTAGTTGGTTTAACGCTTGCAAACTCCGGAGGTAGCTCGTCGAGGCATGATATCGGTAAATTAATATTCTGTGACGATTTTGTTCCCTCGAAGTCGATTTTCATCAAATTTTCCAGATTGAAAAAGCATGTGCTTCTGTTGGAAATTCTTTAACCGAATTTGCCAGGTGCAACTTTCGTAATTTCCTGTTAATAACTGTATAATACATACAATGGAACCATTGACTCATAACGCTTCATATATCAGTTTATTGAGCCAACCGCTATGGTATGTCATACGCAGAAGGGTTATTTATCATAGACGAATTGCAAGAGCGATCAATATACAAGTTTTGGGTTTTCGATATTTACGTGTTTTAATATCCGAGCCACGCTGTGAAGATTGGTCGTGAAGATTATGAAATATGAAGATATGCTATTTGTCTATGATGAATCATGATTATTGTCCGCCTAAGATACAAAGGTTTTTTACAGTATTGCACGTAATTATTGTGAAAAAGAGAGAAAACCAAAACCAAAAACAATAAAAAAGAAATGCAATAAAACTACCCGAATTTTGAACTGTGAATAGCTTCATATGAGATACCTTTCTGATGCAAAGGGCATTTTGTATTAAAATTATGATATTATTGTCCCATGTTGGTCTGGGACTTGGCCCATGTTGATCTGGGACAAAAAAAAGAATGTGCCAACTGTGGTTCTTGCCTAGCATGTCGTAAAAGGCGACTTATGGTTTACGGGCTTTTGGGTATGTGACTGAGTAGGCGACGAGTTAGCCACTTGTCACTCCTTTTTCACAGATTTCCATCCAACCCAGCCCACTGTCCCATGTTAAAAAGAAAATGCCAACTGTGGTTCTTGCCAAGCATGTCGTAAAAGGCGACTAATGGTATATCGGATTTTGGGTGGACGACAGGTTAGCCGCTTGTCACTGCTTTTTCACAATTTTCCATTTAACCCAGCCCGACTTTATTTTTGGCTGAATGTGGTTGAAGGGGCATGCTGCCCCTTTGACTCTGCCTACCCCTTCGGGGATTATGGGCGTGATGTTATGTATGTATGTATGTATTATGATATTAAGCAAATACGCTCAAAGTAATAATGAGCAATCATGATCTTCAAGCAATAAGACTAACACGGGACGGAATATAAGATCGTAATTTATTTAAAATACCTGAGCAGCATAATTTAACCATATCATTAAAGCGCGCAGCTGCCGTAAATAAAGAAATAACGGCCGCCATTGTCAGCCTGTCATCCATTGAGGCGATTTACAGCAAAATTTCCACCGATATAAAAAAAAAATCTTTCCTGTTCGGGCTTCGTAAATATTTTTCTTTGAAAAGATAACTGTGCTGGTTATTGAGTGTTCATTAATCAAACTTTAAGGCGGCGGTATTGGGTCTATTAGCGCTGGTCACGTTTAAAATAAATAATTCGGAAAGGTTTGGTACATATTAAGTCTTAATTTAAACTAAGCGACTTTACGACTGTTTGATAAAGAGTTGATTTGGAGGCAATATCTTCAAATGGTAGGATTTATTATGAGAAAATATTTGGAATTGTTAATTTTTTTATTGTGTAATTACAATAAGAATATATTAAATGGTATAATAAATAAAGTTAAATAATATTAGTAATCAAAATTACCGCCTTATTGTACTTACATTCCATAGTGATGTGATTTTATTCACAAGTTCTATTCCACGATGTTAATGTTGAAATTGATTATATATTGTTCACCGTAGTATTATTTGTAAAGAATAAGCCACATAGTTATATGATTAGACGGACTAACACGGAATTTAATTTATTGTATTATTTGAGGTTCTAGGCTAGGGGGTGCAAGATTACCGCCTTAAGGGGACACCTTGTATTGTCCGGCGAATTTAGGATGCCGTATTATTATTTAGGGGGTGCACAATGGGAGCGAATGATTAATGGCGTCTTAGGAGCACGGCGACAATGCGCCTAGTTCTTTATAATAAAAAGAAAATATTGCAGAAAAATAGCATTTTTTGGCCATTAGGGGTTAAAGCCCTATAGCATGCTTAGTTGAATGAAGGGGGAAGATTATACTGCATTAAATCAGCTTAAGTTTTAGGAGAGTGATGCATTAAATATTTGTATTTAGTATTTCATAATTTCTTAGATCTTTAGAACGTGATATATAAATAACCATATTTTTTATGCGGTCTGATTGACGTTAACCGACGTGTTAGTTCGTAATGGCGCTGATTACTAATGAGAACTGGTCTGCAAATAGCATAGTTTATGAAAAAATGCGTTGGACACTGTTAGTTGTACGTAGTATATTATTACTCTGTGCTGTTAGTATTCCAGATACCTGGTCTTAAGAGTACTAATTGAAACCCCAGTGTAGATTGTTTTGAGGCGGACACTGGTCCTCATATGCAGCGTATCATTCGCTAAGACAGAGGCCACTTTGAGCGTTCATGTCGGCAGTAATCGCGGCGCTAACGCAATTAGCTGATGAGCTCAGCGCCGCCGCGGTCTGATTGACGTTAACCGACGCGTTAGTTGGTAATAGCGCTGATTACTAATGAGAACTGGTCTGCAAATAGCATAGTTTATGAACAAATGCGTTGGAGACTGTAAGTGCTCTGGATACCTGGTCTAAATAGTACTAATTGAAACCCCGGTGTAGATTGTTTTGAGGCGGACACTGGTCCTCATATGCAGCGCGTCATTGGCTAAGACGAAGGCTCCCTTTGAGCGTGCATATCGGCAGTGAACCCGGCGATAACGCAATTAGCTGACGAGTTCGGCGGTCGCGGCCTGATTGACGCTAACCAGCGCGTTAGTTCGTAATGGCACTGATTACTAGTGGGAACTGTTCTGCACATAGCACAGTGCATGACCATATGCGCTAGAATACTCTAGAGACTAAGCAGTCCGGATAAGAACATGTTAGCCAAATTTCGCATTTATTCCATTCTATAGACAATTAAGCAGTGATTACTCAATGTGTTATTATATTATATTAAACACATATCTATGTACAGATTTGTGTATTAGCTTGGCTATAAGGGAAATATTGTAGCGGAATAAAGTAAATTCTGATTCGCCTACATATTACTTAGACAGATAACAGACTAGTGAAATCCAGGTTAATTGTTAGCGGACTATGAACGATAGAAGAAGAACCCACGGGAAGCGCTGTACGCTACGCTCTAACACTGTAACGAATCTCACGAGCGCGGCCGCCAGTAAAAGCTAAGTAAGACATAAATAAAAAAAATACGTGTCACCATTAGGGAAAGGTTACGCTAGCCTTTGCTAATTGTGATATTCACCAAAACCTATTATTAATCACATGCCAATTAGGTAATTAGCTGACGAGCTTGGAGCTGAGCCTCTGATTAGTGCTGGCCGATACCTAAGTACAATTTGACTGACATGTGATGTTTAGTTGTATGCAAATAACACGTACCTATGTTAGCTAGTATGATATGTAAAGAGGTAACGTTGAAAGGTAATAATAACCTTTTTGATTACTCGATACAAATATACGATGGTCCGACTAATATACTTATATTGCTGTTATTTTTGGTTTTACTTTACCATCAGTTTCATTAATTAATGAAATAATTCAGATAAGAGTCAATTTACTTCAGTAATTAGCCCCCCTAACCTATATTAGACACATTATTGTCTGTCAGTGATTAATACAAAAATAATTACATATTTACCGATAATTCATCGTTGAGAAAAGTTAAAAGGCTATTAAAGGCAGTTGAATACAATAAAAGCTAGTATAACAAGATAAATAAAAAGTGCAAACAGACTCTTTTAATCTGATCCTTATTGAAAATGGGACTCAAGGAAAATCATGACATTAATGGTACATAGATTGGACACAGCGGTTGTTAGTTCTAACAACTAACAACGGATAAGTATTAAGTAGTAACATATGTATGTGTATACACATAGCATACATACCTACAAGCCTATATACATTTGTTATATCATCGTAATTCCTTTTGGCTTTGCCGTAGTTGAAAAGGGAGAGACCTCCCCTTTTAAAGAAACATTTCATGCAGAAAGTATTGAAACACCCGAGGTGTCGCGTGTCCTGTTTGGCGAAAATATTTATTTTGATGCGAACTATGTTTGCGCGGGCAATATACAAAAATACGCGCTCTCCAATATCAGCACATTTTGTGGAATTGTGCGCCATGTTCGCGATATTAAATTACAAAATACGTTTGTGTCCGATGCTTTTGTAAAACATGTTGCATCAGCTATTTTTAGAAGCGATGGTCTCGTCACCAACCCCTGTTTTATTTGATTTGAGCCGCGGTTCTGGCAGGGAGACTTAGTTCAGCTGCAGTCAGAAAAGTAAGACAGTTAACTGATGTTGAAACAGCAAGATTGGTGTACTTTAGTTATTTTCATACCGTTATGTCATATGGTCTGCTGCTGTGGGGATCTGCGGCCGATATACAAAATATTTATGTATTGCAGAAAAGGACAGTCAGAGTCTTATACGGCCTGAGACCATGTGGATGTGTCTTTAAGAAAAGTTTAAAGAAATAAATATTTTAACGATAGCATTACAATTCGTTATCGATTGCATTATGTATATATTAAAAAACATTAAATCATTTCCTAAAAAGTCAAACTCTCAAAGTTTTAATCCTAGGAATAAATATTACAAACTTGCTGTTCCAAATCATAGACTTTGAAGAGTCTACTTTCCGACCCGGTGGTAGTATTATTTCTTCTTTTTTGTTGTATATTGACTATTATTATTTTTTATGTGATTTTTGAAGCCTTAATGAATAAAGATATTTTGCATTTGTATTTGTATTTAGGTCACAAATAAATCATCAATTTGTTCAATTATCGACATCTACTTTATCTAGGAAACGTTCCACGTTTTATTATCGAGTTAAATAAACATTATTATGATGTTTATGGTAGTTTCCCTACGCCTATAAAGGCACACAGTAGCCTTTACAACAAAAATAGATCGTATCTACATAATAGATCGATGGGTGTCTCATATTTTCATGGTTAGGCATTACGTGGCATGTGGCCTATTGATTGATTATGCCTGCGGTCGGGCCTGCCTTCTGAACGCCGATGGCCCTCGGAAAACATCAATTTATTACGCAAATATGTTCCACTTAACAAGGGAACTGTATTACGTCCAATAGGACGTAATGGCATCCATTTTGCCGGAATCAACGCCATACGTTAAGTGTATTGATATCATTTGGGGAACATTTTTTGGTCGGCTATTTTTATGATGGCGGTATCTGACTTCGGATCTGTTATAATAAACTTGAAACTGTCTGCTTTGCTCCTACGGAATACGTGGTAATGTAAAATCAATTGGTGAAAACAATCAGTTACCATCTTGGTAAAAATTAATATAACTCGAAATTGGAAATTTTGAATACTCAAAAATGTTGAAGTTTTGATATTTTAGAACCATTACAAACTATTGTATTTTACAAAGTACTAAAATCCCTGTATCAAAATTTATAGAGTTTGAATAATTGAACCATTTGCGATGTTGGCACTGTCGGAGAACCTTTTACAGTTTGTACAAAATATCTATGCAAATATCAATATCAATGATTTTTACCTAATCTGGATGCAGCTTAGCGGCTAAGTAGATAAGATTTACCTAGTAAAGCCTTTTACGTTGTCTTTGTTTATGTTAGATACCAGAAATGAGAAATGAGGATGGAGTGTGGATAAAGTCGTGGGTAGGGGCTTATTATAAAACCAATCAAAATAATAGTCGTTTGTGCCTTGCCATTCGCGTGGTATGTTGATGTCTTAAATCAGATTTATCTGTAGGTATTACGCTAAATGCCACATAGCTTTTTTTTTTTTTTTTTTTTTTATAAAGTGTGCCCTAGTTGGTATGTTGAAATACCGTACATTTCACATAATAAAACCCACGCTCTGTACTGTACTTGTTCATCCGCAAAGTGCTCTATCTGTGGCACGTTATCCGCTCTCATATTTAATTTAAAACTATACCGTAGCCTGTCCGCTCTGAGCACTATAACTTATTTATCTGTATGTAGTTTAAAGTCGCGGTTATGCGTTTTTACGCAATTGTAAGCTTTACGCGCACGCGAATAAGAACAGAGTTGTCACAGTCGTAGTGGGAAAAACAGACGCAAGGCACTTAACTCGCTTTACGTTACAAGTGAATTATAAATTGACCTCAGGATTGTTGTTTTCGGTACAGTCGCGGTCGTGGTACTTAATAGTGAAGTTTGTTTTGTTTATTGAATTCGGAAAAGGTATGCTACTTACTTTGTACGCTTGTGTTGTTGGCTCATTTAATATTCCCTCATATACATATTGTAATTAGTACCTGAATTCACTGCACATTGTAGACAGAATTTGTTTAATACGAGCTTATATGACTCAAAATAATTGTATGGTAATATAATTTAAAGATGTAGGTACAAATCAAACCTTATTAAGTTAAGGTATATTTTACAGGTATTATGATATAAAAATAGATTGATTTATGATTTTATCGCTAAATTAACTCTTTAATTACTATAAATAAAGCACGCAAATAAAAAACAAATAATTTTGCAAAGGAAGTAACACTTTACACCGGAATAATAATATTAAATTATGATCTCGTATATTTAAGTAGCATGTCCAATATTCTTACACAGATTTGTGAAAGATAATGGTTGTTTCGCATCAGATTCAGTAGTTCAAAGCCTGAGGAAATATTTGGCGCAATGGCGTTCCCCTCATCAATGGAGAAGCAGTAAAGCAATTTGTCTTTCCATTATCGTAAAAAGTGCGAGATGCCCGCCTCGCCCGCGCCCAGCGGGCTCATTTACAAACAAAGGCTTTCATAACTTTCGTGGTCAATTTGAAGGCAATAACAAAGCGCGTGAGTGTACGTTCTTTTATTCGTTTTGTATTATGAAGCAAACACAGTAGGGACACGACAGCATTTGTCTTCGGAGGAAATATGAGGCGCGAGTCGTAGAATAAAGTAATGCCTCTTTAAATATAAATTGCTCCGGAATCGCACCCGGCCTTCCGCTCTCAGACAAATGACCTGCCTAGCTTAGAATACGGACATTAAATCGTATAATGCATGAAATTACAATTTTCTCCTCTGAAAATACCAGGGAACAGACCTGAGTTATTAGGTGTTACGTATGATGTTAATTTTTTATCTTTGAACTAGCTTCATCATAACAATGACTTTATTGACTTCGCCAAATAAAGTAAAATGTCTTTACTGTAATGTCATTAATAGACTATAACGATGGACTTAACACAATTGTTGAACCGTTAACAAAACTGTTGGTCGAGTGGTCAGAGACCCTGGCCACTAACCCAAGGGTCGCTGGTTCGAATCAGCTAGGGGTAAATGTTTCGTGTAATGAACATGAACATTTGTACTCGAGTCATGGATGTTTATAAAACGTATACGTAGCACAAGCTTATAAGCTTAGTTTGGTCAGTCTGGAGAATTTATTTATTTATTTCCGTAATTATTTATTTGAGAGCTATATCTCCGGGTAATTTGATTATAACTAGCAGAATGTTTATCATAGCATCTATAAAGTACGAAGATGCTTAGAAGTGGACAAAGCAAACAGAATGTCGAATGTTTGGAGAGGTCTGTTTGATTACTTTACAGTGAGGTGGGGAAGGTCAACAGTGACCCGAGGAAAACACTTAGTCGAAATTGGGCGACTTTTAATATAATTAAATTAAATTGATCATTTCACGTGGCCATCAATGCTACTAATTAGGTGATGGATCATGTAAAACAGATAATTTATACTTTTATTTGGTTCATATCAAATCGATATTTGAAACTCATATTTTAGTGATCAAAATAAGGTACCTACACGAAGAGATCAAAAATTAGGTAGAAACAAAATGAACCAAATAAAAATTTGTGAAAAAAAAGTTATTGCTAATTCGTTTATCAACTTCATGTTTAGACAGATACCAAACATATTTTATTCTTTACAATTCTACAGCTCTGGGTGCAGCCAGACTCGATGGCTCATTTGGTAGTGATTTCCCCATGCGCCAAGAGTTGTGTGTTCGACCCAGGACAAACATTTGTGTGATGAATACTTGTGTTTGTTATGTGTCTGGGTGTTAATATTGAATATAGTACATATTTGTTATACCACTGTTGTTTTTGATATCCGTAAAACAAGTGCTTAAGCTACTTACCTCGGACCTTAGTCAGATCAATGTATGTGATCTAGTCTGATATTTGTTTTATTATTAATTTATCACTACATTTTTTCTTACCTATACAGAAATAGTGGTAGAGTAAGGATTATGCATTTGTATACGAGTATGCATGCTTTCTACATATTAAATATTAGATTACACACCTACAGGTACACTACAGTGTACCTATATGCCGTGGTGTAGGTGAATAGAGTAGATTTATAAGCGTCACACAACCTTCCCGTTATTGACAGGAAATCATGTTCTGGTATTCCATGGATCGCTGTTATGACAGGTTGTCGGATACGTTAGTTTATGCAATATTGCAGCTGTAAAATAAGCTGAATTAGGGACGGGAATACCGACACATGAGTTAAATCTACTGAGAGTGACCTCATGCTACTTGATCTTGAGTACATGAAAAATTACGTAACTATTTTTAACTTGCACCTAATCTAAATCAAACTCGACGTTTATGGTAAATACCTTCACATTTCAAAGAGTAACATAATTTATTTTCTATAAACAGTCAAGGAGAAGATGTCACGAATAATGGTCTCCTTCAGTGTCTCTGTAAAGGAAAGGGAAAGAATAATAGCATCGTTCCGAACGCCGAATTGCTCCATGTGCTGTGGGGAACGGGTTTTTTGAAATTTATAACTGTTTTATCATCTTTATGGACATAATAAGTGCGTGAAATAATCCCAGCATAGGCTTTTTCAATCAGTTCATTGGTTTATTCATGAGTATGTGTGTGGCTTAGAGGCCGTAAATCTTTTCACTCGATGTGACTGGCTTTTTTGGTGAAATGTAGCCAATTGGTTGGAATTAGTCAGTTACTTTTGTAGCAGGCATATAAATACTAATTTAGGTACCTTACTAAGTTTAGTTTAGTATAGTAACTAGCGTCTGTGTATGCGTTATATACCATTTAAAATGATGTATCGTAATACTTTTCAGTTATAGAAGAAGCTATTAATTAAAAATTCTATAGGTGAGCATGAAATATGTAATTTCCTATTAATATAATTTTGCTCACGTTAAGTGTTTTATCTATACTAATATTATAAAGAGGAAAGATTTGTAAATTTGTATTTTTGTGTGTGTGTATGTTTGTAATGAATAAACTCAAAAACTACTGTGCCGATTTCAAAAAATCTTTCACCATTAAAAAGCTACATTATCCGGAAGTAATATAGTCTGTATTTTATCCCCATATTCCCACGGGAACGGGAACCATGCGGGTGAAACCGTGGGGCGCTGCTAGTGAACTAATAAAAATATAGTTTTAGTAGTACTCTTTGGTACTGTCTTTGATTTTTTGTGTCTTTATTTTTTGAAGCTTTATATAATATGATTATATTATATAGAAAATTATATAATATGATTATATATTTCGGTTCTCTCTGCCTACCCCGCTAGGGAAGTGGCGTGAAGTTTAGTTAGTTATATATTTCTCTTGCCCGTATGTTCGCTAAAGACTTCTGCACAGGATAGGAATCAACAAAATACGCAGATGAATAGTCCCAAGGAGCCACTCCCGTATAACTCATGACTACGCTTTGTCTATCGGTGAATAGGTAGATATTAATTACCTCCGCTTCGTCTGTCTTTGTCTTACGTTGAGATATCAGAAGATCAATAACAATGCGAGACCCGATTAACTTATGTGTGGGAAATGGTTATCCCGTGACAGCACTATTACATTGGGATTTTCCTGTGAAGGAATCTCGTGTTTTATGATTTATTACCGTATTTTCACGAAGATAAATGATTTTTAAATAATGGAATTAACCTTTCTAACGTTTGTGTATTTCTTATCTTTATCTACCTACACTATTATTATAAAGAGGGAAGATTTGTTTGTATGTATATAACGAATAAACTCAAAAACTACTGGACCGATTTAAAAAATATTTCACCGTTTAAAAGCTACATTATCCCTGATGGCCATCATAGCCTATAGAATATTTTGAAAAAGTTGGGTTAGGTTTAAAAATAAATGTCCACCCGTGCGAAGCCGGGGCGGGCCGCTAGTAAACACTAACTAACTAAAAATGATGCTTGCCTATTTAATCTACGTAGACGGACATCAGTAGGATTTTCTTAACATTACTTAATTATATATCAAATGTCAACATTTTGTATCAAACTAGCTTCACACCATTTCCCTAGTGGGGTAGGTAAAGCGAACCTAACATACATCTAACAATATCAAATACCTATGTAAAAAAAAAACGGGTTTAAAGTGCTAACTTTGGTAAAATATCAAGGAATCTGTTAGCAGTAAATTTTCAATTAATTAAGAATTTAGCTCAGTTACGGATATAGCTTAATGAAGAATATTTAAATGAGTCTTCTGCGTAAAGAGGGCGAGGTCGGTGAGGTTGTTTGTATGTTTACTCTAAAAGTTACTCTCGTAGACTACAAGGCGAGAGTGCGCATTAGATGAATGTTTATTAGGAGCGAGCAAAATTAGTTTTCATTCTTTACACGAGCGTGAACATAACAACTAATAACTCGAACATCTGCTTTTGAATTATAAATTATTCAGTCGGCACCGAAATTTTCGTTCCTCAATTCAATTTTACGACTTGTTTGACACTTTGTAATATTCCGTAGAGGGTGCCCGATCTAATTAATTAGTCGAACGACATATATCTACTTCAGTTGTACATTACTGTTATGGGCTGTTAATGTTCTTCGCCATTAGGGAATGAAACATTGTGACGTCCACGTTCATTGCAGCCCGAGTGCCGAGGTCGTCATGGCGCCTCTAAAAGTGAGGGTAAACACTTACTTCCAAGAAAACCAGAGGCCATTTATAGATCCGCTGTCGAAATTCTATATTGCGTTTGAAAGTCTATTTGGCTTAAATAGAGTACCTGTAGTAATAAGGGAAACAAGATTTTTTTACGTTGTCACAGCGCTAACTGGTGCGTATACTCTGGCGTTGTTTTTCTACATATTGTATTCATCGTACAGTACCCACGCCGGGTTCGTCTGGTTCATGTCCTGCATCGAATATTTGTTTTGCGCCATATTCAGTTTTGCTAGTTGGAAAAGAATGGATCGATATTACAACGAAGTGAATAAATTCGACGCCGAAGTAGGATGCAGGCCTAAGATGACGAGTGAATCCTTACGAAATGTTATAACTATGGCGTTTTTTATAGCGCTGGTTACCATAATGTTTGGAGGATCGCTCTTATTAGATTGGCCAGTGCCCTTATTCATTCAAGAATTTCCAGTGATGCTGATACATTGCATAGAAGTTTACTACTATGGTCACCTGTTGAGCCTTCTGGTTCCTCGGCTGCGTCTTATCAATTATTATGTCGAATCCGCTTTGTCCAGTGGTAAGCTGGCGGAGAAGCCGAATGTCGAAGAATTTATATCCTTCAAAAACAAGAATAACAGGAATAGCGAAATGAAGAAATTGATGGATCTCTACCATATTATAATAAAGTCGTATGATTTTTTAATCGAAGCCATAAAATGGCAGGTAATTCTCTTTGTATTTTATTAATTGTTACAATGCTGCAAATTAGTTATTAATAAATATTATGAATGATTTCAGCTCCTCGTGATATTAATAGTATCATTTATTTGCACGTTGAGTTTTTGTTACCATGTTTCAATCAGTATTATTCGGAATGCGGTAAGGTTTATTCAATATTAAGTAAACATATTTCACCTGGTGTTTTCATTAATGTGTGTTTGTTTTTGTGCTCAGTTTTAAATAATATGTAGATAGTCCTTTATAATTTCATTTAATAAACTTTAAGAACGGAAGTTTGTGTGGTGGTATTTTAAAATGGATTAATTCAGACGCCGTCGCATCCGACAAACTCATAATGGGGTAAGGCCCTGATAATGCAAACATTCGCGGCGGTTGTCACGGTGCTTACGAACGGGAATAATTAATGTAGCAAATATTGCAGAATCCCTTGGAGGACATATTAACGGACATGGGTTTGATGGCGATGGAGATGATCCCGTTGTTTTCCCCCTGTATGTTCGGCGACCGGGTCCACAACGAGGTGAGGCGGCTGAGGGAGCTGCTCGCCTCCCGACTGTACGAGAATAAACTTGGTTAGTACTGTTACGTCATTTGTTATGGCATTATGTCACAGCGGATTAGAGCCGGGGAAGTAGGTCCCTTGATGTACCAACAAAGGGTCAGAGATTTTTGGGAATTCGTCTTCAAAGGATAATGGCACCGAGTATCCTGTGCTAATAACGTATAAGAATGAACTATTTTTCCTGAAAAATGTGACTATAAAAAAAAAACCCAAAATCAATAATTCAAAATATACCCAAATCTAGATCATTCTATATTCATTTGTGACCTTGTTTATAATTTGTGAGGTCGATATGGCTGTACATTAAATTGTTAGTGTCAATGTATTGCAAAGTTATCAATGTCGTGAAACCGGGTAAGTTTTAGAGTAACTTATTATTATTCTGTTCCCGGAAACTAATGCAGCGAATGTTGTTAATGGTATTGACTCGTCTATAAGATATTTTTTCAAATAACTTTGTTCAGTAAAACGTGTTATCCATAAATATTCACCTCAATTTGTGTACGGAATACTGAACAATTTATTTTCTGTAGCGACATGATGAATGTGATGGGTTTTCATCCCGTGCTGTTTTTATTGTCTATGTATCTTTAGCTAAAATCCTGACGGATGTTGTAGACAGAGCTGCTATGGATTTATGAACGGTAAAATATGCAGGAGCCAGAAAAAAAGTATTAATTAGTCGCGTGTGTTAAAACATAATTTTGCAGGCGCGGGAGGGTCGCCCTCTGGAACTATTAAGCGCAATGTTTAGTGGGTTAATGTGGAACAGTTTGGGATTTTGTATGAGGCAGACTACCGAGGTTTGCCATGGGAGGCGACTAAAAGGGCCTTTGGGGAAGTGGTTTGTGTGTATAGGGATAGCGAGGCTACCCATGTCCATCTGTTGACACCGTTTCTTATTTATTATTATTCTTAATTAATCGACTATAATAGTATTTTCAGGCCAGGTACGTAATTGGGTCTCAAATTAGTCGTATTTAATTGTTTTATCGGCTATTTTGTAGTCGTATCCATTTTGGACGTAAAATAGTTAAGGATTGCCCCAATGTTAATAGATGTACCTACCTATTATAACACTATATGAGATTAAAGGCGTTAAAGTTCTATATAGTCCGTCAGTCGGTGGACGGATCCCTTTGTTCCTGTTGTTAGACCCTATATGAGGTTTAGTGAGCAAATGACTCCTCTATATATCTACTTAGGAGTTCACGGCAGCTATCCTGTACCTACAGATTTATTTCGAGAAAATTAAGTAGGTACCTATATCTGTTTCATTTTATCATAGTATATAAATTTAACAGTATAGCAATAATACACACTTATTTCTTTATGGATATTATAAATAAATAATAAATAAATATCACACTACATCACATACATTGATCTGACTCCGAGGTAAGTAGCTTAAGCACTTGTGTTACGGATATCAGAATCAACAGTGGTATTACAAATATATACTTAAATATTCAATATTAACACCCAGACACAGAACAAACACAAGTATTCATCATTCGAATGTTTGTCGTGGGTGGGGATAGAACCTACAACTCTTGGCGCATGGGGCAGGGTCACTACCGAATGAGCCAGTCATTATCATTCCTAATTCAGACCCGTTGTTGTTATCATATTTCGTACAAACCTTCCCTGGAAGATTCAAAATATTTTAAAACTAAAATCAGCAAAACCGGCTCACCCGTTCTCGAGGTTTAGCGGGACAAACGGACAGCAATTCACTTATACATATATATAGACTAACTATGATCCAAATTGCCTAAGGTTACACAACATAATTTCAATATTAAATCAGTTTGCCTAGTTGTATATAAAGAGCTACTTAGAAGGAATCTTCTCATCTTTAGCATCGATGCCTTCAATAATGATGCAATTGAATAGAATATTATAGCAGAAGGAAAGTTTGTTCCCTCGCAGAAGCACATTAGTCGTATACAAATAACATATCACATCGCGCAACTTCTCTCCCTTGGTGTAAGAAAAGCTGAATAAAGTCCCGTTGTGATGCGAAAGTGCCGCGGGAATGGAAATGGGACAAGTTACTTTCACACGGGAAAGTCTGTGCCACGATGAATATTTATTATTATTCCAATGATGCGGGTGTCCTCGAAAAAATTCAATGTGTTTAGTTAGATCTAGAAGCATAATTTGACCTAAAACCTACAATAAATATTCCTCTTTATACTTCAAGGCACTGCAAATCCCAAAGTACTAAAACATATCCTATTATAATATTAACAAATTAGTGTTATTTTTGCGATGAAAACAATATATTTATTGCTTTCTTCCATTCCCAGTCAGCATTAGCTTCGATCATAAATCTAGATATTGCGATTCGGGTTACATTCAATTGAATTAATACTATATGATATTAATAACTCCTAAACGTTTTTTAAAATACCAAATACTTTTCTACTTTATTAGAAGTACCGACAAATTAAATTAAAATTCTTTTGTGCCTTCTTCATCAACACATCCACCTCTCCGGTCAGGCACCTTATCACTAAAGTGATATTACTGAATGCCTAAACAGACAGTTAATTTCAATAGCTGAAATGTATGTGTTTTTTCAGACAAACCCGGTCGCAGCGCTGCGCGGGCGCTGCTGGCTCTGACCGAAGCGCGGGACCTGTCGTTCTCACTTCTGCGCATGCTCCAGATCGACATATCGCTGCCCTTCAAGTTCATTGGGCTGCTAGTGACATACCTTATTATTCTGTTACAGTTTGAGAAGGTCATTAACCCTACATCTAGAAATAACCAGACCATGTAGAGTTTCATTTAAAATGTAGTTGTTAAAGATGTATGTTTTGTTTGATAATAACAATTAGTTTTCATTAAAACAAGTCGACCATCTTAAAGTCGAAAGTTGTTGTCATATATTTTTATTACGTCATCTTTCATACTTATCCAACGCTTAATCTGCGATATTCCAAAGTTCTATTATGAGAAAAAAGTTTACCTATTTTAAGTATTATTAAATTTCTAGTGTTTATGTCATCATCGAAAATTCGAACTCAACAATCGAGATTTTTGTTGCTTTTTATGAAAAATGTATTATGTTCATATGTTTTATGTAGTGCGTGGTTCGTCAATCAATGTAGCTCATCAAATATTGTGTAATATAGTGGTATAATAAACAATTTAATTTTATGAACTGTATGATGATTAGCCCCCGGGTATGCTTGCAAGGCGCGGGTAGGTATAATCCCGCAGTTACAAATTTGGCCGCGAACTCGCAGACCTTAATTTACCTGAACTTGGCAGGAGTTTGAGCAACAGCTGTTGCATGAGTATTTCAACATGTGTTGGCTGCAAACAATTTACCAACTTTAATGGGATATCAAGGTGGTAGCTCTCTTTATATTATGTACCTACACATCAAATGTCATTTAAGAAAAGAAGCTATAAGATTACCTACATAGTTGCGTAATGTACATTTGAAAGAAGTTATCTAGTATTTGTGATGACTCTCAAGTTCTGAGTTCTATTGTAATTTACAAGACTTAATTCATTGATCCGCATAGTGTTACCATACGCTCGGTTGTTTTGGACAATAAATAAGGCAGAGATGTATGTCTATATATGCGCAACTCAGTAAAGGCTCGCTAAGAGGTCCCAAACCATCACCCCAGTACCTTGGTATATCCAATTCTAATCTGTTACCTGAAATCGACGGGTCATGTCACCTTAATTCTGAAAATTATGACCAAGCCCTCTGTCTATCTTTCGCAGCATTATACAGGCTAATTCCATATACGCTATCACTGGGCGTGTCAGACGTGGTGTATCTCCTCTGAGCCATACATTCTGTAGGTAATAAATCATCGACTCGATCGATGCGCCAGCTTGTCGGCTGATCAGCGCTCAATTTATTTACACGTGCCATACAAAACCGCAATTTGATATGATTAAATATCTACGAAAGTTAGTAATTAGCTGATATGTAAAGTTATTTGTTAAAAGAAATAAACAAATAAAAAACAAAAGATATCTTTGTGACATAAAAGATTCACAGATAGTATTCTTTTGTTTTCGTATTGCTAATGAACTGGTTAAATTCGGTGTAAAATAATTATTTATTCAAGCTCCTTGGGCTGTTAAATGCCAAGTATTCGACATTTTACCACAGAAAAAAAAGGGAAGGTCGTAACAAAATACCGAAGTAAAATGTTTTGTCTGATATTCTTAAAAACCTACTCAGCATCTTAAAAACAAATACCTTATTTTATAAGAGACTGAAAGCAAAACGCTATTGTGATCTTGAAAAATGCTAAGACGTGTTCTTTTATATTCTGTGGAAAACATTTCAGACTCCACTCAGTCCTTTTTTGCGCATTTTTAGCAACAAGAAATGAGAAATATTTTAGAGACAGGTTTTGTTCACATTGAAAATTGGATGCATGTGTAATATTATAAGTAGATAATCGTGGCATACTGAGTTATTAAAAGAATCAATTAATATTGCAATATGGGGGAGAGCTTGTTATATTGAAATTATAATTATGTCTCCAACAAAACATTAATAGCTTGATTTTCAAATGTTACATAGAGATAAAGTAAAATACGTCTAAACTATAGTGTTCAATTTAATAATCACCTTTTATAATGAAAACGTAGTTAAAATTATTCAATACTTATTAATCACAGAAAATATCGATTTCGCAATCTTCAAGCATTTCTTTAATTAACCAAAAGGAAGAATGTCACGGTTATTTTATTATCATATTTGTTTACGTCAGCCATTTAAACTCGTTTTAAAATGCCCTTTATAATTTGCGCTCACAGTGGGAAGTTGCACACGTCCATTATTTGGTGAACCATTACGTATGTAAAATTATGAAATTAAAAAGCCACCAGGAGCCACCGCTGTCGACCCCCGTTAAATGGAATGAAGATTTTGCAAATGGAATGCAAATACGCCTGTGTATGTATAAAGAGGCAATTATACACGTAGGCCACTTACGACCCAAGCAACCCTTTGCAAAAATCACGATATCAACCTTCTGACTGCTACAGAAATATGGTTTAAATACTTGTTAACGTACTCGTGTATAGAGGCAACCAATTAATCCTGCCACAAATAGCTTTATGTATTTTCTATGTCCATAGGGTAGTCTCAAGAGTTGAGGTATTACTTGTGCACAGCTCAAGTGTACTTAGTTTAAGCGAATTTCATATTATTGATTTTACTGTAAAGGCGTATGCTTAGACATTGGCAAGTGGAGTTTACCTATAATATAATTTATACTCTGTCTCGTCAATATAATTAAAAAAAGCTTGTATTCATCTATTTATCTTTGCAATTCCAATACTTTCGGTTTAAATATGAGAGTTGCCGTTTTTAAAACTAGCCGATTGACTACATAAAATTGAACTATTTTACAATAGGTAATTTTCCTAAATTCTAAAAAAATATTATTACTAATCAAAATTCCTTGTGGCGGGCTGAATAGGATTGACACCCTTTGGGACCCGTGCCCCTGAGAGTCGACGAGGCCCCTCTCTCCGCTTGCCTTAGTTGGCCGGTGGGAGTGGACCCCACAGGGGCCGCAGGACTCTCACCTCTGGCTTGCCTTAGCCGGCCGTCCAGAGTGGGGCGTCAGAGCTACATGCTCGCAGGGTGGAAGTGAAACATGCCTAAGTCGCAAGTTAGCATTTTATAGTGTATACAGGGATAATCGTCGGTTGGTGTCTCATTACATTAAAATCATACTTGACTTTAAAGGGCCTCTACGTGTTGGCTTCGGCCCCACGCACGCCTCCCAAAAGTCCGGGACTCTATAGTCTCGAGAAATGGCAAAGTCAGATATAAATAATAATAATAATAATAAATCAGTTTATTGCTTAGACATTACAAAGAAAACAAAATGTACGAATTACAAAACAAAAGAGAACTGGACAAATTATAAAGTACAGTTGACAAACAATAAAAATATCAGTTGAGCAAAAAGATATGACTCAGCTTGTGCTGACGCAGGACGAAGGTCCTGTGAAGCGCTGATTTTCAGTCATACCTTCATCTCTCTAGGTGAAAGGTGAGAGGCGAATAGGTATGAGGGCTACTAATAATTATAATTTTATATTAATTTAAGTAAACACAATCAATATGTACTAAGTAGGTATGCATACACATGCCAGACACAAAGGAAGGTAACAATAACAAACTAAAAATAACTAACTCCTATTTGTATGTGTCTGCGCGTGTGTGTGTGTGTGTGGGTGTGCGTGTGTGTGTATGTGTGTGTGTGTATGGGTATATATATATATATAATAAATTAATTAAAAATGGGATAGATACGAATAAATAAACATTATATATACGGGTATAAGTGTAGCGTTCCTAAAGTCTCACTATCATAGTTTAATTTTCAATTCATAACTTGTATTTCCCGATCGATAATAAAAGTTCCTGGGAATGTTCATATAAAATATTATCACATTTAAGGTAGAACTTCAGACAATACGACTACCCCTTTAAAATAAGATTATTAATGATATTTCGGATCGACTGTTCTTATTATGTAAGTACGTATTTTTCGGGTGACATCTGACCTTTTCCCATCACGGCTTCCGTTGAGCCTTGAGGAAACTCTCGTCACTTCACACTAATCCAATTATGACGGCGGAGATTTGAGATATTTGCCCGACAAATTAGTGTAGCCGGGTAATTAGACATTCTCGTTTTGTTAACTCGATTCAGTTAAATTACAAACAGATTGTTGTCTTGTCATCTCCTCCTAGAAAAAATCTACACGAATGCTTTAAAGATTGTCTTAAATGATAATGTATATAAAGCACATATATAGCACACATTGCGAGGCACAATCACAAAGTTATTATTACATTATAATACGAGCATTCGGCTGGGTGTTTCCACACGAATGATGTCAGATAGCATTTGGATGCGATTACGAATCATGTTTAGTAAGTGAATTAATCGAATCCTTACCTTCTGAAGCGAATATATTCTATTAGTTTTAGTATACACATATACTTATCCGGATATGAATACAATACTATCAAACTTCGTGGTTATATCTATGTATTATAGATATTTGCGGCTCGAACATGTGTCATGGCTGAATTAATTTGTATTATATTTGAGGTAAATTGATAGTTGATAATTGAAGGTAAACTGTATGAGCACAATAGTTAGTCCATCTTGATTAACGAGTCTGGCTGGAATAAGTGAGATACGTGAAATCTATACCTATAATAAATCTGTAGAGAGGTCAATTCTGTACATGAAATATATTTTCAAAATAACTATCAGGGGGTGATTAGTGATCGATACTTATGCCAAAAATGCAATCAGTAAAATTTTTGTCTGTCTGTCTGTCTGTATGTTCCATATAGAAACAAAAACTACTCAACGGATTTTAACGAAACTTGGTACAATTATTCTTCATACTCCTGGGCAGGTTATAGTATACTTTTCATCACGCTACAATCAATAGGAGCAGAGTAGTGAAGGGAAATGTTGGGAAAACGGGAGAAGTTACTCCATTTTTTAAGCTTCCGTCGCGTGTGCAGCCTTAATGGTTAAGTTACATAGAAATCATGTATGACGGAAATAGTCTTTATAATATTAACCATAAACGCAGGTGACACCGCTGGCACAGCTAGTATTAAATAAAAGGAAAACAATTTCATTCTAATAATTGTTTTTATATTTATAATGACGTTGTTTTTTTTGCCAAATAAATAAATTGACAAATATTCTAGCTGCTCTTTTGGGATTTTTCCTATTAAAGAAGCAAACTTTATATTTTTTTCTCCCTAATTTATTATTTTAATATTAATTATTTATAGCTACGTAGAGGAGGTAGGAGAGATTCATCATCTCAGCCGAAAGACGTCCACTGCTGGACATAGGAGACATTAATTGTCGGTAATATATCTAATTTATAAGTACCAAATTGCAACTTCGTTAAGATTCCTAATTTATGGTTGACTTATTATCCGGTGACTGAATACCATCCCTATCGTTCACTGTCATCTGTCACGTGAAAATTTATAGCCTCCAGGTAGCGTTAGTAATGTAGCTACTTATCGTGATGTCAAACTCAGCAATATTTCAGCAAGAGCACTTTCCATTCCGCGGGTGCCCCTCCCGGAATTACGGAGTTTATATCATTATTCATGGTTCTTCCGAGGTGTACAGCTATAGGACACAAACAGTTTTTTCCTGATGAATGTTGGCTGTTCGCGGCAAGAATACGTAGGGTCTGTCGTTAACGAAGACGAATCGTGTCGCCTCGTGACCGATGTGCAGGTGCCGAAAAAATTACATTACCTACGTCCCGACTCAAACGGAATTAGTTTTCCGCATTTTTTTTTGTGTTTTGACCAGCCCCGTTTGGAACAACAGCGTTCATTTGATTAAACATTCAAGCTCAACTTGAGGTTCTTTTAAAAGACTAACCAAATGCTTCTTTAATATTTTCCAATGTTCAGCGCCTATTTACTCTTTGTTTTTCTTTTCCGAAAACCAATGTAATGAAGCGTTTTCTTCAATGGCCCGTTACTCGCGGTCCGTTTGGTACGATTTCCGAAATTGATTTTTGTGCAAAGGCTAAGGAAAAGCAAATGTAGAGGAAGGACCTCACGTTTGTATAATCTTTAACAAAGAACATACATTTTCGATCAACAAAACAGTGTCATATGTTGCGGCGCGTAGATACGGCTTTGCAACGAACTGTTGTATTCGGAGCACGTTTTTGTTGAGTCTGTATAAAGTTGGGTTTGGGATCGGATATGACAGGGATAAACCAATTGTTGGGTATCCTTGCTAAATTGACACATCTACGCAGTTGCTCCAAGTTTTGCTGCTTGTCCAGCCAATTATATTTCACGGCACGGGGCAGTTTCGTCCCGGATTTCTGCGAATCGTAACCTTTGATATTTGTCATACGGATACATAGATGAAACAACTGAACTAGTAACCGTCAGCTTAATTTTGTTAATGCGTTTATTTTCGAAACAAAATCTTCTTCGCTTTAAAATTCGTCATTTACCCCACACGAAACGTCGTTACCAAACTCAAGTTAAAGCCATCAATTTTAACCGTCATCTATAAAGAGCCAAACAAATTCTCGATTTCAGAATTTCGAGACGGGTGTTACGAAGTGCAAATTCATATTTAAATAGAGCACATTCACCGCAAATTGAACTCGGAATCTGTGCGCGTCGCGTTGAATATAATCCGAAGCTTGACGAAATGGCAAGCCGTTCGCGTCGCGGATTTGTGCTCGCTCTGCGGGGCGACGCGGCAACTTGCATGCGGTAATGGAACATCCATTACTACGGTTTGTTAATGCTTCGTATTTGAATGGAATGAGATTAGTTTGCTTAAAATGGAAAGTATGAACCGTAATTGATTCTTTAGTTTTTTTTCTATAAAGCAACCATGGAAACTAACTTTGTGGTCACAACAATATTTAAGTAGATTTTAGTATCTACGTAAATAACTGAGATTAAAACACGGACTTCGTTGTACTGATATTTTTTTTTACAAACAGGCTGTAGCACACTTTAATTAAGTTTTGCAAACAATTAACGAACATAGAACAGATATGTTAACTCAGCTCCAACTGAAAAAAGAAAGTTGCAAAACCATTTTTAACAAATAAACCTAACTTGTTTGTCTGCAAAGTATAGTATCCCTAAAGTAACTTATCGTATCGACTCTACGCTCTAGCTGGTACGAATGAATAAAATGTAGGCGTCTTTGCTGCATACAAATCATTCACACGCGCTCCTGCGATATTTCATATTATTGAGTGTGTTAGACTGTAAATATTATAATACGGGTTAGTAGTGAACTTATTAGTTATTCCCTCTAGTCATGTTTACGTCACTTTCACGTTGGCGACATAGTTGTTAACATTGTTTTGCACAGTATTTTGTGATGTAGAGAAAAATTGGGATTTCACTTATGAGTAGGTACAAATTTCCTTCATCAGTATTAGTTTTCGGAAATAAGACAATCCTTATTCGTTAATAAAAGCATGGTGCCATATATCTCGTATAAAATCTACGAGACGGAATTCTACTTGCAACAGAGAAAATGCCAGGTTCTAGAATTTGGAATGTGACGAAACATTTGTTTTCTTAAAAATTAGAGATTTTCTAAGCATTAATTTTTACATTATATCGCAATTTGCTTTTATAACGTAAATGTATAATTTATTTTTTCTTAAATGATTATCTTTCTTAATTTTTTTCGTAATTTCTTACTGAGAATGCATTTCCAAAATAGCCAAATTTTGCATTTATTAGATACCTGTTTTACACACAGCGTCTATATACGAATATATTATTATGTGTCTTCGATATTAGTGCCAAATAGTAATTAGAATTCCCTTTATAGGTCGCATATTTGCAGATGCAAATTAGAGATGCAGTGTGTCTTTGACCCTTACTTCCTAAACATATTTTCTAATATCAACATTTAATTGGGCTAGATAATGTTTTAATTCCTTATATCTGAAGTATACCGTGTACTACGTAACAGGGAGTCTTACAAATATAATATTTTCGTCTGTGATATTGCGATGTCATTGTTCTCAAATCGAATTAACATCAGATGTACCCACTCAGTTTTGGAGTGATTATGACAAAGAGGAAGCAGGGCGCCGTCATTTCAGATTCAGCATTCTCATTTTGTTTCCAGTAATGCGTGTAATGGAAAGAGTGACTTGAAATAATGAAAGTAGATATTTCCATCCGTGGGTAAGTGAAATTGCGATTTTTCCCCCAGAGTTGTTTCTTTTTCCTTTTAGATAAAAGTATCTTTCAGCTTATGAAGGAGAGCTGAAACTTTTACAATTAGCTATGTACCCGTCTAATGCACTTTGCGTACTCTTGTAATTTATAAATAGTACTTTAAGCGATTTTGTACTGAAGTTTTATTCCACTGAAATTAAATTACAAAATAAAATTATTGGAAAATTTTGAACTGTAAAAAATACTATAGATTCATAAATACTTGTTTGAATGTTATGGTTTGGACGGTTGGTATTACACGAATAAATTATAATAAAAGGAAATTGCCTGAATCTTCTTGCCCTGTCTATTTAAGAGAGCATGTTACATATTTTATTTCGGCATAAGTAGTGATTACTGTAACAATACGTAAGTATTATTGGAGTTAGATATCAGTTGTTATTTTTTAATTTTATTTATTCTCATAACGTTAATGTAAGACAATTTAATTATGTAGTGATTTCATTTCTTATTTTACTTTTTGACGATATTTATATAAAGCGAATTGATCAACTAAAACACAAGATAAAATAACACTACGAAAATAGGAATCTGTGTATATCTAGAGGTTAATTAATTTCAAGAAGCTTAGTCTTTGTATTAAAAGCAGAAGTTTGAATTTCTAATTTAGTGATGTAGGTCAACACAGACAAGAGGCCCTGTTGTGTCAGCGTATCTCACGAGCCATCGTGCCCCTTACGTGTAATATCTTAACGACCTATAACCCGCCCAGAGGCCACACACTGGCATGTTATAACACACGATCGTGGCAGATCCAAGGTCCGATTAAAGTTTTATTTTACAGCCATAAAATTATAAGTGAATGACAGGCTGATAAACAAATGCCAAGTTAAAGTTTGAGCTTAGAAAATTTAAATTAGGTTAGGATTTAGTTTACGTAAAAGAGTTTGCACTTTTTTTTATATTTCAATAACAGTATACTTGTTATAATGGGGGGGGGGGGGGAGGGGGGGCGGCTTAGTAGGCCCTGTTTACCGGGACAGGGCCAAACCCAAGAAGGACTCCAAGGTGGGCCGCGAGTTTTAGTGGCTAAAGGATGGGGTAACACTGTGGTCCGTGCCGTCGTAAGCACCTGCGAGGTGTTCTGGGGGCGACGTTGCCTCACCCTCGAGATGGGCCGCAACGATCGGCTACGGCATAACGTAGATTTAGCGAAGAATCCCGTAGTGAGGACCCCGGAATCTGCGCCACGCCCGACGAATGACCACCGTGAGGTTTAGTCTGTAATGGAATGTTTTTCCCAGACAGCTCTGAGCCCGACACACCGTTGTAGGCCGAACCTAGGTTTACTTAAACGGTGCGTAAATGCATTTATCACTCTCTCAACTCTCTCTTTAAAAACAATCCGGACATGCACTTTTAGAGGCTCGTGTGCCAATTTGAACCAACACCTCAATATTTCATACCCACTACCCCTACACACTAGCTAGGTAAGGGAAAGCCATGTGAGCTAACCTGCAAATTATTTTTTTATATTTGTCTGATCCACTCTAAGTGCTTCGAAGGTCAGACGGTAAATATTTCCAGATTTACTTCATCTTAAAGTAGAGTAGGTTGAATGATGATTGATGATTAAATTAAATGGAAATAAATTTTAGCTTACAATATTTACCAAGTATTACTAAAGCAGGAACCATCACTCAAAAGCTCTGAGTGAATGAAAAAAATATAAGCAAAGTTATCTGTATATAACTGCATTGCCGAAAAGGGATCTCTATTTTGAGATAAACCAGCGGATTTTATCCAAAATCCCCCGACGACTTGAGAAAGCTTTAAAAGACCACGAACAATTATCTTAAAAGGAATAATCATTTTAGGCAATTCTTTTGTACGTAAAATGAATTTCAAAAAGTGACAAATTGAAACGTGAACGACGGGAGAAATCGGTTTAACTATTCAGAGGAAAAAAACAATATTGTTTTGAGGAATTTGTGTGAGCGTGATTTAATTAAAAATACAAAGCATTGAGCTTACAAATATAATGAAAAAAAAGCGCCTGGTTTTTAAAATAAAATATTATTTATTATTTCAAGAACAGACAGACAGGGCACAATTAACATGGCTGTCGATCGATTGCGCTCCCTTAAATGTGAGGTACCATTGTTATTGAAGGGTATTCACCCTTCAAAATGCCTAAATACATTAGATTAGGTAGATTGACATCGCTAAATTAAAGGCACAAAGAAAATCTCATGTTTTGGCAGAATATTTTCGGAGGCTGAATAAAAAGAGAACGCTCGTGCAAAAACAATAGAAGTGTGTATTATTTCAATTTCCATATACTGTATGGGGCTGAATATTACAAATGATCGTCACGTATTGTCTTGCACAGGTTTGTCCTTAGCTCGTTTAGTAACGCACATTCGGCTCACGTCTCGGAACTGGGATACCAATAAGAAAACGCTGTGTGTCTGATGCATAAATTCTCATTTACTAGGAATTAGCTTGCCTGAATGAACCTTGTTATTTGCTTTCATGTACTAATTAATACATTATCTATAAATAAACTGACTAGTAAAATATAAAAGTGAATATTATATACTGTTTTGAATACATCGTTCTAAAATTAAATATTTAGAGAGTAACATTATCGGATTCATAAATATTTCTCTATTGTTTTAACACTCCAGCTACTCCATTTAAAATGGAACATCTTCAGTTGATCCCAAACAATAAATGTTTACTGCTTCCAAAATATTGTTCTGTTTTGAGAGTTTTAAAAATATTTTTATATATGAGTATATACATATTAGTAATAGATGGTGGCTTTCAAGTTTTGGGCTTCTTGTAGTATAATTCCAATTAACCATTACTATCGTACTACGGTTTTACTAAAGATACTACTTTAAGTACCTACTATACATTTTTGAGGATAAAAAATAGTAAAAATAATCGAAAAATTCGGTAGCTTTAGAAATTTCATAAAAGCGGGAATTCCAAAAATACGTTTACATTACATTTCTCAAAACGATGTGTTTTTGTGTCTGTTTTAATTTAAATGAATTATAAAAGTGTTACCTTCTTACTTCCAGTAGTTTGAACTATGAGCTAATATGTTAGTCAGTCAGTTTCTTTTTCGTATATCTAGATAATCTCATAAAGCTCATGAATGTACGAGCGCACTTCGGAAGATGGAGATCCAAGCCAAATCGTGGAGCAACAGTTGTTATTCATGTGAAACGGGAAAATATGTGCGTATTACATTTTTATTTTACGACTACTTAGGGACGTTTACATGCTATATTTAGGTGTACTAAAATGGTCTCAAACATCTTTTTGATTTAAGGATTGTGGTCTGGTCATTGAGGAAATTATATACATCGTCATAATGCTTGAAGGATTTTTTAAAAAACGTGCTCTATCTATAATTATGTTTACTTCGGCGAAAATGAAAATTCAATTATCTTTTTTTTGGAATAAAAACAGTACCTAACTTCTATTTGATATTTTATATATTAAAAAAATAAAAGTACTTAGATGGAAAATCCGTTAAATTGGAAAACAATTGTATCAAACATACTTGTATTTTAGAGGTAGTGAATGTTTTGGATCCAATTTCAGCCGGACGGGCAGACATACTAGTGAATGTGGCAGCATAGCCCTGTGGTATTGGCAGCACAATATCAATAGAGTGGTAGCTGACAATTGTTATTGGCGTAAATCCAAATACTGTATTAAAGTCTAGCCTAGTCTTAACCCTGTGTGATTCAAAACATCACTGACTCATTTACACTTTAGAATACGCAAAAGGTGCGAACCTAAAATAACACTGGCCCGAATAACACAAAATCAGACACCATATAACCACAAAAAAAGAAATCATTCTCAATAAAGATGGCCACCTTTGCTATTCAACAGTTTTATTTCCAGAATTCATAGATTGAATCCGTCTTCCACGAATATATTCAAAAGAGACAGGTGCTAACGGTAGATTTAATCATCGTCTCTAATTTTTCAACAGGACGAGATGGGTCTCGCGGTTGCTTATTTAAGTTGGTTCATCGAAGAAAGTTCCTTACGTGTTTAAAGTTCCAGAAAGGAATTTATGCCTTTATGAAGTTGTTCGAATATAATCTACCCTGCTAATACGGTGACTGGGCCCTGACCAAAAGTTAAATAACTGAGAATTAAAGTTAAGCTGGTGATAATTATTGTCTTGTTTGGGGTTATACCGATACTTTAAGAATCTGGAATTGGTATTTTAGATTAATTGCGGGATCTATTTTAAGCTAAGAGTATTTTGCTAAATACTTGTCGCAAAACGAATGTCAGTCAACATGTCAACAGTTTCAATTCTAGAAACTGTTTGTTTCTTATTAATATCCTGATCAATTACTTAGTGAACGTTACTTATCATCTCATCTTCTTCGCGTTATGTTCCATACTAAGTCGGGGTTCACAGACTGCCGTAGACCATGATCCTTAATTAAGCAAGTCTTAGTATTACAGTCAATTAATTTAATTAGGTAGGCGTATATTTAAATTATAGGTTTATAAGGGAAATTGCGTTAATGCAAATACGCCGTTTTAATAAACCCCAAAATAAACTTGTCAATAACAGAAACAAGGCACCTTAGTTAATATTGCTAGGAAGATCAAATGATTACGTGCTTATCTCTAGTCAAAGATTTTAATTAAATTATGCATTGGGCTCGTTTTCAATAAAACGCCTCGGGAGGCTGAGGGACACCTTGTCAGTGTCAGGAACGAATTTAATTAACAACCTACTAAAATATTTGTGCTAAGACAGAAAGAGACGGAGCTAGGCTGATGTTAGCGCAAAGTTACAGTCACTTTTGATCCTATCTTAAATGTGGGAAGGTTCCGTTTCGCAGCGAACCTTTGTCAGTACACTACTTTCTTTGTTGGAGTCTCAATGGTGGTATTCATTAACGTCACACTCCCTGTCGGACACTTGTTCACGGTTCAGATCACTCGGCGACTAGAAATTATTTTTCCCTTTGATGTTTATACGAGTTTGACATTGGTTGGAGGGACCGTTTCTCGTACGGAGACATTCGAACTAAATTGTGGAATTACATTTAACTTATAGGGGACGTATGTGTCTCAGTAGATCCAAATAAAACTTGATTAAGTTGGATTTTTGTATTGAAAGAAAGGTTTTAATAAATTTTTGAGCGTTTTTTCGATATCTGTATATAAAGTTAATAACGTTTTCTCTTAATTCATCTAAAATGACATGATTTAACTTTATAAAATTAGCGTTTGTCTATGAACTAATGTCGTTAAAAAGACCATGAAGTCTTTGAATAATTTTATCCGAAATTTTAAAATATTTGTGATGAATATTGATTGAACGGTGATGGGCTCCACTGAGTTTATTCTACAAATACTATATTGATGTAGTTATTTGTATTTTTAATTTCTTGTCCCATAATGAAAGTAGATAATATTGAAATAAAACCTTATGACTAAATACCTTATTGCAGATAGTAAAAAAGGAGTGAAAATCTCCTAAATGGTAATTAAACGTGTTATCATGATATTTTAATACAAACATAGATCATGTCATATGGCGTTCAGCTCTCTGTGCCTACCCCGCTAGGGAAGTGGCGTGGAGTAAAGATAGTTTTTTAATACAAACATTCTATATATTACACAGATAGGGATATATTACATACCTTACACAATTTTTAACGTCAGGTTACTCTTATATATTAAACATCTCTCAAAATGCATGAACCGTCTTAAGGAAATTCGATTTCCCGGAAAATTAATTTCCTAAAAACGTGCAGAGATTGTTAGCACAAATACTGTACACAATTACTTTGGTATTTTATTAAAAGCATTAATATACGTTTTATTTGAATAAATTTTATACAAGGGCCGCGCTTTGCGATGTAGGGCGTGATTGATGAACTTTTTATGAGGGCTCTCTGGCCTACTGCCAAGTTTGCAATGACATTAGCGATTTCAAGGGGTTCAGGGCCATGTTCAGACCAGGCGACTGTAAAAACGAAAGGGTACTTACTGTCCATATAAAGAGTTGTTTTAATCTAAAAATAAAATTGTTTATTGAATGTCACAGTATAGTTTCAGATGTATCAAATAGAAATTACTAGTATTTCAATACATTTAGTAACACTTATCAGTCGCAATGGATTTAACAAACGCGAAAATAACAGAAGCCTGCTGTTTGAAAGTTACGTTGAAACAAAAATACTACACGGAGTAGACGCTAAAGCAACGAAGTTCGAATTTAAGCGAATGTTATTCGGAGAAAGGACGACTCGGTTGCAGTATCTCATTAGTGAATGAAACACTATACTTAAAAAAAACTACAGTCGTGTATGAATTCATACGCATATTCTTGTAAAAGTGCATAGATTGGACATGTACCTATCAGTAATTAAATATACCTATTTAGATGTCTGGAAATTGGTGTAGTTGTCGGATCAATGTATTTCTTTGCATTCAATACATATAAACTTTTGACCACGCCTGCAATTTTCGAAAGTGCAGGCTGACTCCTAGGATAAATAAGCTCTTTATGCCGCATTTAGCCGAATATAACATTGAATTGGGTAGACAAGCTAGTCGCCTTCATAACAACTAACTCAATACTCCATTCGTCGCCTTTGCGGCATGCTAGGCAAAGTACAGTGTTGGTATGTACATTGTTTTCGTGTTCCAGACCAATATGTACTTATTTCTTTATTTAGTTATTTCCCCAGGAAAAGCCATGATCGTTATGGTTGGGTCTGTCATTATGTGCAAATCCAATATCTCAGTTAGAAGATAATTATAACGTTACTGGGCGCGAATGACCATATTACCAAGGCTCATTCCCTTTTACGACCTACCCTTTTAATGATCATCTTTAGGGCGACGGCCTTACTAATTACCTTACCACTATTAAGCACTTAACTACGACGTAGATACTTTATTACTTTAAAGATTAGATAACCATTTCACTGCTATTACTATTTCTGATACATGTGGACTTATATTACCCATGCGCCAAGAGTTGTGGGTTGGATCCCCACCCACGACAAACATTCGTGTGATGGAAATTTGTATTTGTTCTGTGTCTGGGTATTATTATCCAATATTTAAGTATATATTTGTAATACCACTGTTGATTCTGATATCTGTAACATAAGTGCTTAAGCTACTTACCTCGGAGTCAGGTTAATGAATGTGATGTAGTCTGATATTTATTTATTACTAGCTGACCCGGCGCACTTTGTAACACCCCGTTCTCGGATTTACAATACCCATTTTTTTTTATTACCGCGCAACTTTTTTTGTTTTTTTTTCTTTCCTAAGAACCTTCACTTGACAATAATAAACACAACTAAAAAAGAATTTGCGAAATTGGTAAAGCCGTTCTGAAGTTATAGCTTTGGGGTGGACTACTCTTATCACTTAGGGGCTCAGATTAGAGAACAATATGTAATCTGAGCTTAGGGGTATGAAAAATAGATTACGACCGATTCTCTGACCTACCGAATATACATATAAAATTTCATAAAAATCGGTCAAGCCGTTTCGGAGGAGTTTGGTAGCAAACACCGCGACACGAGAATTTTTTATATTAGATTATAATTATTTATCATCTAGGTACTAAAATATCGCATTTTAAACGGTTTCGACCGCGTGAATTTAAATCTGCTACGGAATTTCCATGTCTATCATAATCTTATTTGCGTATAATTATCATAATGGTTTATTAACTATTTTGGCAAATTGTTAGCTGTAACAATTTGCTAACAACAGTGAAACAGCGGAAAAACGGCTGTAGGTCCATACGAGTAATATTAATATGAAAAGCATTGATAGCACTGAATTATGAAATACCTAACATTATTAATATGAAAAGTACTAGAATATATACATATGCATACATACATAACATCACGCCCATAATCCGCGAAGGGGTAGGCAGAGTCAAAGGGGCAGCAAGCCAAAAAAAAGTACTGGAATAGCTTTTCTATTAAAGCTTAAGATCTCGATTGGTACCATACATACAAAACGATGTATTAATTAAGTCTTATTAGCAGCTAGATCATATAAACTAATAACGCGTTGGTACTGCGAAGTGGCGCTGAGGGAAATTAGTTGTCAAAACTGTATGCAAACTCAATCCTTACACTAGGATTACCTTTAAGGCAGCACTTTGAAACACAATTTCCCCAGATAGCACAAGTTACAAACTGTGTTAGGAAATACGATAAACCACGTTGTCGTTACAAATGTAACGGACACGAATGTAGAACAATTGTGCACTGTTTCATTGAAAAACCGGGGGAAATCCAGAGGGAGACAATTCCATTTGGCCAGATTGCAAGACTTTTAATTAGCAATGAAAAATCTCTGCTAGGTGCGCTGCTGGGAACAAACTCAACGTTTATTTTTTCGTCGACTTCTGGCGCCAAGATAATGCGAATTAGTATTCGTGGGGCGCCCGAGGAGCGATGGGAATTATACGTACCTACGTAATGTTGCTTCAGTTTCCGATCCGATGTCTTGGTTGTGGTACTTGTGGTGGGTAATTCGTCCCACGGGACGCGGGTCGGTTGGCGAGAGTGTATGTGACGAATGCGACTGACGTCACGGTTAGTTACGATGGAATTGTTTTAGGGGAAACTGTAACGTTTTTGAGACTGTTATTGCACGTTGGGAGTTGAATATAATCCACCTATAGTTTGTTTTTGTTTTTGAAATAGAATTGAGTTGTTTAAGCGACTTACTGAGCCAGGATTTCATATTAAATTCCCTGTTGAGTTTGTTTGTGAAAGGTAAGACATTGGCATAAGCGTTACAGAAAATATTCTTCTTAAATAATGATGCAGTGAAAGCAAAAGAAACCCTAGTAATGAAATAGTAACTTTGTCCGTCACTTTTTCGCGGTGAGTTCTATTTTTTTAAATGTTGCATTACGAATCGGTTTCAGTGCAAAATTTTAAAAGGAAAGACATTTTATTTCAAAACAATATGTTTTATCTACATAATGATATGAATACAAAACACACGCGAAGCCACAGGCAGTCGTAACTTACGAGTTGAAAAAACTTCATGAATATTAAATGGACTAATCCAATTGATCAATTAACAAATCCCTACTAATTGACGTATTCCCACATTGTGACACATAGGGTCGACATCATACCACCAAAGGGATCTACTAAAACGTACCAAATTAAATAGATTACTCTCCCGGGGACGTGTTCGCCTACTACGACATTATTCAAATGAATACACGAATATTGTGAAGTAAATTTTGACTCATTCAAAAAGGGCTTTAGACGCCACGTTATGATTTTCAAGCTTTTCTTATTTACATTTATGCATGGCTATAAGCTAGAGGCGATTAAAATTCAAATGGGAGTTTATTAAATATTTGGTCAAACATTTTGCTTTAATTACCTGTTTAGAATTAAGTAGATTGAAGTAAAGTATTTCAACAAAAAAGTGGCTTGTCCTTGAACATTTAAAGTCTCCTGTTGATGCGTATGAAAACGGGCTTTGAATCTGTGTAGGAATCTATGGGAGTGCGATTGTGGGTCAACAAATTAATAGGTATTTGTTTCAGGCTTTAATCGCTCCTGAAAGAATGCAGGACTAGTACCTATGCCTTATTTAAAAAGTCTCTCGTTGATGCCTGCCAAAACGGCATGTCTGGGAATGGGAATCGTGTGCGTATTCCCGGAAGTGCGGATGTGGGTCAAATAATAAATATGTGTTAGTTTCAGGTGATACTTGTTCTTGCTAATACATACAGGACTAGTAGGTGTGCCTTATTCAAAAAGTCTCGCTATTTAATGCTTGTGAAAGCGGCAGGTCTGGGAATCGTGTGCGAATTCCCGGGAGCGCGGATGTGGGTCAACAAATAAATCGCGCACATAACATTTGCGCCCGTTAGTTGGGCTGACTAAGCTTGTTGAACTGCGCAAATTGATGGTGTAGCCGTTTTAAGTGAACTACACAAATGCAAATTTGCAACGGTGCAAATACGGTATACGGTAACTTTTTGTTGGTACAATTGTACAAAAATATTGCTATATGGTTGTATCTTGGCACGAATTGATAAATTACCAGTTAGATTTTTTTTAAGAAAATAATTAGCTAATAAGATATTGTTAGATTAATTGTATGTGTAAAATTTTTGTAGTAAAACCAGGTAAGCATCATAAAATGTTCACACAACGATGTATTTTAATAAGCACATACTTTTAAAGTTAAATAATGATCATTAATTGCACATTAGACTTAACAACAGCGCAACGCGGGTTTAGCTATTACTAAATATTTGCTAGCCGGTACACAAAACTCAACAGAACTTCATTGAAACTCTGGCAATGAATGGTCTATTATAAAAGTTGGTTTCCGCTTCGATTTGTATTGAGTTTTCTCCAGCCTTTATTATATTATAATTGTACATTATAAGAGAGTGCAATGCTATTATAAAAAAGTGAGATATACTTTCCTAAACTTTTTTTAAGATGAAAATTTTCTCGCCGAATTTAGTTTGTCGATAGATATGTAAAAAGACTATCCTTTAGCGTAGCGTTTTGGAAATAAACTACGGTTAACAATACCGCAATCCATCATGACTTAATACATAATGGACAATCAGTAATAACAAACTGAAGGTAAGTGTTTGTTTGTGTAATGAACTGAATAATATTGTTAGTTAAATAAACGTACTATATCCAGGTTTTTTATTTCGTCATAAAAATCAAACGTTTTTCGTATATACCGCCCCGCTTTTGCTATTAGTCGCTAATCTCCTGGGAAGGACAGATATGTTGCTAGCGTACAAAACGAACTCGATGGATTGATGCGAGAAGAAGGATCCGGTTCCGTCAATGTTTTGTCAACGATACTTCCGGTAGATTGAGTTCCGTGGAGCATAAAATATTTTGTAGGGTTCTGAATCTGTTTTTAGGATTTACATGCATTTATAAATAACCGTAATCATCGAAAGAGTAGACAGAGTCCAAAGAGTGGTAAGCTTCTTAAACCACATTCAGCCATCAATAAAATTCAATTCGGTTAGACAAAAATTGGGAATACCTAGTGATAAGTGGCTAGCTCGTCGCCAACACAATCACATACCCAAAACCCGAAATATCATGCTAGTCAAGAACCACAGTTGGCACATTCTTTTTAAGTCCCAGACCAACATGGGACATTGCTCATAAAATGGTACTTCATATTTTTTGCTACCGCGCGTCGGCAACTTTTATATCATAATCATTCATGCTTAGTCGTTATGTGCTGTCGTACGTGAAGATGTTTTAGCCCGAGTTAAATTGATTCATTACCTATATTTGGAAGTGAGGAAATAATAATAACTACAATATATGTTATTCCTTATTTTGTAGCGATTTTAGTGTCCTAATTTAAAAAAAAGGGAAGATTTTATAAGAAGTAGATTTTTGTTCTTTTATTTTTAATAGAATTAATATTACAAATGACGATGGTCATATTATTTCGAACAAACACTCTGCTCTACATCAGTTTTATAACTTCGGTTGTTAATATTTCACGATACTACCTAAAAGTAATTATGTTAAGTAAATATTTGCATTGTGAACGAGTTGTGCGCTTTCTGTCTTCGTCAGGGATTAACATAAAATTTTGATTAAAATTCACCAAATGATGACATCTTTATTCACGAGACGTTCGTAGCATCGTTTTTAAAACTAAAGCAGAAATTGTAAATAAATCTAACCGTAATGTGTTGGAAATAGGTATCAATTAAAGGAAAAGAATGAGCATTGACTTAAGCGGCAATAAGTTAAATCATTACTTACGTTTATGTTTGCAATTAACAACTAACTTTTTGGTGAGGAAAGAGAGAACTACGTTTTTGCTCTTTCCTTAGAGTTAGAAAATCAAATTATGCAAACTATTCTTGCTCATAGTACAATCTTGAAGAATGTTTATTAGTAAAGTGATTAAAACTTTTTTCTACACATAGATAAGACATAAATTGTTTTACTACCTACCTACCTACCTAGGTACTCTTATTCCAAGCCGTTACCTAAAACTCCTTAACATTCTTGCACCAACATAAACTAAGATCCATAAACTTGTATTCATTAAAAGCACATCTCGGACGCAAGTCAAAAATTCCTTAGCTATTCGGAGTAATGGAGTTGTTGGACTATCGGGCCACGGTTGACCCGCAACTTCACTCAAAGGGCCGCAATTACGCGCCAAGAAGCAGCTTTGATCCCAACAACTAATTTGTAGAAATTTAATTAATCACGTAATGGATATTCGAAAGTAATTAATTAATTAAATTATTATTATACTTCTTCGGAAACGCGGTCGAGATGCGTGCGCTGCGGAAAATCTGCGGCGTATCGCTCACAGACTGCGTTCGGAATGATGAAGATAAGAAAGAGAGTCGGTCTGAAAGACAGCGTCAGAGTCAAGTAAGAGAGGCACGCTCCGGTGGTTCAGACATGTGGAAATAATGGATGACGAAATATTGACTAAACAGATATACAATGCAAAAGTGGAAGGATGTAGGAGCCGCGGAGCAGGCTCACTTACCACGACCAGATTGGTTGAGTGTTAACAGAAGGTGATGTTAGGAGTTATAAAAACCGCTGGTACTTGGACTTCGCGAACGCCGCTCGAGCGGTCAACACAGTTTCAATCCACGCTCGCTGTTTTTAATTCACATTAATTAGTAAAACCGTTTTTCTCAACCGTATTTCCGCATAATAAGTTCGTTGATATCACCAAGTGCAAAACTGAAGACTCATACAAGGGATAATATCAGTACTTAAACCAAAATCAGCAAAAATATCTCACTCAAATCGTTACGAAGTGCAAAATTTAGATAACAACACCGCTTGTCAACGTTTGAAGACGCGACCTGTCACGTGAGTGACCTTGAACTTAGAAAGTATATCCGAGCTGTTGTCATCCCGCTATAGAAAGTTACACTTGTGAAGATACTAACTATATATTTCGCACGGTCTATAAATAGTCGCTTGGCGCATTGGTGCAGAGAGCCGCGTGCGAGTAAGCGACGAGGGTTCGAGTCTCGCAAGTCACTTTTTTTGTCTTTTTTTTTTTTTTGTCTTTTTATTTACTTTGGGCTGAAGCGTTTTTGTTATTTTTAATATGAGTACAAATTGTGCCGGGTGCAATAAACGTATTTTGGGCTCAAACTGTATGGAATGTTCAAAATGCGCAAAAAGTTACGACTTGTTATGTGTCAACATATCAAAAGAGAAGTTTAAAGTTTTCTCCCAACCTTACAAGGACCATTGGATCTGCCCCTCATGCACATGTTCTCAACCTAAAAGAGACAACTCATCAACACCAATACGTCCACCCACTTCTACAACTGCTCCAAATGACACCTACTCCAGTGGAAACGTAAACATGACAAGAGGTAGCAGACCAGGATCAAAAACTGACACGAGTACAGTTGATCCACTGCCTAACACAGAATTATCTGCCCTCATAGCGGAACTTCGCCAGCTCCGTTTAGAAGTCACAGAAGTTAAGCAACAAAATATGGAGATTAAAAACTAAATGTCAATAATCTCAGAAAATCTATCTCAAAACCTCCACGAGCACTCAAGAAAACTTCAGTGCGCAGAAGAGGAAATAGTTGCTCTTAAATCAACTGTAGGACAACTACAGTTCAGGTTAGCTGCGCGGGAACAAGAAGATCTGAAAAATGACCTGGAGATAATGGGAATTGCCGAGCAAAACCATGAAAATCTGCACCATATCGTTGTTGCTGCTTCACAAAAACTAGGCGTTCAGCTGGCGGAGACTGACATTGAGGATGTGGTACGAGTTGGCTCCAAGACAGGTAAGTTGACAAAGTCTCCTTCATCTCCAAAAATGCCTCGCCCGATAGTTCTTAAGCTGCTGAGAAGACGTAAAACTGAAGAACTGCTGAAAGCCGCAAAATCTAGACGCAATCTAACCTCCGAGAGCCTAGTAGATGGCCAGCCTACGCCAATATTCTTTAACGAGCGTCTGACCCAGTTTAATCGGCAGTTATTTCGGGAAACTAGGAAGCGCAGCAAAGAACATCGTTTTCAATACTGCTGGACTAAAAACGGAGCCATTTACGTCAGGATGGCTGATGGCAAGCCAGCAATGCGTATATGCACAACAGCAGACTTGGATGAAAAAGTCGGTCCTGCAAATAATGTTCCAGGTGACGAAGACAGTGTCCCATAAGTTAAATCTCCCTATGTTTTGCTCTTTATTTAGCACACCTATCTTTACGCAACCCTATTTCCGTCCTCAACTTTTTGTATTAATTAAATGTATCCAACAATTCACACACACACCTACACACACTAACACAAACATTTACCCACATGAAGTTCTGGAACTTATTTTGGCGATGTTCTCAACCTTTCAGTCTATAATTTATTACAACTCAATTTTGAAGTTCTATTTCACATTGTTTAAAAATTGCTTAAAATGAATAACTTTTCAACAGATCTCGACGAAACACTGACGATAGACTGTCACTTGCTTGAGAGCATCGAATCTAGTTCTAGTTTTGTGCTTGCTCAACACAATTTTAAGTCATTTACTCTCAATATTCGCAGCATACAGCGTAATTTTGATGCCTTCCTAGTTACCCTTAATTGCAGCAAAATCGAGTTTGATCTAATAGTTTTAACAGAATGTTGGTTAAATGAAAACACAATCGTTCCACACTTACCAGGTTTTAATGCTTTCCATACAAACAAACATATTAATAAGAGTGGCGGTGTGGTAACCTATATCAGGGAATCATGGAATGTTGTAGTAATTGAGTCATCTTGCGAGGACTGCAACTGTTTAGAAATTGACTTTGGTAACGACTTTGCCGCTCTAGCAATATATCGTTCTCCTTCATTCCTTAACCCAAACAACTTTATTTTATCCCTAGATAAAACCTTGGCTAAATTCCGCAACCGAAGAGACATTATCCTTGCCGGTGATATCAACCTCGACATGTGTGCTGACCCACTTAGTGACTATTGCAGTGACTATATGTCTCTACTTACAGAACATCAATTACTACCAGCTATATCCAAACCAACTAGAGGAGACGCCTGTCTTGATCACTTCTTCGTAAGAGACCCAAGAAGTGCCTTGGGTTTGATTTGCGCCTCTGACCTGACAGATCACTATATTTGTATTGTAGCACAGTCAATACGACAGCAAAAATTACCATCGAGACGCTCCCGTCTCAGGACCAACTACAATGCAGTACTCGAAAACCTTACAGATGTAGTTTGGAATGTTGTTGTCGATTGCCACGATGTCAATGAAGCGGCAACTACTTTCAATACTATAATTGAAACAGCTATCAATAACAACACTGAGAATATAGTGGTCAGTCGTTCTAAATTTATCCAAAAGCCCTGGATTACACCAGGGCTCATAAGGTGCCAGAAACATAGAGATCAACTTCACCTGAAAGCTAGAAAACAACCCTCAAACAATGTTATTCAACTGACATATAAAAGATACCGCAACTTTCTTAATACTCTCTTGCGTAAGCTAAAATCAGACTACGAAAACCAGATGTTATTAAGTCACAAAAGCAACCCAAAAAAGCTCTGGCACACAATCAAGGATATCTGCTGTCTAAATAAAGCTCGCGAGCACCCGGTGAGCTTACTAAAATCCAAAGAAGACGAGGTCTCCTCCTTGAATCACTGCAACAAATACTTTTCGAGTGCTGGTAAAGTTTTAGCTAATAACATTTTGGAGAGGCTCTCAACTACACAAGAGTGTCTGGCAGCCGTAACCAGAACTCCAACATCAATGCTAAACTCATTCTTTATGACCCCAACAGACGAGGAAGAAGTAAATAAACTTATTTGTGACCAGAAACCAGATAGCGCTCCAGGAATAGATAAATGCACGCCCATTCTGCTGAAACAAATAAAGGATTTAGTATTAAAACCTCTAACACACATATTTAACCTTAGTCTGTCTTCGGGTATCTTTCCTGACATTTGGAAGATAGCAATTGTTACTCCTATACACAAAAGCGGTGACAAAGGAAACCCTAGCAACTATCGTCCTATTTCTCTTCTCACTTTATTCTCAAAGCTCTTGGAAAAGCTCGTAAATCGACGATTAGTGTCCTACTTGGAGAGCAACTCACTAAGTCCTGATCGGCAATATGGTTTCAGGCGTGGAAGATCCACAGAAGATGCGGTACTGTTGCTCTCAGACATTGTGTCATCTACCCTGGACAAAAACAGATGTTGTATTGGGCTATTCCTAGATTTGGCAAAGGCCTTTGACACGGTGTCTGTACCAATTCTCGTAGAAAAATTAAATCGTCTCGGAATCAGAGGTATAGCTCTGGAATGGTTCCATAGCTACTTGTCAAACCGAAAGCAATGTGTACGGGTGGGCACTAGCATTAGCGACAAGTTACCTATCGAATTCGGTGTGCCACAAGGCAGTATTCTTGGTCCAACACTTTTCCTCATATATATGAGCGACTTACCCACATCTGAAATAACCAACGCAGATATCATTTGCTACGCTGACGACACAGTGATTGTATTTCAGGGCTCTGCTTGGGAAGATACCTATAAAACAGCTGAAACAGGTTTAGTCCGAATGACTGAGTGGCTGAGAAGCAATCTGCTTACGTTGAATGTGGATAAGACAAAGTACTTGGCTTTCCACAAGACTCGTGCTTCCCAACCTCCCGCATCAGCGAATCTTCGGTTACATAACTGTGATTATAATAAAGATCCTTCTTGCAACTGCCTTTCTATAGACCGCGCCCAAAGTATAAAATACTTAGGGGTTTTAATTGACCAAAACCTGAACTACAAAAGTCATGTAACTAATCTCGCCAGCAGAATCAGAAAGACAGGGTATATAATCAAATCCCTAAGACACCAGGGACATCAGGGCCCATAAATACCCTCACTTTAGTCTACAAAGCCATTTGTCAATCGCTTCTAATATATTGTATAAAGGTCTGGGGCGGTACAGCTGAGACAACCATGTTGGGACTTGAGAGAGCTCAAAGGTCGGTTCTAAAGATCATGCTACGGAAACCTTTTAGGTATTCTACGGACCAACTTTACGGAGAGAGCAAGGTTTTGCGTGTTAGGCAATTGTTCATAGCGAGAGGAGTAACTTTTACACATAACATTGCCATTTCCTCCTCGGACCATGAAAAGCGAATGCTGCAACGAGTCTACAAAATTCCCGCGCCATTGGCTCGCACTACGTTTGCCAGACGTCACCCTCTATATCTTTTACCACGTCTCTATAACAACGTATGTCGCAAAATAGACCTGAAGGGGCTGGAGACCCGTAAAGTGAGGAAGCAACTGGAAACTTGGCTTATGAGTCTTAATTACAATGAAACTGAAACCCTGCTGGTAATTTAACGCATGCTGCACTTACAAACACGCACAGAATTACACATAAAACACTCACAAACACACACTCACACACACACACACACACACACACACACACACACACACACACACACACACACACTTATTGCCCATCTGGAACTACTATTAATTTTGTTTTCTTTTTCGTTTACTTTTTGTGTTCCTAATGGCGAAGATAGTTTTTAGTTGTTTTATTATTATTAAAAATACCTATAATTTGCCAAAAAATGTATATTTTCTAGTTTGCTCGAGCTGTGTTCTAAATTATTACAATTGGTAATCGTAGTCTGGACTCTGCGATACAAGCCTAGCTTAGTGCAGTGTTCGCTAGTTTTATGTTTATGTTTGTAATTTTTATGGCAAATAAATGATTTATTATTATTATTATATCTGACTTTTCCATTTCTCGGGACTATAGAGTCCCGGACTTTTGGGAGGCGTGCGTGGGGCCGAAGCCAACACGTAGAGGCCCTTTAAAGTCATGTATAATTTTAATGTAATATGACACCAACCGACGATTATCCCTGTATACACTATAAAATGCAGCCAAGGACAACCCCCGGTCAGTGCAGGACTATGGAATGGAGAGGAAGAAAAAAGAATCTGGGCTATTAGGATGAGGTGCTAGTGGACTGGGTAACCGGGACTATGGGAAGAACTATGGCACCTGCCCGATCTATGTTTAAAAACACGAATAAAATGGGCAGGTGGTGACTCGCCACCTCACTGTCATGGGCCCCCATAGGTCGCACACTCAAGGCACGAAGCAGGAGCGAAGGTGGGCAACATTGTGTGAGCGGCTCAGGGTGTGGAGAGGTGTGCACCGCTTTCTACCCAGTGGCTTACGCCACTGTGCCAACTCGCGACTTAGGCATGTTTCACTTCCACCCTGCGAGCATATAGCTCTGACGCCCCACTCTGGACGGCCAGCTAAGGCAAGCCAGAGGTGAGAGTCCTGCGACCCCTGTGGGGTCCACTCCCACCGGCCAACTAAGGCAAGCGGAGAGAGGGGCCTGGTCGACTCTCAGGGGCACGGGTCCCAAAGGATGTCAATTCCATTCAGCCCGCCACAAGCTGCCCTGGGGAGACTGGTTGCACTGGTAGAGAGTCGCTGCCTTTCATGGTGCGAAAATCAGCGACTCTCACCAGGGGGCGGTGGGGTCGTCACATCCCTACGCCTTGGGGACTGGTTGCACTGGTAGAGAGTCGCTGCCTTTCATGGTGCGAAAATCAGCGACTCTCACCAGGGGGCGGTGGGGTCGTCACATCCCTACGCCTTATTATTATTATTATTATGGTAGCTGGTATAAAAAGGATCATTGATGTTGAAGAAGCATGTGAAGTGAGTAAGGATCGTGCCATATGTCGTTCGGTCGGCCAATCCCGCTAGGAAAGTGACGTGAAGTTTAGTTAGTTAGTTAGCATTTTTAGAATATGGAATAAGTTTTCTATAAATACGTATTGTTTTCTTTATGTAAGGTATTCTTGAAAATAATATCAGTCAAGGACGGTTGCAAGAAGGCATTATCAAACTGTAAATTTAGACTGCAGAAAAATAAATACCTGAGCATATATAACAGTGTGTGGGTCCATTCGAGGTCATGTGGCACTTGTTCAAAATAAATGATGGTTTTATGTACCTAAGTGTTGAGATTGTATTCCAAAACTCTATTGTTTATCTTCTGAAGTTTACTATAATAGTTTTTGGTAAACAGTCGAACTGATGAATTTGCAATCGTAGGTAGTTATTTATTTATCTTAGTAATTTGAAACTAATTTAATTTCCATTGATCAAACTAGAAAATTTTACTTGTGGTGCTTGGCAGTTATAAATTTCGGGAAGGGTTTATTCCTTATTATGAAATTTTAGCTGTGCCCGCAGTTTCACCCGTGTTTATGTTTCCTCGATAAATTAACTATGTAATATAAACAATATTTTATCAATTCGGTCCAGTTGTTCCTGAGATTAGCGCGTTCAAGCGAACAAATAAACAAGCAAACTCTTCAGCTTTATGTATGAAGTAAGTATAAGATTATATGCTTATAACCTTAATTATAAAATTATAAATAATAATAAATAATGAATTCGTCAGACTGACACACTCCAAACTAAGGTTATGCTTGTGCTATGGATATTAGGTGAACGGATAGACATACTTAAATACGTTAATAAATATTCATGACTCGAGTACAAATGTCTATGTTTATCACACGAAACATTTGCCCCTAGTGGGATTCGAACCCGCGACCCTTGGTTTCGTGGCCAGGGTCTCTGACCACTCGACCAACGGGCCAGTCAATCATTGATTACTATTGGAAAAAAGTGTGTCACATCTGTTTGAGAAATAATTTGGAGTAGAAAATATACGGACTTCTCACAATGTAGTTTAATTTCGATATGGAAGTTTCAAAAATAAATAATGGAAAATTTGTGAGAGCAAGTAAATATGATAATGCGTCTCCAGAAAAATGCTATAAACTTAATCCGAAAACCAATTTTCCGTACTCGGGGCGTGACCACGTCCCGGCACGTATTCGGAACTGTTACATTATCGGGTGACGGCGCATTATCACGCGATACCGTTCCCGTTCCGCTGAGCCATCACTCTTATTTATCACCGACCGTGAGCTTTGTATTGATTGGCGACTAACTTGTCTCTTATCTATTCAGGATTCAGGTGGCATGCCATATCTATTCCACTAAGGTTCCAAATGTCCCAATTGTGGCTATTAACTAAATTGACAATTTAGCCGGAACGAACATTGGATATAACGGACTCCTCTGAAATAGTGGTGCTGGTGTGAATAGATAACATTTGTCCCTATTGGGTTGATTAAGTTTATATGCAACAATAATCGTTAGGGAAATTGGGATTGCGTATATTTTAATTCGAAGCTTAGACTGTGTAGTGGGTTTGTATGTTATTGCAGTAAGCTATGGTATTGTTTCGAAGTAACTACGGATGTTCATTATTAATTGAATAACATAATTTCATGGCAGTTTTTTCTTAAGTTGCTAGTAGAACGATATTTTTACAGCTTAAGTGTTTTACAAAACGCCATATATGTAATCTATGAACGAAATCCGGATTAAAATTAATAACGTCAATTAATATAAAAATTCACTCTATCAAGTACAAGAAGAAAAAGTTTAAAAAAACAATGTCGAGTTGTTTAATCTTTACATAATAAGAGCCGTCACAATAATTAGCTATACATCCTCGATGGCTTAACTGCCTACAAACATAAGCCAACATAACTACTTACTTACGCATAAGTTAAACTCATCATAAAATAACTTCGGTATTTCCCGCCGTAGACTCAGCAGCCGGTGCAAATTTGACACAGTTACGCACGTGATAAAGTTCGCAGTGTATCCGAAGATTTACTTTCTGTTCGCACAGATAATAGCGGGAAACGAAGCTTGAAAATGGCATTACCTCGTTGAGCTCGTAAAATGTGCGAATCTCCCGGGCGCGGCTCAGGTCGACAGCATTTGGACTTTCCTCGCGGTAATTTGAGCCACGGATCGTAAAGCGCGCCACTTCGCGATGACTTTCTAAAAACATCCCTAAAAGTTCTCCCCGTAATGACGTAATTAAATACATTTCCCACTCCCGGCAACCGTAAACAGTTGAATAAATAAAGGAAAGTCGAACGGGATGTGTAATAAGAGAATTATAACAGCACTTGAATACAGTCAATTGGATAATTAATAGGGGTTTTCGGATGAGCGGTGGCGTTGGTGCCTGAATTGGCACCAAAGGTACCGCATTGGGAATTTGGTCGTAAACATTTTAATGAGCATGCATTATTTGCCTAATTCTCGGTAATAAAGGTAATGAACGCGTCGGAATGTGATGGCTCAACATTTTTGCTTTACAAAAGGGGTAAATAGAAATAATGAATGTTGAGATCAACCTTGTTAGGCTTTTATGTGAAATTCTGTATCTCATTTGCTCCAGTTTGTGGGTACATGCAAATTGGCACTGTGTATGAGCAGCTAAATGCTTATTGATTCCATTTGAGCCTCGAAGATAATTGAGATTGATATCAATCTCGTCTGATGTTGGGCTATTCTATATGCTGACTCGTTACTTGCGTAACGCTCAGAGATTAAACATATCACCGCACGTCGCTCTTCGTAATTGAACGTCGAACGCAGTTGCGAATTCAGCTCCGAATTGCTCTTTCAATGTCAGCCGAAACTGCAATGGGTTCCTAAATGCATCTGAAAACCCCAGTGCATTCGAATTGTACCGGCTGATCTTTCAGCTGAATATTGGATAGACTTTTCTTGCAAAAATTAAATTGTTTGCGTGTGCTCCAATCGAAATGATAGACATGATGACATACATTCGATTCGTGTAATTGCATTGTTTTATGCGTTATGTATTTGCTAGAAATTATGTGTACTTAATTTGTGAGCTATCTAGGTATGTAATTGAAAACGTTTGTGTTCTGCATTTTAATATGATTCATTATTACGGTATAAAATAGTACCTTTGTGCGAAAAACTTCTTAGTTTTCTGTATGTCAATAGGTACAAAATATATCAGCTTAATGCAACGGATTATTTAATTTGAAAGTTACTCCTTTCTCAGCGCCGGGTTTTCACGAATCCTCAAGTTTGAAGGCCTCCCCTGAGAGGGCCGGGTGAGTTTCACAAGGTACCTTTATGTCCTCTTGCTCTGAATTTGATTGACTGACATACTGTTGGAAGATATTTTCGGTTTATATTTTTGTTGGGAATTTTATAGAAATATTATTTTCTTTGTACGTTGTTGGCGAAGAACGGCTTTGTTTATTTTTGAAAATAACAATATAGTTCCGAAACAGGTGCACCTATTAGTAACATTTTTTGTGGTTGTGTTTAAGATTATCAGGCCTGAATTTGTATGAATGTAAAGGTGCGTGGTCTTACCAATCACCGCTCTTAAGAAGACTTCTCATTTAAATATATTTGTGATTAAAGAATATTACTCATTACACTTGCGATGGTATAGTTAAAGATAGTAATAAAGTGAGAAGAGTTTGTTAACACTTAGAAAGTGGACGCGTTCTGATTATTTGCTTTAACTATGGGTATGGGCATTTCACTAAAAAAAATATCTAGCCTTACTAAATGACAGAGAGGGTAGACAAAGCAGAAACATTTTGTCTTCGGCGTAGGACTGAACTAAGTATTCCCAAAGTTATAGAACGGTCTCCCTTGAACCGAACGAAAACTATTGAGTTTTGGTGTCTTAAGGTTTTTGAATTAGAGAGATCGTACATGGGAGTTTGTTTGCGAATGTATCTTTTAAAAGGTAAATTTTTATACAAGTTACTTCTACCGAAGCGTTTAGCGTCCATCCGACGTTTATATGTTGTAAGTTTTAGGTATTTCTTGAGGAATATCAACCCTCAAATTTCGAATGCATTCTCACTAGTTAAAAATATTAGGTTTAAGATCCTTAAGGTAAGATGTTTTATACAGAAAACACAGTGGGAGTAGTATGCACGAGTTGTGGTTGTAAATTATAATAAGGTAAACACGTTCCAAGTAACATGTTTGTTGAGCAGTATAACAAAGTGGCTGGAGCCACTTTAATGCAGTAATAAATTTACCTTTGTAGTTGCAGCGAGGTGAGTTGAAGACTGAGTCCAGTATAACCCGTGGACGCCGGGCAGATGAATGGTCGACTAAACAATGCATGTAGTCTTGATGAAACGAACGGATTACGAACAGCATGTGTGAAATTCGTTCATAAATGAGGAATAAACAGGAGTGGAATTGCATGTTTGCTTTTGACCAGCGGACAAGCAAAACGTTTAATGTTTGTTAATATTGTTAAATTAGCAGAGCAGAAAGTCTTGTAGTCGTAGATTACTAAGCCTTTAGTGTGAATAATATGCTTTTTATTGCCACAAGCATAGTTTTGCAGCATAATCAAGTCCACCACTTGCTTTAATTTTTTTTTTTGGAGCTTCCCTAGGTTTTTATGTTTATGCATTCAATTAAAACACATTTTAATATTTTTTCTCGTTCTTCAACTGCCTTTTACTGTAAGTCTCAAGGGCCTACAATGGGACGTTATCGCCCACGGTGGTAATATTTGTTCTAACTAGACAGACTTACTCGTAGCTCTCTTTAAAAATATTATCTGTGTAAAATACTTATATTATATTAGGGCTTGTACAAAGTTTGAATGGAGTACCACATTCGACTTAGAATGTTTTGAATAACCCACTCTTGCGCAAAATACCAATTTATCTACCTAACCTTCGAGGGTATAATCAGTTTAATCCCTCTATTGGTAATGGCTCAGCCCGAAAGCCTGGCGAGTCAGGTGCGCTCAACTCGTTTAGCGAACGGGATATTTTATTTTTTCCTCCGGCCCGCTCTTTGATGTCCGGAATCGTTTACGTTATTGGAGCAATCCTGACACTTCAAAGGAATTTATTTATCTGTATATTGGACGTTAGTGCCGGTTTGAATGCCGATGTGAGGTTGGAAGATAGTACCTAACTTATTTAAAACTTATTAGAGTGTATGGGTAATGTACCCGGAGTTACGTTTACACCTCGATGACGTCATTATGCACGGCTCTGTTTCTATAGTGTGCCTATTGACAATTTAAGAAAATATGACTTTTCAACAGCTTGATAAAAGACAGCAGTTGCAATTATAATACGCATGATTGTAAAACATCGTTGCCTTTGAGTAAAATACCGAATTAGATCCACATATACTTTTGAGATAGTTTATATCATATCTGACCATTGAAAAATCAGCCCTGAGAAAGATAGTTCACTGGTATATGATGCATGATTATATCTGAGAGTCGAACGGCCAGTATAAGGATCCCTTACGAATATAATTGCAATATATCAAGTTTTAAAACTTTAATGGAAACACTTGATTTGATTAGAGTATACGTAGAATTCTCCGTTTAATAGCAATGGTCAGCACTCATGTCCTATCTCTCACTGCAGCATTGTCTTCATAGGTACGAATATTAATCTACGTCTGTGGTAATTCATGTGAGGCAACAGGACAGTATGCATACCTAATACAGAACTGACCCAGAACAGGCCGGAATCAAACGGACACACAATAGCTGAACTAAATTATCAGAGATTGTCGTAAACAAGGCACTTTCCTCAGATCCATATCGAGCGATATTGAATTTGCATGACGGGAGTAGAGTAAGTGACATCACCACTTAATGGGTTGTACATCTTATGAACTACGATTGAAGATGATTCCCGTGACAGGTGTCAATACTCCTTTTAATGAATCGTACTTTCTACCAATCAAAATATTCAGTTTCAAATATATTTAACTTTATACGCTAATATATTATTGTAAAAAATAATAAAAAATCTCCATTTACATGATTTATCAATTTACTTCTTAATTTAGAAAAAATATCGTATAAATTGCATTTTACGGGAATCGGAAAGTTTACTCATAGATATTGACACTACTATTCACGTCACATCATTAATCGATATGGCCGGATATCTTACTAAAGATATTTCAGAAGCGTACATTGTAATCGAAAAAAAAATCCTACCCCAGTGACGATAAATAAGTGTCCCATAAGACACAATCAAAAGCAAAACATCCTTCCTTTGGATGATTCCGAAACTTCCAATCGCGTGCGCTTAAGACATATTTGCATAATATTTACGTGAGAATATCAGTACATTTTAATAAGGATTCAAAATAAAATAAATAAAATAATAGTTTTAACTGCCCTAGAACTTTTATCGAATTGAAAAAAAGTCGAATGTCTGTCATACGGATGCATAACTATTAACGTCAAATTCAAAGTGTCACGGAACTCTTCTTAGGTGAAATGAACTACGAGTAAAACTGAGCCCGCGGTTCCACCAGCGTTTATGGTAAATGTTATACCTTTTCTTGATAAATGAACTATATATACAACACAAACGTAATTTTTCAATTCGGACCAGTAGTTCCTGAAATTAGCGCGCAAACAAACATTTCTACTTTACATATAGGTAAAGATTAAATCCCAATTTTATTTTCTAAATATACTGTTTCATTTAAATACTGTGTCGTCGTAATCTGTGCTGTAGGTACTAAGCTGACTGCATAACAATTGTAAAAGTATGTTACGTTATTTTAAAATAATTTAAAATAGTTCTATTTCAAAGGCAACGTAAATAATATTTAAATTAACGTATTAAAATGATGGCAAAACAATTGTGTTTTGTTCCTCTACTTTAACTAGATAAAACGATGTAGGTAGTTAGGTATAATACATTATGTTTAACTGTGACACAAGTTTACCTCCTTTATGCATCCATACGGATTTGCATCATATTGTAAATATTCTTTTGCCAGTTGATTACATACATATGAATGGGATGGAGATATGACGAGTATTTAACTGTTATTCCCGTTAACCAAAAGTGTATGTGTATCCCACAAAATTATTTATTATCCGCTGTGGTTGTTCAAAACACGGCCGTGGTAATTGCATTTGACTGTGAAATTCAAAGGGCCGTTGTAGCGCGAGCTATAAAACTTTTACGGCACCGCAGTGAACGACAATTGAACGGAGATCAAAAATATCTATGCATATTAAAATCCGTTTTATTAATTCGAGCGCTCTTGCTACGGTGTTCGTATTGTTTTACGACGATTTTATTGTTCGGGGTGAAATGAAAATTGTTTGTTTGTCCTATATTGGTCTGAGACTCAAAAATAATGTGCCAAATGTGGTTCTTGCCTAGCATATCGTAAAAGGCGACTAGTGGTATATCGGGTTTTGAGTATGTAATTGTGTAAAAGACAAGCTAGCCACTTGCCACTATTTTTAATTAATTTATAATTTTAATTTTCCATCTATCCCGGCCAGTTTTATTTTTTTGGCTGAATTTGGTGTGGTGACTCTGCCTACCTTCGAGGATTATGGGCATGATGTTATGTATGTATGTAGGGGAGAGTGGGGTAATTGAGAACGGTGGGTAATTGAGAACAGTGCGATATCTGGCTTCTGGCCCCCTCTACCCCGCGCAACACAGGTTCAACTTACGTACGTAGTGCCCCCCAGTACGCCAGCAAAGTTTAGAGCGAGAGGCCGCGCGCTTGTTCTCACGGTAAGTCTAACAAGAAATTTTGGAATTTTGTTATAATTTTTGTTGTCTGTATCACTCGATGTAGACATGATATTTTTAATCTCAAACAAGTCGTATCCTGTTATTTAAATGTGCTGTCTACTTTAAATATCCACATAGCTTTCACACTAACAAAAATGCCATTTCGAGTAACGGTTTTTTTTATGTAATGTGTCTATTTCGGGTAATTAGGAACGGCGTCAGGAGGGTAAATGGAAACGTTGCCAATTATCCAAATTAGGGGTTTCTTCTTGTAAACATATGAAAATTTTGTTTTAGATGCCTCGAAATTACAACCGGGATACGAAATTAATGATTTTCAACGTGCAATAGAAGATGTCAGGAGTAAAAAACTCACATTGGACAAAGCTGCTGCCAAATATTCCGTTCCAAAAACAACTTTATTTAAACAAGTGAGACAAGAAGTTTTTAAGACATCAAAAAAAGGTCGGTATTCTATATTTACCAAAGATCAAGAAGACTCAAGAATGTACGATTGCTGAACAGACTATGAGACTGAGAGTCCTAGTCAAGAAAGACCTAAAGATCTTATTATTGAAAATGAAGTTAATTTCAACATGAGCAATAATGCAACTCCTCCACGCAGTCCTTTGCCTCTGGCTGAAATAATAAATGTACCGGTCATTCCTAAAATAACCAAATCGAAGCGACAAATCAAGAAGCATTCACAAATTTTGTCCAGTACACCCATAAAAACTCAATTAGAGGAAAAGCAGAGAAAACAAATAGAGAAGAAAATAAAAAAAGGGAAAGTTGTGAAGAAGGAGAAAGTTTGTAAGCCTTTGAAAAAGGAATTTAAAAAAGGAGTAAGAAATTTGAGAAAGACCTTAGAAGACAATGAAAACAAAAAGGAGTGTTATTGAATCTTCTGTAAAAATTATGCCAAATATAGAAGAATGGATAATGAGCGTCATTTGCAACAATTGGGCACATTAAAAATGTACAGACGGCAACTCTTCTAATGGATATGTATGTGATTTATGCCAAACAAAGTAATTACTTGTCGTTAATTAAATTTATAATGTTTGTTCCTATTTACCCCATACTGTTCCTATTTCCCCCATAAGCTGATCTTAATTACCCCATATGGGTTCGGGAAATTAGGAACGGCAAGGTTTTTTATATTCTTAAAAATGTTGATTATAAAACTGATTTATAAGAATTTTGTTACCATTATTGTGTTCTTAGATTAACAACGTTACCGTTTCAATAAAAGTTGATTGTATTTGTGACTTTTTTGTATTATTTTTGAGGGTTTAAGTTAGGTGTTCCCAATTACCCCACTTTCCCCTATGTACTGAGTGAAGTGGGTGATTTTTAATTTTTTCGAAAAAAATTGAGAAAACAATCGCAAAAAGCATTTGTTATTGTTGATTGTTTTCATAATATAGGTACATATGTACGCTAATAAAATTTTAAGCTGTTTACAATATTAGGCTTTCTGTGTCTCTAGAATTGCGTGTTCAAATGAAAGTGCGACCATCGAAGTCTAAATATATTTTTTACCCGCATAGATTTATTTTCCATACTTCATAAAAAAGGAGCCTATTTATAATCGGACTATCGTATTCAAAGGCTAATGTTTCCAGAGGGCAGTAAGGCGGTTTGCTCACAAAGCCAAGTTTACGAGCTGGTCGCGTCCGGGGGAAACGGGAACGTATCGCCCACCAACCTTACGAGGCCTTCGGGATGAATGGGACTTGCTGTTAGTAGGCTTAGCAGCTATTTTGTTACCCTGCAGGATATAGGGGATATTTTTTATACTTTGTTAGAGGCAATGAGGTATGCAGTACCTCTGGTGGTAAGTGAACACTTTTTGAAAACTATTGATTATAAACTCAGTGTAAGTTCGTATAGTTCCGCAAAATATTTTGTTGATTGCTATTTTTTGGGTTATTAAGAGCCCTGATACCCAATGTAAGGGTTTCGTAGGTAAGATAAGCAGTCGCTTCAATTAATGTAATTTTAGTTATTTTAAATAACATCTTCCCGATGGACTCAATCTCACATTTTACATTCTTAGCATAATATTTGTCGAAATTTCAATGCTTATTAATCCGGTAACAACATTTATTGATTAAGTCACCTGTTTGTTATTTCATTTTGCTTCTATCGAAGTGGAGCAGTGGGTGTCAGTTTTATTTTAGTCCCGTGCAATTTCGAGCCATTAGCGTCTAGACGAGGGACTAAATTTCCGATTATTTGTAGCGAATTCAGATGCCTCTGACGTCACTTCGCCTATTCTTATCTACCGGGCTCGTTGTTTTCATCTCGGTAATCTTATAAATAATTAAAGGAGGGCGACAGAATTATGGGCTTGTGAGTAAACGTTTGTTTTTAGTTAGATGTATGTTTATAATATTTCAATTTTATTTTCTTTTTTTTTGCGAAGTTGGCATCAACTGTATGGAGTTCATGGCCCCTGGCCCATATAGCGGATTTATTAGTTATCGCTTGTCATTAATGTGACCATTTTTTTTCGCATAGTTACATACTTATCATCACGCCCGTAATCCTCGAGCCTGCAGTAAACTCATTTTGCCACTACAAGCAAAGACAAAATTGAGCTGGATTAGATAAAAATTCTGAAACTATAGTAATTAATATAGGCTAGCTATTTGCCTATGCAATCACAAACCTAATACATCATCGTTGTTTTTATGACATTCTAGATGATTACACGACATATTCTTTTTGAGTCCCAAACCAAAATGAAACCTAAACTTACACTTAATTTTATTTGTAAATGGGACTAAAATATCTTTGTAAAGTACACATATTGTTTCGATGTATTAAATGTGCATATGTTTACAAATACACTACATTATCTATATTTATTTCAGACAATCGTATGACTTTTTGTTAATAAGCTGATTACTTGATACATATTTTTTTATTTATTTGGTGAAGTACCTATAAGTTATGTTTTTGGCATTACCTATAAAACTCCATGTTTATTCGACATGTTCACCTTAATTATGTACATTAACAAGAAATTAGCACTTTTGTACCTGTTACAAAGCGATCGTTACTCATCTAATTGGTTCAGTTCAAACTTTGTGCGTTCCGATTCCGGCTCCCTTTCACGTGAAATGTTTGCCGATGAAATAGGTGCTCGTTCGTGACGCGCACCGTTTGTTGAGTTGAGATGTTTCTGAATTACATCGAGGATGTACTAACAATAACAGTGTATTCTGGAATGAGGTCAAGTTGTATTGTATTATGTTAGTTGCCTTGTTTTTGTTGTTCCAACCCCAAGCGGAAGTGGAAATTATGTTAATGTTAATATTATAATCTTGAGAGCGCGGCCGCTTGTCACTCAATCGGGCGAGGCAAGTATTTTCGAAATATAGTTGTCTAAGTTACCTAAGCGGATTAAGTTGATCATGAAACTTGGATTCAATCATTTCGATACGGAATTATTAGAAATTCAGTAAATACAATTCAAAACACTGAAGTGAATTCAAAAAATTTTGGGAAATTATTTTTTGTTGCGCGAAATATGGGCAAATGGGCAATGGGTCCGTTTATAGAAATTGGAATTACTACACATTATAGACACCCTGCTAACTCTGTGCTGATACGATCAAAACTTAAAAAAAAAAACAGTTATACATATTATATTAAACTAGCTATCCACCTTTATGAGGCTTTTTATATTTTTTTATTCTGCCTACCCCTTCAGGGATTATGGGCGTGATGATGTGTGTGTGTGTGATTGTGTGTGTGTTATATTTTATTTGCTTATTTATATTAAAGCTATCTTTAACCAAAATTCTATATTTACTATTATCGCGACCGGTTTCCCTATTTTCGGACAGGGAAATGGGGAGAATGATGAAGTTTCGTAATTCAGTTGAAGGTACTAACAGCAGCCACAAGTATTAATATGGTATATTAATGCTGAAATTCGACAATATTGTATGAATTTACTTATTCTATGAATTTACGATCTTTAAAGGCGGAATTTACTATGTACCTATCTATATACATGTGGATATTCTGCTTACCCTCCCCAGAAATCTGGAAAATAAAGAGAGACTGCGATTTTATTCCAAATATTCCCTTCTTCAGATTCCCGTTTAAAAACCAATTCCTACGTAGGGCCAAGAGAAAACCTATCTCCACTTTATATTGCTCATATATCCGGACACAACACCTTTTATTTGCTGACCGTAGCATTACTGTATTGTAGGCAATGTGTTACGCGTAGCGCATGTGCGTGGTAATATCGTTGCACTGTAATTAAGCCTCGTTTTAGCTGGTAACAGCATAAAGATTTATTTTAATTATATTATAGGAAAATTATAGCTACATACTTATACTTAATCGTAACATAATTGCATTGCTAAAAGATATGCGTAAAAATATAAGGCCGTTAGCATGATTTATCGTAATGATTTATATAATATTTTAAGAAAACCTGAGACCAACTTATTACATCTATAAGAAGACCATGTAACTAATTCTTCAGAAATTAGTCTTCATATCGGCCTACCGCGCTAGGGTAACGGCGTGCTACTTTAATTTCAGTTTAGTCTTCATATCTATGTCTCTTGGCGTTGCTCTTTTGCGATCAATGCATAAGTCACTGTCTCTCCGTGCTCATTAGGTATTAGGTAGGCACCTCACGCTTTTCATAGTGAAGCACAGACCCTCGTATGTACCTATATACGTCATATACGTCTAAATGCTACCTGCCACAAAAAGTTCTCAGAGCGCGTATTTCAAAGGAATAAGGTTCACAATTAGGCATACTTGGGCACGTGTGTGATAATATCGTCGGTCCTAATTAAAGCGCATTTTAATTAAACGCAGAACGGTGAAATACTGATGTTTCGCCGCCCGCGTGTGACGGGTGAGATGTTTGTTCACGCAGATGGCAGTGCCTTCACGTAATTATATGCGGTACTTGTTGAATTAAAAAGTAGGATTCTAAACGCCTCGAGATTGCGGTGAACTGAATTTCATAAGATTGAATTGCTTCATATTTAGGTTAAAACGTTATAAGAATTAAGCTTTTGTATTTGTCATAATTTATTTTATCCAAATTTTGTACTAGAACCGAATTTAAACTAATTTTGTGCTGACAATTTTATTATTAGAGTTCTGTTACCCAAAGACTACCTCATGGACGTTGCCGATCTTAAGTAACTACCTACATAAGTATATTTAATGTCTATTGACAACTCTCATTGGAATAGAGCTTAATAGATTTTGTATCTATACAAAACGTAGATACATTTATGTACATAGGTACTATTTAAAATTATAACTATAAAACACTTTCACTTTAAACAAAGAAAAATATACAGATTATTATAAACAAATATTCGCTTTTGATAAAAGTCTTCCAGCAGTCAAAGTAGTGTTTAATTTAAATGGAAAAGGTATTTGTATTCTATTTTCGTTTAACTCAACTGTCCAGGGATTTACATTCTAAATGCAATTAGCTTATGACTCGAATGAAAGCGTTTCTCTATATTTCAGTTGTTTCAATTTTTTGTATTTAACAGAATATTTGTGTGATGAATTTAAAGTAAGCCCGTTTTCGTACTGAATTTTTCAAAGGCTGAATTTAACGGCAGTTCAAAGATATAATTGTAAAAGCAGTGAGACTTTAGGTCTGTTATTTTCTATTTGAACATCTGCTAATTGAATTACCTTAAGCTAAATAAAGCAATGGTAACATTTTAAAAATATTGGTTATTTATTTTCGACTTTGCCTATTTTTTTGTGATACGTCTGCATTTGTATCATGCAGGTCTCTAGCCTTATCGTTAAGGTCTCTAGCCTTATGGGCATCAATGTTTTAATTAGAAAATTGCAGGTGTTCCTGTATTTATTTTTATTGAGATATAGAAGTTATGGTTGTGTAATTTTTTTTTAATTCACCTACTAATCATATTGGTATTGATTTAATCCCATGTTGGTCGGGGACTAAAAAAGAATGTGCTAACTGTATCTCTTGCCTAGCATGTCGTAAAAGTCGACTAATGGTATATGGGTTTTGGGTATGTGTTGTGAAGGAGACGAGCTAGCTACTTGATACCTTTCCACAATTTTCCATTCTGTTTTTGACTGAATGCGGTTTAAGGGGCCTGCTGCCCCATTGACTTTGCCTACCCCTTCGGGGATTATGGGCGTGATGTTATGTACGAGTATGTATGTATAAATAAATAAATATCCGACTACATCACATACATTGATCTGACTCCGAGGTAAGTAGCTTAAACACTTGTGTTACGGATATTAAAATCAACAGTGGTATTACAAATATATACTTAAATATTCAATATTAACACCCAGACACAGAACAAACACAAGTATTCATCATACGAATGTTTGTCCTGGGTGGGGATAGAACCCACAACTCTTGGCGCATGGGGCAGGGTCACTACCGAATGCGCCATCGAGCCAGTCATGTATGTACCAATCATACAGCAAAGGCATGAGGAATCAGTTTCTAAATTAAGGATGAAGGTGCATACATATTGCATATAAAAAGTATGCACAGTTTCATTGTTAACAAAGATTTATATAATTTTAGTTGAGCAACAAATAATGATTCTTAATTTACACGATAGGATTTACCCAAACAATTATTTTAAGACTGGTTTGGTTAGATCTACTTATAAGTTTATTTAGTGCATTCTACGGTTGACATAAACACCAATACATGGGTCCGCATTTTCAAGGGTAAACGAATGACATGGAGTTGAAACCTGTCAATCACTTAGCCACTTCTCTCCGTTGACGCGGGCCTACCCTTCGTACAAGCGTTAGCCCCTAAATGCGGCTGTTTTTCTGTCCAAACGCCCGTCATTACTTTTTCAGATCATCAATCCATTTAGAGCTTTCTTAGAAAAAAAAATAAGTACAACATTATATATTATAACATAGGAGGTGGAGTTCGTTGACTTTAGTACATAATCACAAAATAGTAGGTATCATAATTTTATGGAATGAATGCTAAGTGTATGTAATGAATACTAAAAAGCTTTTGTTTCTTGATTTCTCAACATTCATAAAAACTTTACATGCAATTAATTATTGATCTAGGCTTTCATCGTTTCGTATCGAATAAGAAAATTTTATGATTTTTTTCTATAAATGATGACAATAGTCGATTTCATAGAATTTACATGTTCCTCAATATATTGTGGAATGGGTGGATTCAGTAAATACGTTATGTATCGATTGCTTTATTAAGTATCCATGTAGCTTACACCTCGAGAGAGTGTAGTTTTAAATTCCCACTAGCACAGTAACACAGATTGACCCACAGGCGATAAGGGACTCGCCCTTTTCTAGGATATAAGGAATTAAGGTAGACGGATCACCAGGGAGAACCCTTTTCTTTTTGATCTTTCATTTGTTGCGAATAAAAAACTACTGTGCTATAAACTAGACCGGCAAGAAAACACAGGCTGTGACTTTTATACGCCTATGGGATATCTATACTACATGGTAAATAATATAGATATTCCAACACAGAGCCAACACTGAAAATTTATTTGTTGGACTCTCCAAGCACTGGAAATGATATTGAATTCTAATACAGGATATGTCATCTACGGAATAAATCATGTTGGTCTTCGGATATCAGGGTATTTCCATTTTAACATTATTTTTAAGTACATACCTACTTTACGCACAAAATAAATAATATACTTAAATAAATAAATATCAACAGACTATGTAGTCTGTTGTGTGATGTAACATGCATTGATCTGGCTCCGAGGTTAGCTTAAGCACTTGTGTTACGAATAGCAGACAACAACAGTGGTATTACAAATATATACTTAAATATTGGATATTAACACCCAGACACAGAACAAACACAAGTATTTATCATACGAATGTTTGTCCTAGGTGGGGATCGAACCCACAACTCTTAGCGCATGGGGAAGGGCCACTACCGAATGCGCCATCGAGCCAGTCAAAAATAAAAGTGAGATCTTTTGAGGATTGAGGCCCTCAAACGAAAACTATACTTACGAATTACAGGCATAGTAGGTAATATTCATGTGGAATGATCTGATGAAAATGTTTATAATATGCACATGGAGAATAGGGTTGATTTGTGTGGAACTACGAAAGTCTTTGTGTTGCCAGATTGCATGCTCACAGTAAGCACCTACTAATCCAGCACAATCCATCGTGCTAGATTAGTTATCTATTCCTTAAAAGTCAATGAAACTTAGTTTTTATTACTGCAGAAAAATGTAACTTAACTAGTAATAGAAATTTCAGATCCAGTTCAGTAGTTAGTTACCTACTTCAGAGATTATCAATGCTCCCGTGTACATTTAGCGTAAGGCAATTTGTTACCTATTTGAGGATAGGTAGTGCGCAAATTGGCTCGCTCTTACTGTTTGCTCAAGCACGGACAAGACGGACGGATACTTAAGGATCTATTCAGAGTACGGATTTAAGATTAGTAATTATTATTTATCTTAATTTGGGCTTCAACTAACTAGGAAGTTAATTTTATAACTGGTTTTGGCACAAGCTTATAAATCGTTTTGAGTGCTAAACTGTGGCTCCGTATAAACAACCTTTGTCATCATATTTATATAAGCTTAGTTATTGCTCTAAACAAAATAACAACAAAAAAAAACTCTACAAAACATTAATATGTAATGTAATGTTTTGTAGAGGTTTCTTGAGCCTATAAGTATATCATATCAATCTCTTTTCACGGTTGGATGTTTCATGAAAATAATCATAAAAATGTATCCATATTTCTCTTGAGATACTTACGTATTTATGGAGGTAATGTAGTATGTATTAAATAACTCAATTTATAAATGAGATATTTATTTACTCTAATGTTATTTAAATTCTCAAACGGAACAGCGAAATTGAGACGGCGACATCACATCTCGCTCTCATTGTATAAAATAGAGATGCTATAATACAAATTAAATTAGCATACAATTTCAAATAAAGTCACTGTCTGCTTCTATACACAACAACACATTTCTTACTACTACGGAAAAAAATGTGTTGTTCAACCTCGTAAAAAGTCTGTTTATCGACTGGTGGTATAAAATAGCCTAGCTATGATTGACATTGCTACATGTACAAATATTTGGCAACGCTCGTACGCGACACGTGCCTACAGTTGGGTGTGTGGAATGAATCGGCAAATTGACTCCTGCGTACAGCATGTTTAATATTCTATCAAACACGGAAAGCTCGTCACATGTCTCGTATTTGGAATTAGCGTAATTTCAATGAAGTCGTACATACCGTCTAAAATGTATGGCATGTAATAATTAAGTATGTCATATGGGCTGTATTCTTGGCTTTCGAGAAAAAATCGTTGAGGGCAATTTTTGGGGAGCAAAGTGCTTAGAAATGATGAATAAAAAGAGAAACGACTTTACATTACGATATGTGACAATGTGTAGGTATCATAAGAGATAAAGCAAATGTAAAAGATAATTGGAGTTGAATTCATTCTGTATTATGCTGCGTATTTCTACATCCATATCATCACACCTGTAATCTCTAAGCTCAGCCGCAAGGTAAACAACATTTAGTTAAAAATAAAGTCCAGTTGGGCTAGATGGAAAATTGTGAAGAAGTATTTTTATTGAGATTGGTTAAAACTTAGCAAATAAATTAAAATTGTAGATTGTATCACAAGCAGTAGATGTAGGAAGGCTGTTTATTGAACGACCGGACGCCTATAAAAACCTCGCCCTCTATCCGGATGGACTGACGATTGGAGAAAGGATACGGAAGTCTACTATGGTTTTCTTGAAGTACGGCGGCAATATTATTTGTCCGAATTTAGCGGGATAGGATTTTCCTAGATGCCAGGTAGATACGTACCTGTCGTTAAGATTTGTTTGACCATTTCTAACGATATCCACATAACGACGATGAAGTGACAATACCTCCTAACTAATAGTTTTTTAGGAATCGACTTTTTTAATGCGGTAGCCTTAAAATTCAATTTCACGTGGAATTTTTTTTTTCTTGTTTGTTATCAAATAATAAAGTAATCCTGTAAACATATATGAAAGTCTTATGATTAAAACCTAAAAAATTGGATCGTTTTTTCATTCTCATGTAAAATAAGCATATCAACAGTTATTAGGTAGGAGGTATTGCCACTTCATCGTCGATAAATAGATAAATTACTGGTTATATACTCACCTAGTAAGTTCTCTCTGCCTACCCCGCTAGGGAAGTGGCGTGAAGTTTAGTTAGTTAGTTAGTAAGCATTTTGGAGCATGTCTGCATAGTTTGCACCTTTATATTATACAACATTAACGAACACTGGTAGATTTCTAAATCTACCGAACACCGGTAGATTTAGAAATCTACCAGTGTAAATGCAAATATTTTTCAAGATAAAAACATAATCAGACAAGTTCCTTCTTTCTTTTGTTATGACTTTCAACAGAATAAATAAGCACGTTTCAAAAGAACACATATGTATAGTCAGTCACAAACAAACAAATACTTCTAAGTCTAAATATCGGGAAATTCAAAACCACAAATGTGTTGGTATTTTGTTTTTTTTTTTGTTCTAGCTCAGTGCCAATGCGAGTGCTTTCAAGTCGGAACAAATGATATTCATTTGTAGGAATCGAACACAGAGAACACTGAAACAACATTTATTCAAGCTCCACTTAGGTTTTAGCTTTGTTTTCAGCTTAGTCAAGTCGCAAATACAATTAGATTAATTTAACATCTTAATGTTAATGCATATGTTATTAAAATAATGACAACCATTTCGCAAACACAATTAGTACAAGCAAAAGTAACTCGAGAAGTCACAAAGGGGCTTTCGCTTTACTACAACGACTGCTATTTATTAAATGGTGTAGGAGCTCAATATTCATTTAGTTAATATGCCTTGATGTACGTATGAAAACCGGTGACTTTTTTACAGTACAGAGCATATTTAATATAATAATTTATAACGATGGGTCCCGTTATAAACATTAATAACATAAACAGACTTTGACTGGCCCGATGGTCGAATGGTCAGAGACCCTGGCCACGAAACCGAGGGTCGCGGGTTTGAATCCCAAATGTTTCGTGTGATGAACATGGGCATTTGTACTCGAGTCATGGATGTTTATAAACGTATCTAAGTATGTCTATCCGTTCACCTAGTATCAATAGCATAAGCATAAGCTTAGTTTGGGACTAGGGAATTAGTGTGTCAGTCTTGAGAATTTATTTATTATTATTATTTATAAACTTATCAGGAAATACTGTATGACAATTAAGTTTTTAAATTATTTCTTTGAGCTACTTATATATGTATAATAAACGATAATGATTTACACGTTTACTTAATGGTCCCATTCTTGTTTTTTTGCTGACCCAGGGGAAAGCGTTCCGCAGGGTATACCGACTAAACCCCTGGGATGTACAGTTCACGCATTTATATAAGACGTCCATCGCTGTCCCTGTACGAGTAACAAATGATAACTTAAAGTATTACTGATCACAAATTATGTCATCAATAATACGATTTCTATTAGAAAGATCAAGGATCTCCATTCTAAAACCAGGACGGAAGCGCCTTGTACTATTTGTATAACGATGTGCATTTGTGCTCTCGGTATCGTATTGAAAGTTCTTATTGTCATAGCAACCGAGGCTTTGATGTCCTTTCAGGCGTGTGATCCGGTACAAATATGTGTTCCGCCCACCAAACGTCTGCCCCGGGCGGGCAACGGATACACAATCTACATATTTTTGATGCTTACTCAAATGTTTCGACGTCACACCTGAGCAGGTATTATATATATAAAAGGTATAATGGGTTTATTTGGTGGCAGTCCTTTTATTTATGATTTCTGTACCTACTTTTTAAAGTTTAAACTTTAAAAAGCATTCTAAATCGACAGTAAATGAAAAATTACTACTGGTTTACAATTGATTACCTCCGTTCTGTCAAATAAAATCTGATAACTAATTGACACGAAAATTACTTTTTTACACGTTCTCAAGTGTAGAATTTGTTAGTTAATATTTATTATTTCTTACACATGTTTTTGTCCTTTAAAAGTTATTTTAGTATGTAGTAATCTTTTCTCATCTGGTGGGTTTTAATATTTAAAATTACACTAATTTATAACTACTGGTGTATATTATGTTAGAATTGGTTAAATTTATATGTCCTGTTCACATATACAAGTTTATATTTCTTTAATCATTAGGATTTTGGCAAAATAAATATAAATCGGGTAGATGTAGAGTATTTGTTCTAATTAGGGGTTTTTTTCCTCAATAAAATCTTGTGAAATTATTCCCTTGAACAGTTTTTCTCAAGGGAGAGGCAGAAACTAATTTTACAAAATTCTAAATAATTCTAAAATTAAATCGCTCAAGTATAAACTTTATCTTGTCCTATGTATAAAACTCTACTCTCTTTGATATACTAACAAGTCTAATTAAGTTATTATTTTTTGTTATATTATTTGGGTACGACAATGTGGACTATTCAGTAAAAAGAAATGTTTTAAATTAATTGTTTACTTGTCTGTAAAAAAACGACGCTATGGGATTTCAGGTCACTTCAGACGAGATAGCCCAATTTGCATCATTAGATACTGTTTGCAATGTAAATAATGAACTCAATAAAGAAGTCCCATTTTGTAGAGGCAAAAATAACGAGAAGGGACGTAAAGATAATTAAGCCGATTCTACGGCGTAAGATGAAAAGGGAGGTGACATTGACGAAAATAATCATAATATTCCGTTATTCTGTCACGGTCGAGCGTTGTCCTTTTGTGATCAAAATCGACACAATGAAATCTACATATGAATTTTATTGTAAAATAAGTCTAATGTATCTGTTCTATTCATATTAGATCTGTACGTGCTAATATTAAGATTGGCCGAAGCGCTCTTAGCTTCAATACGAGAAGTACCCACTGAAATAATAATTGTGTTTTCTTATTACAATCGTATATTTAGTTTGAAATCTATACTTACTAACATTATAAAGCTGAACAGTTTGTTTGTTTGTTTGCTTGAACGCGCTAATCTCAGGAATTACTAGTCCGATTTGAAAAATTCTTTCAGTGCTAGATAGCCCGTTTATCGAGGAAGGCTATAGGCTATATAACATTAACAAAAAACCCGAGTGAAACCGCGGGCACAGCTAGTATCCTTAATTTTTAATTAGATTTCAAAAGACTGATCAAGTTCAGATCTCAGACCAAATCTTATTCTTTTGGTCTGAGGTTCAGATTTGATTGATGTTTAAAAAAATACAATTACAAAAAATACCTAGTAGTACCCAGCACTGATACTTATTTTTTAATGAAGTATAATATTATATGGTTATTTCAATTTCTTACTTATCCTTAGTAGATTAAAGTCGGACAACACGTAACTACAACAGCCATTAAAAGTGGGTCAAAAATATATTATACACTCGCACTTTATATACGACGGGTTGTCATCATTCAAGTCGTTTTACTACTAAACCACAAATCCGTAAACGTGCTCTGAATACTATTTTTATTTTATGGATCTTTTTGTGTTTTTATTTGTTTCGTTTTATCGGTCACGGCAAAGGTAGTTTTATTAGAGTAAATAAAATTCAAAGTAAATTTAGTAGTCATAATTGATGATTATCATGTGTTTCTACATTAAGAGTCATTTTTATGAACTTGTTTTTCAGTTTTTTTTTCAGAAATAAAACCGGATGGATTTTTATACAATGGTGTAGATCTAATATTAAAGACCTGCATGTTTCCTGGGAATAAGTCCAAACAACAGATCACACACAAACAGACGGAAATAAACAGAAATATATAGGCTTCAACAAAGCACTTATAAATCATCACATCATGTTTAACTTCATAATGAAGTGTTCACCTGCAGTGTTGTTACCTAATAAGTACCTATAGAATATTAAGCACGAAATTGTAAATCTTTGCATTTAAAAGAGTAACTATCGAGTTTCTTGCCGGTTTCTTCTCGATAGATTCTACCTTCCGAACCGGTGGTAATCCTTTTTTCTGTTTAAATTGACTATTTATAAGTGCTTTTTTGAAGCCTATATAAATAAAGAGATTTTGAATTTGAATTTGAATCAAAACAAATTCAATATCAACCGATTCAATAGGTAGCTTCTACCGAGAAGAAACCCGCAAGAAACTTGATAGTTACTCTTTTTAAATGCCAAGTCTGATAATTATTAATATATATTTTTTAATCAAGTTAAATCTATTAGTGCAGGTGAACAGCCTATTATGAGGCCAAACAGCTATTCTTATCATTTAAATAGTCATCTACCTTGTAGTAGGCCTTTTTAATCAAACAATTTTTTATATGTCATTTTAAAAGACTCAATAACATAATCAATGTACCTACAGTATGAGCACTTAAAGCAAAGAAAAAATTGATTAGTTTAGTACATGGGTGCGAAGCGAGGCTAGCCGGCGTCACAGCGGGAGGTTTTCGCTATCACTTTAAAAGCATTTTAATTACTAATGGAACTTTATGCTTGCGCCGCAGACTATTACTGGACGCAGTCACGTTTCTTTCTTCTTATAATTTAAATGCAGTGCCATTGCAATATCCGCTTTTTATGAATTTGCCTGCATTTAATATGAATTCCACGTTACACAGTGCAAGAGAAATATTTTTATCTAATTTGGTTGTATAAAGCTGCGTTTGCAATTGTAAATTCTAAACCGTGTGTTTTACTTTCCAAAACTATGTTAATTCCATACTGAGTGTACAAATAAAAAATATACAATAGGTAAAAACATGTCTATTAAGGCTTTATAGATTTTTGAAAGATATTCCTAATGAATATTATTTTTTGTAAAAGTATTTTTTTCATCAAAATGTTTTTAGTGTCTGTTATACAAAATCACATATTCAGTGTTAAAATAACAATAACTGCTATTTTTGTATGTAATGAAAACTTATTACATTGCCGTGCTTATTTATAGTCCAGTCAATAAAGCCTTAACTTTGCCACTTTGAGTTGAAAGTATGGGACCAACGGGAAAATATGCAAAAATGTTACATGACCTTTTTTGTAGGAAATTTAATTATTTATAACTTTTACTTGAATAATTTTTCGATATTTTGAACCATTCATGAGTTATTTAAAAAAAGTACTTTTTTCTATCTTTCGCCCCCTTTTTTTTAGTTAACCTGATGAGTCAGAGACTTGACTTTTTGGCGTATTCAATATCTAGTACTCACGCAAATTTTCCCGTTGGCCCTATCCTTTTAACTCAAAATGGCAAAGTTAAGGCTTTCTTGACTGGACTATTAATGCAGTATTATTTCGAAAAAATATTAAAATTGCATTCTGAAAAAAATTTCGTGTGTGTAATAGATAATTATGTAATTGCACAGATTAGTAGTCCTAATTAATGCAAAATTACCAAATGGATTATGCGCATAGAGTAACAGAAATGGAATGCATTTGCCGCTGATCTCCATAATCCCCATAAATGATATTCCGTCCGCAGCGTGTATCGTGTTTGTCTTAATTACTATATGGTGCTCAACACGCAGGTCTGGTGAATACAAAACGATTATTACCTGCGTTCATATCTGTCGTAAATAGCTGAGCGTAACCTCTGGAAAATAAAAAAAAATCTATATCCACCGTATAGTTCTTATTTTATTTATTTTACCGGCGTTATCCAGTATAATAAATAATGGATATACTTATGTATAGGTATATTAATAAATGTTGGTTGTATCGAAATAAGTATACTAAAAGCGTTTTGGATAAAATGTAGCGATTTATGTATAGGTATATTAATAAATGTTGGTTGTATTTAAGAAGTAAGTATCTTAAAAGCTCATACAAAAGGTGTTTTTGAGAATCCTATTTGTGTTTTTTGTCTACATTACATAAATGGAATTAATTTAAATATATTTTATGCCTTGAAATACATTTTTGCGCGTAAATGCTTACTCTCGTCGTAAATTTTATGAGCCGGCCCATTTATAATCTGTCTTTTGAGTGCTGCCAACTTGGATACCGCTGTGGGATAATTTTACGGGAAATAATTTGGTTGTAACATTTTTTATTGTAGAAAGAAGTTGCTTTACCAAGACGATTTATGGCTATAAGAAAATGCTGTAAGTAAAACGAGTCATCAGAGTACAGTGGTAGACGGAAGATCAGAATAGCGTTACATTTTCTTATAACTTATGTATATTTTGCCTTAAAGTTATAACCAAGTGCAAGACGACATTACCCATTTACCATTCCGTTCATTGTATATTAAGAAAAAATAATGCTTTATACATTCACAATTTTTTAGTTTAATTGGGTTTAGTGATTTATTTTCTAATGATGTATCTATGATTAAAAAAGCTATTATTTATTTTTTATAAAGGTTCATAAAAGTGTGCGTTAATTCCATTATCTAATAGATTTCTGAGTTTCACCAAAAGTTTTTCAGAGAGACATTTCAGTATTTTGCTAGAAACCCTATTTTGGCGCCAAAGCAAATGACAAAGGGGACGAAGTTACCTAGCATTCTGTCCATCGTTCACAAATGTTTGTTTATAATTACCGTTTGGCACATATACGTGACGCAGGGCCCTGAGGAATACAAAACGATCATTATGTCCGCCGCACGCAGATTAGCGGTGTGCACGCACCTTAATGCGTACCCCCATTCGTAAACGTTATGACTCGGGCGGGCCATTTATAATCTCTCTTTTGACTGCTGCCAACTTGAAAGCCGATGTGGGTAATGTTACTGGAAGTAATTTCGTTATTACCGCTTTTTGTAATGCGAAATATGATCGAGTGTTGTACGTGTGATTAACAAATAACTGTAATCTCAAACGGTTACCGCTATAGATTGTACATTTAGCTTATTATATTCAACTTATATTTGTTAACAAAATCAAAATCTGGACGTTTGTATGTCTCGATGTATGTTACTCAATTTGTCATATTAGATGAGATAAACATAAAATCGTACGCAGTAGTGATCTATACTTATAATAAATCTGTAGAGAGGTCAATTCTGTACATGAAATATATTTTCAAAATTACTATCAGGGGGTGATTAGTGATCGATACTGATGCCAAAAATGCAATCAGTAAAATTTTTGTCTGTCTGTCTGTCTGTCTGTATGTTCCTTATAGAAACCAAAACTACTCGACGGATTTTAACGAAACTTGGTACAATTATTCTTCATACTCCTGGGCAGGTTATAGTATACTTTTCATCACGCTACAATCAATAGGAGCAGAGTAATGAAGGGAAATGTTGGGAAAACGGGAGAAGTTACTCCATTTTTTAAGCTTCCGTCGCGTGTGCAGCCTTAATGGTTAAAGTTACATAGAAATCATGTATGACGGAAATAGTCTTTATAATATTAATCATAAACGCGGGTGACACCGCTGGCACAGCTAGTTTAAAAATAATATTTTACAACTTAACAACCGTAAAAAAAATTAACAATACCCACTTTTTTAAATTTATCTACCTATAAGTAATGCTGAGTTTTCAGTAGCACTTACTATTACTGCGAAAGTTAACTTATGAATTATTATTGTATCATATTATTTTGAATGATTTTTACGTAGAATATGCTAGCTATTAAAGAATATTGTTCTCTAAGAAAGTACTACTATCCGCAACAAGGAAGATATTATAAGAGAACATGTATCCAAGTTAATTGTTAATTAATAGTTGGAAGTAAAGAAGGCAATAGTTATATGTTCCATGTAAGCACCAACAACGTAAGTAATTGTGTATTTCTTTCCACGAAACATTATATGGTTACGACTCCAAGCGTAAACAATAAATGAAAAGTGTTACCACTTATTCGGGATGACATTTGTGGGCTTTCATTTCATATAAGTACCCTAACATCGAATTCCATTCGAAAATTTTATTTCCCTGTATTTTTTAACATAACAATCGAAGTTATGAAAAATCGTTTATGTAGATAATATTGTAATCTATTTGTATCGGACGAATGTTATTTTACTGAAAAGTTAAAAATGCCAAAGTCGTTTAAGGCTGTAGCCAGTTTAACGTCTTTGTCTGCCGAACTTGCCTTTAAGAGGTTCAGAATCTTAAGAGCGCGGGCGAGTGAGTTCAAGTGAACTTTTAAACTGATGTTTAAATCCTGCACTTCGATTGAAAAGAAAATAAATGGCATCGACGAGTATTAGGAGGTACAGTCCGAGCACTTATCTCTTCGGAACGTGTTCGGCTTCTAGAATGTCAGTTTGGAACGTGTTGCAAACATTCGCGAGTCGAAATGTAAACAACTTGATGCACGATGACACATCACTTTATGCATCTTGTATATTTTCTACCTTTTATTTATTTTTCTCTGCCGGCGTAAAGCATTTTAACTATAGAGAACACCCATTGATATATAATTTGGTGATCCGAGTAATCAGTGCTGTGGTTGACTAGAAGTTTTTAACATAATTTACTTTATAAAGTTGTTCTACCGTAAACTGGTTTTTGCTCTCTGTTTCGTTAGCATTGACGAAGTTTTAAACTGCCATGAGGCAGTTTGAACATCTAAAAGATATTTTGATGTTCGTATACACACGTGTAAATATAGGGTACGTTGTGTAATATAAATTCTATCCTATTTTTTATATCTGAATCCTTTTCTGTACGTCTAATAAATTATATAAGTATAAAAATTCACGATTACTGGTTTAAGTTCTTTAGACGTGAAAGATATAAGAAGTATTTTTACACAATAAATACCACAAATCAATTGCAGGCCCTGAAAGTACGACTATAATTAAACGATAACGTGATTTGTACGACGATTATTCACATGAGATTATATTAGTTTCTCATCTAGGGACAAACCTTACACTCCCACACTTAATTGAGCCCATCTTGCAAAATTATGATTTACTGACCAGAGACTTGATGTTACGTAGGTATTACAAAAATCTAATTATAATTTAGTTGGTCTACTTGAAAGGGTAGGGTGTGTTTATACTTTGAACGTATGTACATACAAAAAAAAGTACCTAATTAGTGTATAAATTGCAATTGGTATTATGTTTATTCTTAAATTCGAAGTAAAATAAAAATTATTTATGTACTTTATTATTTATAGGTAAAGGGGAGTTTCATAAATTTTCACATTATCGTTCTAATACAGTTAATAAATATTAATCGTCATTATCTTATCGGTTTTTTAAAATGTCAACTTTGTAAATGTCGTATCAACATCTTTAAATTTAGTTAAGTCGTATAAAGGAGCTTTTTAAAACGTTCAAATCGGCAAGCTTTAAATTGAACACGTAAAACAAACATCAAATTGTCGATAAGATGCCTGTTTAGAATATGGAACGGCCAATGGCGAGAATTCTATAATATAGGCAATAATGAACGGGGCTTTCACGAGTCTTTATGAGTTTGGGCCTTAATAAAACCGTGAGCTTATTTTCGGCCTTCATCTTTATTCCGAATAAAGATAGGATCGGGGCCTGGATCGGATTTCTGTGAGTCTCGTGATGGTATTGTCTAAACCCGGCAGTGCAGAGAAGGTCAGCGAATCAATACGTTGCCCGGGTATTCAAAATACCCGGGCCTTTGTTTTATTTTATTAAGCCTTTGTTTTATTAATCGGCTCATTGGCATGTATCGCCATTCATTAGTAAGTTTACGCTGTGGAGCTGATCATTACGCCTGGAAAGTAGTCTAATTGTAAGCACACCGGTACTAAATTATTTATTTTTGTTAGGCTGCCTTACCTAATATTTTGTGTTCATGTAAGGTTAAATTAAGCTTAAGGCCAACTTAAGGCTTAATGGTGTCAACAGGATAGGTTGACTAAAACTCGTATGGTCCTAAAAACACATATAAAGTAGCGGTTGCGGTTTAAAGAGCTAATTGTTCCTTGAATTTTGTCTACCCCTTCGGGGATTGTAGGTGTTATATTAAGTATGTATTTACCTTTAATTTTTAACCAATTAACATGAAACCGGCCGTATACAGGTTTGTTCATCATCTTCCTAGGGTTATGTCCCGTGCTTAGATGGGGTCCGCTTAGACCATGATCCAGGATGTAGCGAGTCTGGTAATTACATTGAAGCGACTGCCGATCTGACCTTCGTAACCCTAAGATAGGGGAACCAGACAATTTTTTTTGGATAATGGTTACAAATCCAATATTATTTGAATTTGCAGGTTTCATCACGAAGTTTTCCCTCACCGTCGAGCTAGTGGTATAAATACGTACATAGATTTGAAAAATCCAGAGGTACATGCCCGGGTTTGAACCCGCACTTCTCGGTTAAGAGGCGCGTGTCCTTACCATTGAGCTACCACCGCTCCGTATACAGGTTTGTTACCTTTAGCAATAAAAAAAGTACAGTCTTGTTAAAATGTTTCAATGTTACGTCCAGATTGCTTTCATCATTCCCGTTTGAAACATTCGCCAGCAACCTACTTCAAAGCTGCACATTGCTCGCTAATGGTATTACTCGGCATAACAATGTAATAACTGGTAATAACAGTATTTTTTAATGTCGAATCTGCTGCCATTTGGAGATCATCTCGATCGAAAAAACGTTTTAAGACTTATTTTATATATGCTTTATTATTTCAATAAATTAAGGTACGGCATTTAAACCACTAGTGTTTTAATAAATACGTTATTTGTTTGATTGAATTTATTGGTTTGTGATGTGATAGCATTCATAATGTCATTTCACAGATAACTTTGGAGGTTATCTGTGTGTCATTGAAAACTGATTTTGGAGTTATACAAAATATGTCACAAATGCTTCTTTTTTTCATGTAACTTGAAAAACTAAATAAGTTTTGCTATTTATCAATTTTAACAACTTGTTAAACTGTCAATGCTATAGGTACGGTAGCGAGTATTTAGGTACTCATAGCGAGATAAATTAATAAAGCGTGTATCGGTTTTTTGTCTCGTTTAATTAAAAGGGATTATCTCAAGGGTTACAAGGGTTTAGGCCCTTTCATTAATTTGAGTATAATCGGACCATAGAGCATAAGATGTATTATGTGCACTGGGAAAGAATTCCACATGATAGCAATCATTCCATGGCATAGGAATTAAAAAACGTATAGGTATGTAGGTAGGAAAGATATGGTAAATAAAGACTGTATTTAATACTAATATTTCTGACTGTATTTGAAACTAATATTTCATGGCTAGCATGGCATAGCTGAAAGTTTGCAAATATTTAAATGTTGATCGAGCTGAGAATAAGCTATACCAGTTTCTGTATTCTCGTTTGATATTTTTAGGTCTTTTTTAATTGCGACATTTGTTTTACCTTGTGAAACTCAAATTCACTAGCAAATTTTCGTAAAAAATAAAAAAAAGTTAAAAAAGCACAACCTTAGATGCTTTTTTTATAGTAGCGGAAAACAAAAATCTTAGTATAATAAGGCGTAATATAAGGCGAGGCTAAAACGAATTACAACTACGTATGTATCTATAAAAAAAGTCATTATAATTCTATTCAACGTTTAAATTCAACAAGTTCAGTTTGAAATTGCGTTATTTGAACGCTCATCTCTCGGTTTGCCGAAATAAAATGTGCGAAGCGCCAACAAAATGGTGTGGCGTATAAAAGACTTGCGGAAAAAATACGTTCAACGACCAAAACTGCGTCCTATGGAATATGAAGCGCTTGAAACTGAATTGTCATGTGTATTCGGTGTGACTTACACAACAGCTACTGCTTTGAAAACTCCTTTTTTTATTTCGATTTGTCCGCACCGGAAAATGCCCGTAGAAATAATAAAAGAGTTTTTGTGAGTTTGGCCCGTTAAACGCTAATTTCAGCAAATATTGGTTTTATTTTTATTATGTTTAATTAGTCTATTTATAGATAAATGCTTTGGGCTAAATGTATATTTACTCTAACGATGACCTTTTTATATGTAATTTAGAATCACTGTAACTATATGTATTATATACATATATAATAATACACAGTGTATTATTTTTGCCGTTCTTTTTTCTACTACGCGTTAAGTTAAACCAACATTTCGACGTAAAATCGCGAATGTAAATTGCCTAATGGAACGATGGTAAATTACCGCAGCCTAAAACTCTCGGCGTTAATTACCAGCAAACTAATGATTAAGCTCCTCTAATTAAACGCCTGCCTAACTTTGTGCTTACTCTAAACGTTGGTACATACGTCGAATATTAGTGTGGTCAAATAGCTCAATTTGCGGTAGAAAATACTTAAATTGGCAGTTCTCTTCTAAAAACTGGAGACTTGTTTTTAGTAATAATTTAAATTTAATTTTAACCACAGTATTGGAGAGTCGATGATATGTTACTGTCAACCCATCAAGGTCGTTACGAATGTTATTTTAGTTTAGCGAATAAACGACTTTGTATTATTATTGTTTAATTTGTAAGTTAATCTCTGACATTTCACGGTATAAGCTAGTAGCATTGAAGAAAAATATTGTTTTAATCATCAAATTGTTTAGTTCTAAACGAAGATATGTGTAACACAATATAGCTAAGAAAATTGTATAGTAATATGTTTAAAGAAAAATTCGCATTAAAATACTAAAATTATCTACACTAAAACCAAAAAAATATTCAGTTTTTTACTTTTTATCGCATTATTACGAATATTATTTAAAACAGGGACTCTTAGCGGATAAATAAAAATAACGTTTTGTCCTAAATTATGTAATACCTTTTATTCATCACCAAAATTGTAATCACACCTTGGTACAAAAACAACAAATAGTGTAACATCAAAAATATACCTAATTACAATTAACAAACAATAAATCGTTCAGTAACATCAACAAACGAAAACCATCTAAAACATATTCTAAGCTGTGACACAATAACGAATGAACTGCTAAAATTGACTCGGTTTTCATATTTCCTCGTAACAGTCTATTGATATAAATATCTTTTTCTTCTAATATTTTCCTCTGTTTACATTAGGTACTAGCTAATAAGAGAAAAGGAAATGTAAAATTTACGGATATTTCAATTATATTTGTACAATTTTTTATTTAAAAGACAATTTATTTAGGACATAAAAACCGTAATTTTCCTATTTGATAAAAGTTAGGTATGATGAACTACTATGACAAAGGTCCCACAAGTACTTGAAGAGTAAGAAAAAATGGGCTAATCAACTATGAATTTACAATCTTCTACTTTTGAAGAGTAAAAGTGATAAGTATTTTTTTTTGCAGTAGGTATGTGTTCTTAGACATACCTATTGACGCCTTTGGCACATGTTTAACGAAAAACATGATCGAACGTTATTACTCTTTATCACTGTTTCAGAACACAATACTAGAATTGAACAGGAGTTTCGCAACTTCCTCACCGTCCCCGATTCAAGTCCCAAATCGATTCAAAGTCTATTCTATCACCTCGATACGATAACCTCTACTAGAGAACAAAATATTTACACGATCACTTCACTAACACCGTCCAGTTAGAATTGTTCACAGGCATCATACGGAGGTAGTGATTTGTTCGATCAAGTGGTGCTCGCGGCGTCGGCAGGCCGGACGGCAGGAGCCACCGCGGCTCCATGTACTGCCGCGCCGAGCGAGTCCCTCAGGTACGCTCCGCGAAGGGCGTAGGGGCACAGTCCGTCTCCAGCACTCAGGGCAGTGCGCACTTGAGCAGCAAATCCTGTCTAAAGGTGCCGCGTAGGACAAAGACTTGGGTAGTCTTGAGCCGCAGGTGGAGCCTGGCCACGCGCAGTAGGCGGTGGCCCCACCGGCGCTGCATGCACACCAAGCCGGCTCGCATCGCGGCGGTGGTGTCACACACGGACACGCCTCCGCTATAGTAGGCGCAGGCGCGGGCGGCGGATCAGGTTCCCTTTTGGAGAAGCCGACGAAGAACAGCATCAGTGCCCCCGCGAGAGTAGCTGCTGTTGAAAAGTAGAAGCCCGCTCGCGGCGCTTGCTGATTAATGTACCCGGTAACTGGGACTCCTACTATCACTGGGATAGCTTCGGCTCCTTGCACGAAACCTGTGGATGTTGTAGATAGCTTTTAATGTAGAATGAATAAGTCGCGAGATAAATTAAAATAAATACGTCTCTAAACTCAAAATAAGAAAATATCTTAATGTCCCTTTGAAAACGAGGCTTACATTCGACGCGTCACGTTTAGGTACTTGGTTTACGGAAGTCGTAACGAATAACACAAGGGTCATAAATCAGTTTTTTCCTGGTACGAGTGAGATTTATACGCACCCCAAACCTTGGAGAAGTGTCGGCCGCGCACGCGCTCCATTGTGAGCATCTTCATGGAGTACAGGAAGCCTCCGAGGCACAGCCCGTACATCCACGCGAACAGGACGTAGCCGTGGTAGCCTTCGACGCTGCTTAGGGCTAACATAGAAATGCCTGGAAAAAAGCATTGTAATGAATTTGCTAAACTATTGTGCCCCTTTATCGTTAGGTGGGGAGAATTCTCTTACGTGATTAGATAGAGAACTATGTCATATTTGTATGTACGTCCTTGATTACAAAAATACTTTGGATGTGAGGTTTTATTAAATTAATCATACCTTAGTGAATGTTTCAATTTGGAAACAGAAGGACGACGGACGTAGATAAATGGCAACGGAGGTAACAACGAAGGAAAATGGTACTAAGTATTATAACCTTTGTATTTACTTCAGGTTCATTATGGTATTAAAAGTTGACGGTACATGACTTTCGATACCTTAATCTAATATTCTTTCGAAATGTTAGCCTATTTTGCCTTATGAGTCCCCATACAAATGAAGAATATCGGAAAAACACAATTTCCATTTTTACACAGATGTTCCAAAGGTGATAATGGTAATGCAGGGGTAACCCACGTCTGTTGAATATTTAACTCCTAAATGTCCTTTCCACTTTTTATGGTACTAGGAAGTAAGTGCATTTTTTTTTATTGCCAACGAAATGGATACCATTTCCATGGTGTTTATTTGATTGCACTGAAAGAACATACCATACATATCTAGACGTCCATTTTATTTAAATATCTTTTTAGGATATTTTCATTACTAAAATTCAGTCTTGAAATAGGCTTCCCAGACCACATCTGGAAAAGTTTATTGTTTGCATACTCTTTTTAAATATAACTTCGTCGATCGATGATATTTTGGCGAAGTTAATGTTTCAATCTGAAACTTTTAGATAAGCAACAGTGCCGTGAGAACTAGTTTGAAAACTCGTGAAGTTTACAAATGTCTGCAGTTGCGCTAGAACTTTATTTTTAACTCCACCGAACTCTCACGGAACAATGACAGGTTGTCATACTGATTCCGATCCTTGAGGTCACAATACCTCTCTGGAACAATAGGGAGATAAGCCAAGCTTAGGCCAAATGACAAACATTATGATAAAATCCTAGATTTGTTTTCTTCAAAGACTTACCTAGACATAGAGAGCTGAACAATGGGGTGGAAGGGGGGACTCTAGTCCGGATGAGCATCTAAAATATACTGAAATACACTCCTCACGAACATTTCTTAAATTCGGCTAGGCAACACTACTCGGATCATTCATTAGCTTTGCTGACCCAGGCTTCCGACGACTTAGTCCGCCACTTCGTAAGGAGTGCAGGCGCAAGCTTACAATAGGTGTACGTGAGGCATCTAAAAATTATAGTATATCATACCGATCCCAAGCATGGCGGTTTGGCAGAGGTACTGCTTGGAGACGAGGCACTGGGCCGAGGGCCGCACCAGCACGAGCCCGAAGCCGGCGCAGCCCAGCACCGCAGCGAACCCGAGGAACGTCTGCAGAAGCACCAGCGCGCTCTCTTCCAAACCTTCTTGGAAGCCTTGCAGCGCCTAAGATGGTAGCGGATAAATTTACACATTAGCATTATAGGCTATACTCGCAGTCTAAATAGCTATAGTATATATAGCTGTTGACTATATTTTAGATTATTTGTAACTCCAAAAATAATTCTTTTTTCTATGTCAATAAAGACTAAAAAGGCATTAAAGTTTTGTATATCAGGACCATGGCTAAGTATATATAAATCCTCTTTAGATTACGTAAATTTATCGAAATATGATTTGAGAACATGACCAAAAAGAAATGGTAGTACGAATATATTGTTGCACCTGTTATAAGTAGTACTGAATGACTTGTTAGATTATCGATAGATAGATACTTCGATTATTGTTATAGAGTACGGTATAGAGTACAGTATAAAGCGGTAACACTGTAATTGGTCTAAGTATATTTTTTTTTTAATAAGCTGCCACAAAGTCACATTCATCTACCTGTGCATAAGTTTAAATTATATATTATAACTTGTTTGATTAAAAAGGGCTAATAAGGTAGAATATTATTTAAATGATAAGGATATATGAACATTATAACTACATAATAGCTAGTAAGACTTAGCATTTATTAAAGAACTATCGAGTTTCTTGCCGGTATTATCTCGGTAGAATCTGTTTTTTGAACCGGTTTATATTTATTTTGTTCCGATGATTTATAAGTGCTTTTTTGAAGCCTATATAAATAAAAATAATTTCATTTTAAATAATTTCAATTACCTACAACAACTAAAACTAATATTAAACAAGCTTAACGCCATTTCCCCAGCGGGGTAGGCGCATGGGGGAACCGAAACCATAAGTTGAAGAAACAGGAAAGTGTTTTAACATAAATTGCTATTAATAAAAGTTGTTATAAAAATTACTCGAAAAGTATGCTGAAGGGTTCGGAATTAATGTCAAATTGCGTGACATGTTTTATAAATACGACTTTCCCGCAAGTAAAAGTCTCATTCATGAATTTAATTAAGACTTCTTTGTAAAAAATGTTTGAAATGCTCCAGCTCGAGGTTTCTCGGATTTCATTTCACATTTTATTTGAGTAAATTCAATTATATCGCCAATTCCGTATCACGGATTGAGGAGAATAAAATTAAAGATAAAAAGAACTTTTTGCTACGGATGTCGGAATAAATAGAACGAAATTATCAGTTGCCCAGAAAGGCGATTAAGATAATTGTCGACAGATAAAATCTTGCTTAATATTCTGTGAAGCAATCAAGGGATTCCAGAGGGGATAAGAATCTAAAACATTATGTATTAGCGAGTACATAAATTACTCGAACGCCTACGGTCTTGTTAGCCATGATTCCTTTGGGATAAATAATTCCTACGAGTATAACCGAAAGAGGGATTCCTAAAAAAATTTTTAAATCTTGATGAAGAGTTTTGACTAGAGTGAAACATGTATTGAATGAATGCATAAGTTATAATTCTAAATATATGCTTCATAAAATGTAGGAATATGTTAATTTCTTGGTTTTAAAGTATATTTTTAATATGCTCGTTCTATGTAACTATGTCGTTCAGTTTATAAAATAAAATTTCGACCAAATATTTGGAATTAGGCTCATGATTCGGATGGAATATCTGTGGATTATACCTAAATGACATCAAATAATTTTGTTCCTAAAATCTGGTCATTTCATGAACCGTATAAATTAACATACGAATTATGGAATTATTTGCTTCATTCTGCAATTATTCCGTGTATTTTTAAAAGTTTTATTTAACTGACATTTAAAATTGTAATGTTATATAATCTTTACGTCTAACATGTTACATAAACAAATAATTACAAGATAACTGGCAGCTATTCCACGGTCTGTCAAAGGTCTTACGATGTTAAATAAGTTGATTGTCTTACCAGGAAAAATACAGGTGTGTATAGGCCAAATGCTGCTAGCCCAGCAGCCAGCAGTAGCACCCTTGCGGGTCTCGAGTTGAGGGGACTTAGGTCTATGAGCGGGGCGCGCTTCAGGCCTTTCTTTTCCTTCACCTGCGGAAAAAATTTAATTTAGGATCGAAAAGCAAAAGTTAATAAGTATATTTTTATTATGTTGATACGAATATTCTGTATCATGCAAAACAAAATTTACACGTTTTTTTTGCTGAAATAGTTATTTCTTTCTATTAGGCAATTTGGATACCAACATTTATCATTAGTTTGGTTTTTTTGAACATATCGAAACAGAATTGTAAGAAAAAATACTATTAGTTATTTGTTTTATTGATCGTGTTAGAATTATGGGTAAATACAAATTAACATGATATGTCCAAATGCATCAGCATTTAAAATGTACATATCGATCAAGTATACAAAATATGTGATTTCATTTCTTTTTTTTTCATTAATACAAAGTCGTACGTCGTTGTATTTAAATATTCACCTTAACCGGTCTTTCAATTTCAAAACCATCGCTACCAAGCGTGTGAACCGACCAATAAAATCAAATCACAATTTCCGAATTAATTCATTACAAATATTGTCGAAACATAATTTACTGAGCACGTGAAAATCCATTTAACATTGCTCAAACATCTAATCCTGGTAAAGACGCCGAGTCCTAAATTCAAGGAGTAATTTCCGCAGTTCAGCACAAACGTGCCTCTAATACTCCGCTAATAGGGTTCCACTTTTGACGGAATTCTCAAATCGCGAGACTCCAAAGTGAAAAGAGAATCCACCAATTAAATTTAACTTGGGGCCTTTGTGCTCTAATTATTTCCTTAATTTTAATTCGAAGCGTATTAATTCTGAGGGAAGATAATAATTTGTTCGCCCGTCGGATGTGGCTTGACTTGCTGACCTTTCGGCGTTGATTTTTGAGGTGAAGAATGGCGCGCCGTTGAGGATGGTACAGCGAGGCGCTTCGGTACACGGCGCTCAGGAAAAACGCTAGGACTAGCACTCCTGTCACCGCTTGTAGGCCCAGCCGCCAACCTAGTTTTCTGCGAAAACAACTTTCAGTTACTTCAGCAGTTAAGCAATATAGTCGTTATAGGTAATTTTGTAACTTTCAGTTACTTCAGCAGTTAAGCAATATAGTCGTTTTAGGTAATTTTTTAACTTTCAGTTACTTCAGCAGTTAAGCAATATAGTCGTTTTAGGTAATTTTTTAACTTTCAGTTACTTCAGCAGTTAAGCAATATAGTCGTTTTGGGTGAATTTTTTATACCAATTAAAGTACTGATTTTCACAAAACCCAGGCAACTAGAAAGTCCTTGGTAGTTCGTGGCAGAAAATCAAAGCTTCCTCTTAAAAACTTTTAGTTTACCTTTTCAAGAAGTTATGAACTCCCAAATAGAGGTATAATTAAATAATAGACGATTAAAATACGTTATATACTTTGGCAGGTGCCTCTTAGTTACACGAATACAGTTTAACTCAATACTCTATAATTATTGATTTATGAACATTGATTGAGAAAATCAAGGTTGATGAATTCAAGTAAGTTTTGATTAGTTGGTAAGAGATGAAAAGGTCTGTATTATTTTACTACTATATTACTCGTATGATTAACTGTGTTGAGAATGTTGTGTACTATTATTATTTTATAAGGAAAACATAAATTCGTGTGTTCACAATGTTTTAAGCTAAACAGTTTAAGTATTGATTAACACGTGCTGTATTGATTGAGGAACTACAAACTACAATGCATTAATGTATGTTATTTCGAATATACTGAATTGTAAAAGATTTTTGACGTCATGTTCTAACGAGTATTATACTAATACATGCGCCAAGGCAAGTAAGTGCGTATAACGACCCCATAAAGCTGAAGCAGGCTATTGCTCCTGTCGAGAGAGACAGTTTATGTAAGCATCTTGAGGGTGTGATCGTTACGCTTGGTAGCTTCCGGGCAATACGAAAAGGTTTTTTTCCAAGTAAACTGATACTTAGAACGTCGTGTTCGTCCGTAAAGAAACGTTTTTATTATGGCAACCGGTTCATGCTACATCGGGGAAATATATAGCGGAATTCATATAGAAAACTATCCGAGCGTTTTTTAGTTTTTATTTGCATTTATAGGTAAGTTTAGTTTTTTAAGCAATTTTTTATTTGTACTCCGGAATGAGATCGGTAGTCAGAACTTTGCATAAATACTGCTTGTAAGCAGTGTTCGTTTCATGTTATGAATAAGAGACCTAATACTTGCCCCCCTTCAATCCGATATTTGTTAGCAAATATAAAATTAATTAAATATTTTTGACTTATAGTATTTTGTTAAGATTAAGCAAGTCAGAGGTAATATACTGACATGTCCTTTAGTGAGAAGGTCACGATTATTTAGGGAGTAGCTCATTTCCGAGGAAAACCCGTTTATAAAGACATTACATAGCAACAGCCCGGGAACACCATCTGCCGATATATAATATAACGTAGCAACAGAATAATTTTATCTATTATATTTCATAGTAGTTCCTTAAGAGTTTGAACTTCTTTGCTTTTTTTTGACGCGGGGAATGCGTTACGCGCCGTCATTCTGCTCGGTGGAACAGAGTGGTGTGTCAGGGGTCTTTGAGTCGGAAACCCTTGCTCCGGCCGATGCTGATGGTCGGCCGGTCCATACCCACTAAACCCCGCGCCTAGATGTACTCGTACTATTAGTGTAACACAACGTTAGAATCTTGTTGGCCGCTTGTTCTATTGGTTAAAGATACTGGCCATTAAATGGACGGCCGCGGGATCGAATTTTATTAAGTGCAAATATTCATATCGTGAACACTGTCATTTAAATGTGTTTTGATGTTTTCCATAATGTCTAACTTATATAGCATGCCATAAGGAATGCATACTAACTGTTCTTTATGCTATGAAAATTAGAAAACGGATACACATACTTGGAGTTAGAGAACTAGTGTGCTAGTATCTATAATTTATTTGTTTATTCTTTTTAAAATTACATACCCAACAGCTTCCTTATAGGCCACACTGAATAGAGCGATGCCGACACCGCCCCCGGCGTGTGCAACCAGCTCGACGAACTGCCTCCGTCTGCGGAAATACGCGCCCAGCACCAGGCCTGCTGCCTCTCGCACCAGACCGCAGCCCACGCCTAACACTACGCCTGTAAGGGAAACGTAATGTTAGTATTCGGTCGGTAACACTATTATGCTCTTAGGTAGTTGCATCCCAAGTTATTTTCATCTTTATTGCACAATATTAAGATCTCAAGCGTATACATTGAATTCCTTTGTATATAAACCGTCTTAGGCCTTGGTGACATCCCCTTATGCGCATGATTTTTTTTGTGAATAGAGATTTTGATACATACATATCATTACGCCTGAAATCCCTGAAGGGGTAGGCAGAGTCCAACGAGTATTGAGCTCCTTGACCCGCAAATAGCCCTGAGGTTTTGATACCTAATAATTACGTAGTTTACTTTACATCTGAATGACATTTTAATAAATTTGACATCAATTTATAAATGTTAAAGTTTTATTATTATGACCAATAATTGTGAACCTGAACACTAAATACGCTTACGTTAGGTATTTACATAAACACAGGTTCCATAATTGTTCCTTTGTATGTGCAGAGGTGAATGTCACGATCGCAACTGTAAGTATAGGTTGCGATGTTTCATTGTCCCGCTTTGGGAGCAAGGACAGTCGAATGGGATCAGATATTGAATATTGAGACTAATGGCACGGTCGGTGCCAGATCATTTGTCATGGGACTTTCACAAAGGCAGGTTTGTGTAAAACACGATCCCCGTTTCAGTATATATAATTAGTGAATAGGTAATAAGCTATGGAAAAATAAATAAGATTCATAAGTACTCATATTTTAGACAACATGTTCTATGTACTTTATTAGCAATATTTTTCAGTCAGCTGATAGTTTTAATCTTTTCAGGTATTTAGTCAGCGCATCTGTTTCTCAGATGGCTGTTTTTTCTAATATGCATATTGTAACGCCCGCTTTCTACGAGAGACAGAGTTCAAGGAGCAGCAAACTCTTTAAACCATATTACATACATACATAACCTCACGCCCATAATCCCCGAGGCAGAGTCAAAGGGGCAGTAGGCTCCTTTAATCACGCTCAGCCAAAAATAAAACTGGACTGGGTCAGATGGAAAATTGTGAAAAGTAGTGTCAAGTAGCTAGCTTGTGACAATCACATACCCAAAACCCGATATACCATTAGCCGTCTTTTACGACATGCTAGGCAAAAACCACAGTTAGCACATTCTTTTAAGTCCCAGACCCACATGGGACAATGGCCTAAACTACATTTAGCCAGGATTTTTTATCATTTTAATTATTTTAATCTGAACTTACCATAACTAAGTAGTGTCTGATGTAATTGTGTGGCGAACGAAGTAAAGAGGCAGGCGAGAGGCAGCAGCAGTCCTCCTAGCAGGGCGATGAGTCTCGGAGACTTCTTCCGCCCTGCCACCACCGCCCCGGCGGCGCGGGATACGCCCACGCATATTGCCCCGGCCCATACTGGACAATAAAATAATTAAATATCACCACAACATCATATACATTGGCCTAACTCCCAAGTTGAGTAGTTCAAGCACTTGCGTTACGACATCAGATTCAGCAGTGGAAAAAATGCAGCAGTTAAAATACATACTTAAATACAATAAACTGGGTGTTAATGAAAGAAAAAACACAAATATTCATCACACAAATGTTTGTTCTGGTTGTGGATCGAACCTATAACACTTGACGCATAGGACAGAGTCACTACTATCGAGCCAATAATTTTGCACGTCATATACTATCAGTATGTATATAGGTCACAGGCGTATCTATGTAGGTACCTGGTCTACATACGCTATGAAAACATACACCTGTACCTTCACGCTTGAAATAACCGTGTCGGTTGTTAAAGCTTTTTTACGGCTTTCGAAATGTTGAATTCAAAAGTCATAAAAGTGCAGTACTGCGAATGTAAAAATGTATTCTACGTGCAAATAGAATTCAAGGATCATTTCAGAAACCACAAGAATAATATATTGCGAATCTCCAGCTGTGCACCCTTTTATCTGGGAAATATCTTTTAGTAGTTGTTGTCTTTGACCTAACTATTTGACTCAGATAAAGACATTACCGGAAATAACGAGGCACTCGAGCCCCTATCTAGGTGCGATTCGAGCAAATGCGACCGATTTAATAACACTTTACGTTTATTCTTTGGCGTAGCGAAGCGCACGTTAATTGGCTCGAACTCTGCGAGTGAGATATCTCGCAAAACACATTAGACTGAATGTGAGACAGCGGTAATTTGGGGAATAGAGCCAGCCGCTCCTGGGTTTCACTTAACACAATTACCCACGTTGAGAGCTCGTTGTGCATTATAAATATTGTCGAGCGCGTCTCGTTTGTTTCTGTTACTATATCGGAATGGCAGTCATTTATTTCTCGTTAGTGTAACTAATACAGGAGCACAATTAAGGTGGTGCTATTAGCTGAGAAGGGAAGTATTCAGCTCACGACGCTGGCGGCGTGGCGCACGTCTTCGCGTCGCCCGGTGTCCGATTACCGAACGTAACTTAACTCGTTAACGTCACTGCTAAATTCCAATTACTCAGCTAACGCAACCTCGACGGAGTTATGCCCCACCGCCCCGCCTACATCACTGACAACAAAGACCGCGCTCATAACCGAAATTATTTCTGCCTCTTAATATTCAGCCCAGGTCGTGAATCTTGGAAAATTAATTCAATAAATCAGGCTAGCCCGCAAATACCGGTGACTGGGAAAGTTCATTTGCCTAATATCCAATCTTAAATTTTACTTGTCAAAACGTGGTTTGATAACGTAAATTACTTTGTTAAATTGAATTATGTTTAAACAACATGATTTACATGGTTCGAAAGAACCTCGGGCAAATTGGATAGGAGGAGCCTCACAGAATTACTTTAGCGGAACGATAAAATCTAAATTTGTTAAAACGAAATCGTTTTAAATAAAATAAAGATTCAATTTGGCATTGTAGCAAAAACTTGCATTGGTTGTTTGTTTATTTAAGTGTTTCCGGAGGGCTGGTGTTGATAGATTACTTTCCGAGTCTCGCGCGGCCGGCCTCGCAACGCTTCACCAAATTGTTTTCTTTCCCATTCTCACGTTCCTCTACCACTCGACACATAGGAGCTATCGCCATTTCCTCGAGCTTGTATTTATTGCTTCATCCTTCGACCTCGTCTCAAATAAAAATATCTATAATAAGCTGTATGCTGGAGATTTCAAGATAAAGAAATTGAGAAGAATATAAAATTGACTCGTAATATTGAAGATATTGAAGTTTTAAGGACGGCTTGTAAAATTTTATCTTTACCTGAGAATCTAAATTGAGATGTACCAATGCATTGCCATTACCAGTTTATAAGAAAAAAGTTCGAAATAATATCGAGATTAGAAAATATAAAAGACTAAGGAAAAAACGTCTTCATAATAGCTTTGTCTTATAAAACACGAGTAGTAAAAACAGCATAAACTCACATTTTTTTTGCCTGGAGAAATGCCTGTAATGGGACTCACCACTGTTGACTGCAAGCGATGGATCAGCTGACGCGCCTTCTGTCTTAGCCTATCGAGCCGAGAAAGCAAAAGCATAATTACCAGACTCACCAGCGTGGTCGGCGGTGGGCCCTAGATGCCTGAGCGCGTACACGTGGAGCGCGCCGTACGCTAGCTGCAGTCCAGTCGAGAGAAGGTGCGCCAAGAATGCGGCGCCGCACACGATCCATCTGAGGGTAGAGTTGTTACTTTAGAAATAGAATAAGCATAGGTATTTGAAATCGGAACTTACATGTATGCACTATACGCTTTTAAAAAAAAAATGCAAGAAGACATTGAAAGATATTTACATACATAACATCACGCCCGCAATCCCCCAAGAGGTAGGCAGTCTAAGGGACAAGCCTCTTTAACCACATTCAGCCAAAAATAAAACGGGGCTGGGTTAGATGGAAGATTGGGAAAAAGTAGTGACAAGTGGCTAACTCGTCGCCTACACGATTCTCGTACATACCGAAAACCTGATTTACCATTAAGTAGTCGCCTTTTACGATATGCTAGGCAAGAAACACAGAAGAAAAAAAAAATTAAGTCCTAGACCAACATGGGACATTAAAAGAGACCTGATGCATGTGATCAGGTCCGCAATCCTCGAAGAGGTAGACAGTCGAAGGAGCAGCAAGTTTTAAACACACACAGCTGTGAAAAAGTAGTGATAAGTGCCTAGCTCGTTGCCTACAAACTCACAAACTCAATAGATTAATACATAACATCAAGCTCATAATCGTCGAAGGGGTAGGCAGAGTCAAAGGGACAGCAGGTCCCTTTAATCATATTCAGCCAAAAATAAAACTGGGCTGGGTTATATGGAACTAGCTATTACACTATTTCCTTTTACGGCTAAGCAAGAAAATAGTTGGTAACTACATTATTTTTAATAAGTTCCAGGTCAACGTGGGACTTTTAATATTAAGAGCTAGAATATGCACGGGTCATTAAAATCTAGAATTGTGCGCACTATTTCCATTTTATAGAAAACAGATTGCAAGAATCCAAAAAAGAATATTTGCAAGAACTTTAATTTGCGATGAAAATACGAAATTTCTGCGTGGAAACTAAACGTATCAAAATTGGATCTCATTCAACGGGTTTTGTGCGAGATTGCATAATTAGCTTCTGCAATATCTTTATGCAATTAGGTTATATCGTATTCCGCATCCTGTGCAATAAAAACAGTTTTAATCATTAATAATAATAATACATACTACGCAAAAAGTGGGAATGTGTTGCATTGTATGTGTGAAAATTTATGCGGTGGAATGATGCACACAAAGTAAAAAGGGGTAAAGTATATTTAATACCTACCTTTTATTTTTTATTTGTATTAGTAGTTAAATTTTTAATAACATTAAAAGTTCGTTTATTAATACATACATAACAGTGTATTCTTTTAAATATTGATGGCAACATTCCATAGTAATTTGTAGGTGACATATTTTTATGTGTTTGAATAGGTTTATATAAACTTGTAAATTAAAGGATAGCGTGAAGGATGAAGATGGATGGGTGATGTCAGAGACATAGAAGAAGCGACATATTAAAAGTCTTATATTATTTGTTTATCATTACATATCTATCTCAACAGAATACCTGGTCTCCCAGACGTTCAAAGTACTTCATTCCGTATCTAGATTATTATATTTATCACATGTCAGCAGTGTTAATAAAAACTAATAAAAGTGTCATGAATGTGTGTACTTAGGCATAGCTAGAAGGGGTGAAATAAGCGCGTGTGTAAAATTGCGTAACAAGTCAATATCCGTAGTATAAATTCGGTTACCGTTCGGGAGATACGATCTTGCGGTATCCGATTCTCGAATTCCCCAGGTAACGGTTTTTGTTGGGGGATATTGTTCTTTACTAAACAAAACGTATTGTTAACAACACTCATTTATGTTGCATTTCGGAGTCGATAATAAGCGTGTAGTATTTTTTGAATTAAATTTTGTCCGGCAAAAACTCACTAACATCTATTTTGCTGATTATTACGTATTCATCGGAATTAATGGACACGTAATAAACATACCCATATATGTAATTGGGTATACAATCTCATGGCATGTGAAAGCTATAAAACATATGTAGATATCTAATAAGCTGTTGTATTTGTAATTAGGTGTATTGGAAGATTAGGCTTAGACCGGATTAGTAGATAATGTCTTTAGCTATACAGAGAGTGTTTGGATAAGTAGATACAAAATGCCTTCATTTTGTAATTTCATTAACATTTAATATTAACATATCTAAGTACCTCTTTACTGCAAATACTTACTGGCCAAGCAAAACATCTTTATACAAACTTAACAAGTCAAACAGATATAAATTCGTATTTCGTTCATAAGACTAGATCGTGCGATATAAAATTCCCAAATTCCCCGGGTAACGGTTTATTTGGAGGATCTTGTTGTCGCGTCGACAAAACAAGAAGTTATGTTACGCCTTGATGACGATATTATATCTTCATCACGTGTCTCGCTTCGAACCGCGGGGGAAATTCGAGATTCGTGTTCACGCGCCTCACGGCTTGTCAGAACATTTATCTGTCATCGCAGATAGATTACGACGTGCTACGTTACGTCATCTGCCGAATAACCTTTGGCTGTACTCCGTGTATCCGTGACGCAGGTCTTCGAGATAAGTTTGCTAACTACTGCAATGTTATCTCGGTGTTCGAGTTGATATAATTAGAACTATTTCGGTAGCTAGTATTGATCATGTTTCGACTATGTGCTATACATGTATAACTTGGAAATGCACATTAGTCTTTAGTTCATAGACAAAGTCGACCTTTATATAGATATAGTAATCAAGGGTTTTAAAGTTTCAAAACTTTTTATATGTTATTTGTTAGTACATTATATTCCATATAAAACCTTATTCTCTCACTCTTATCACTGCAACAAGATTATATTTCTTCTTTAGTTAAGTAAATTATATATTCTGTCAATAAAGTCTCCATTGTAAATAAACTATCTGCGCAAATCGGTTTAAGTAAGCACTGATAATATGGTGCTAACTACCTGACTAAATTAAAACTACGTTTATATATACTCCTTTCAAACATCTTTATAATCCTATTAGCTAATAGCTAGGTATTTGTACTTCAAACTGTTCAAAACTTTCTGCAGTGAAATAGTTAAAACAGTATTTTCATTAAAACCTCAATCTGATTAAAGCTCGCTCCAGTTGCGAATGCTCCATTCGTGTCGAGTAATAAATGCTCGAAGCTTGCCGCATCTACCGCATGTTGACTTTCGCGCACCGCCACCTAATGCACTCAAATGAGCACTAAAGTCTGCTAGTTATGCACACCACTCGCTTTTTCACTATATTATATACACTGGCTGCTTCGTAAGTGGCGTAGACGTCTCAGGAGATATTCTCCTGTTATTCAGAGAGTGCATGCAACGCGAGAAGACGCTGGCAAAATATCAGACAAAATCGACGGTTGGAACACGAGTGAGGGAGAATATAATTTAATTATACGTAAATATTATTGCCTTTGAAGTTAGGGGTAAATAATGGAAAGAAAGGAAATTGCATTTTGTATTTTTACGAGCTTACCGCGGAGAACAGACGATCGTTTGATATAAACATTATTTGATTTTACAATGTGGCATTCTCAGAAAGAAATTGGTTTGTTACAGATCAGGTTTACTTGTTGTATGTCCTATACATATGTGATAAAACAGGAGTATCTAGAGCAACGTTGATTTACATATTTAGCAATATATGAACACTTTCGTAACCTTCTGTTTTTCATTTATATACCTAGTAGACCTACCTACCCTTGACGTAATCATATGTACATAGATAGACACTAGAAAATAATTTTCAGAAAGTGTTATACCATTTCTAACACACCTGATATACCCGAAACATAGTCAGGCATAGTCCAAGTGTGGAAAAATAGTAACAAGTTGCTAACTTATTGCCTACATAAAAAAATCAACTCTCAATACACCAAGCAAGGAACACAGCTGATGAGCTGACATTATTATTGAGTCCTAAACCACTATGGGACAAAATGATCTCTAGAAATTTAACTTTTCCTGCCAACTAAACAATTCGGTGTCGCACATACGAGTATGCCTTAAACTAGTGAGATACCACTTTATTTGCTTACCATATATCACCTGGTTTCATAACTTCGCTTCAAGAAACAACAAGAATACTACAACACTACAAGTTGTTAGACGACAACGTGACAATGTTGCGCTAGGCAGATGAACATTGCACCTCTGTGGCGCGCTTCGTGTTCTGTTCATCATATAAATTAGGACTACTTACGAGTACAGTTGAGTGCCGTAGCTACTACTAGCTGTTTCCACGAACTGCTAAACTATAACACTTGTACTAAGTATTACTGCAAACTGGTATATCTTCGAACTAGTTAGGTATGTGTTTAATGCTTAGTAGTAAAATGGAATTCCAAAATCGCTTGCATCTCTAACGTGTTAAGTTTATAAAGTATATTTGGTATTTATCGGTTAACTACTGGTGTTTAGTTATTAACTTGTTAAAACTGTTAGGACGTGGGTAAGGTGTTAGGATGTGACGGCATGATTACATGCTATTAATTACAGTTTTAAAGTTAATTGAGTTTACCTTAATACGACTAATACCGCCACCCATATTTTTACACATTGCATTTTCGACACAACAGTTACATTGGATTTATAAGGTACACATTGCACAAATTATACATATAGGACGCACAATAAAGTAACCAGATGAATGTGCATTCAAATAAATAAACAAGAGGGTGTACTTATTTTATTGCGTTGAAGCTCCGTATGTACGGCGTTCGCGAAAATTTATAGAACGTTCTACGTACATGTTTTAAATAGCAACTAATGCTTACTGCATTAAGTTTAAATCTATGTTTAGTGTCGCGCACTATATTTATATGCAGAGCCGGATTGTAAGTATGGGGGGCCCTGGGCTAATACTATTCTGGAGCCTAAAATGGTTCTAGGTATTATTAGTGACCTGTAATCTGGAATCTGTTGATAGATATGTGTTTTGTCTTCAACAGGGGCTTTTCTGTCTACGGGACCCTGGGCTGGAGCCCAAAAAGCTCTGGCCTGTTTATATAATGGCATGAACGTATATTTTTCCATTCGTGCATCGATTTTATGTGATTAATAATTATTGAAGATAGGATTTTAAAAATACATATTGACTTAGGTTATGAAAATGATTGCTAGCTAACGGTAGTAGCCAGCACCAGCATTCGAACGTGGTATATGTGGTTCGTATGAAACTTTGTAAGTTTAAAGATTCATAGAAAATGCGCTATTCTGGTATAGACCGCTTTAAAAGGGAGGTACTTGGGTTTAGCGATCAAAGAGTAGCCGCTACGCCAACGAGCTCCTCAAGTCTTACTCTTCGTTTATTAAATAAAAAGGTTTTATGTATGATGCATGAATTAAAATTCAAAATAATAACTCATTCTTAAATTGTATGGTCAATCAATTATAACATGCATGTGTGCTCATAAAGTTATGTTTGTATTTTGGATTAATCTGGTATAAAATATAAACTTGTGTGCGTTTTGGATTTATCTGTAAGCTACAAGTATATTGTCAAATAAATAAATAAAAAAATAAAGAAATGTCAGACAACTTCACATCAGATTCCGAGGTGAGATAACTTTTCCATAGGACATCCACCTCTAAGTATCATCTCAACTTTCATATCGCAGAAAGGTGAAAGTAAATAGTAAAAATCACTTACCCCCACCCCCCCTCTGGGTAGAAATGGTGTTTGATGGCGCGCGTGTCAAGCTCGCGCCTGCGCAGCGCGGGCACGGTGCGGTGCAGCGAGCGCAACTCGCGCTCGCGCAGCGCGCCGCCCGAGGACTCTTCCTCGCCATCTGGCCAGCCCTCTGAGGAAAAATGGTGCTTATGACTATCTTAATAAGGTGCACACACAGTAGATTCCCCTATCTTAGGATTACGAAGGTCAGATCGGCAGTCGCTTCAATGTAATTACCAGACTCGCTACATCCTGGATCATGGTCTAAGCGGACCCCGTCTAAGCACGGGACATAACGCTAGGGAGATGATGACAGTAGATCATTTTGTATGGTAAGTTTAAATGTGTTATTAGAAAATATTATTTCTGCCCTAGGATTGCAAATGCATAGTACGAGTAAGTACGATATATTAACTGAATCATATCTTACACATTAAAGTGCGAGGAAATGTAACGAGGACCTCAAACATATTCTCAAATCGGTGGACTTCTAAGGATTTTTGACCTTGTGTAAGATGGATGGAGAGGAGGCTTAATGTAGCCATGGGTTTATTAGAAATTTATCTAATCTATACTAATATTATAAAGAGGAAAGATTTGATTGTTTATTTGTTTGTTTGTATTGGATAGGCTCCGAAACTACTGGACCGATTTGAATAATTCTTTTACCATTGGAAAGCTACTTTACAGCGAGTAACATAGGCTGTATTTTATCTCCATACTCCCACGGAAACAGGAGCTACGCGGGTGAAATCGCGGGGCGCTGCTATATATTATATTTAGGATCGTTGGCCCACTTGAGGTTGCTATAAAATTGCTACTTCTGCTGGATTAATAAAATCAAGTTCTCACTCCTATCGGCGGGTCTCATGTCAATGTTGCAGTCCAGTATTTAGGCCAGTGACGTGGCATATTTTATAACAACAAATTAACCAATAGCTTTATAATTGAAAATACAATAAAAGTATTTAATTTTTATTTTGATTAATTTGTCTTTGGGTGTACGTACGTACACGAAACTATAATGAAATCTAAATTATAAAAAAATTAGGAAACTCTAAAAAAGGTAAAAACAGCTAAGAATATATCTTGAAACTTTCGTCTTTCATTTACTTAGTACAAAATAACACACATACCCACATGTGTATTCAGGAGCAGAATATCAATATCCTTTTGTAAAAATTGGCTTAGAGCACTTGCATGTGGTGTGCTTAGGATCTACAAATATAATGGAATAAGAGTAATAAAAACAACTGTTCAGTTTCTATTCGTTTCATTTCTCCTATTTCCTACTAATATTACGAATGTGAAAGTTCGTGCGGCTGAAGAATGGATGTTTGTTATTCTTTCTACAAAATCTGCTGATTTCTGACTTGTTGACCTTACTTAATACGAAGGACTATGGTTATATGACATATTTATACTTCCATATGATTATTGCTGGAACATTTATCTTCTTTGGTTTTGGTTTGTTGATGTTTGTTATTCTTTCTATAAAAACTGCTGATTTCTAACAAGTCAGAAATCACTTAAAACAAAGGTTTTATGACATCCGTAAGATTATTTCTGGAACATTAATCTTTTTTTGGTTTTCTTCTATTTACTTAGTTTTAATGTATAGTTAGGTAACCATGTAGGTACATAAGCGACTCCTTGAATTGAAGCTAAACTAGATTAAATACTATAAAAAAGGAGATAAAAATTACTTAAAATACCCAAGGCGCATCTGTAGAAGGACTTCTTTCGATAAAGCGAGGTAATAGGCCTGTTACTTCAAATCAAGTGTAATCTCAAATTTCAATTTAGTGGTTCGATTGGATTTTCGATTTAGTAAATTAGGTACAATAAATGTTCGATTGAATCGAGTTCTTAAACTTGAACGTTTATGGAGAATCTTGAAAAGTTTGCAATAATTTAACTTCTTCACAGTTAATTGCTAATGTTGAACATTATACTAGCTGCCAAACTTTCTGGAATATTGTTCTGAAATGTCATTGCATTTATTTCTAGGATTGCATTCAAAATACATTTTCTAAAGTAGTTAGATGTAAATAAGCCTCTTAGCAAACTTTCGTTTATACTTATAAGTATAAGTATACTCATCTTGCAGAAATATGTCGGCCTTTTCAAAATTTTAGTGTTACTTTCCTTTTATTTATGTTAATGGAAGCAAAAATCTCCTTTATTTCTGCGGTGCAAGCATAGATACGATCCTCTTAATTCGTGACTTCGCAACATTAGCTCTGCCATAAATCTTCCTGAGAAAACAAGCTCGGATTTTAATGCAAGGGTTGGTGTAATCTGCCAGCCAGCAACGTAAGTGCCCATCACGTTCAGTAGGGCTATTGTACTAACTCCTGTCTCTATTCTTTTTTATCGCTTTGAAAAAGTATGTAATTCAAACTGATGAAAACTGATAGCTTTAGAACATTATACATACATATAATATTCCTAAACTTCAAATAGATATCAGCTATTATAAAAGTGATTCAATGCGCAATATGTTGAAATTATTTCCGCAACTAGTGAATTTCGACTAGGTGTTCCGTATATATTTTATGTCAAATGGGCCATATTTTCCATCCATTAAAACAATGACTACTATTCCAAGTCACCCTGTATAGTCGTCCTTTTGACCTAACGTTCCGATCTTTACGTAGAATATTGTGATGTCACCTAATTGGAATATTAAAGTAGTGCACTTTGTGTCAAAATCTTTTCTTATTTATTTCCATTTACGGACACTTATCTATATCTTATCTAGTATTTTCAACTTTTTGGCACGGATTTTATATCTAACGAAAAGTAAGAAGTGGATTACTTGTCTCATTTATCTTTCAGCTGTCTTAAATAAAACTGACGGCAATAAATAACAATACGAATTGTTTTAGGCGAGCTAAGATAAGCGTTAACAGGGTACAGCGCTGAAATGATTTTCAGTAAAAGGACAGCGGAATGCTGGGTTCAACTTGATTAACTTGAACTTGTGCCAAGAGAGGACAATTGCGTTTTTATAAAATTTAGGAATCCACAAATTTAACAGAAAATATATTACTACACTTAATTGAAAAAAATAAAGAGAATGCTCTTTTGGTAGTAGTAGGGTGGTGCCAAATACTTATTGGTAACACATTGTCGAGCTACTTACTTTTCTCGGTAAATAAGAATTTAGGAAAATATTGCTCGGCAAGCAGTTTTAGCTGGTGGATAGCAGATGTGGGCATCGACAGCATATGTCGAACTAGCTCTTAGCATAAGCGAGCACCAGCTTGCTTCGCAGACATTGGGTGGGGGTAGAGGCAGCGTAAGTCGAACTATTAGCATAAACGATTACTAGATTGCTTCGCAGATATCGGTACCGCTATAACGGTAACCTATGTCGATCCTTTATCATAAGGCTACCAGTTCGCTTTATTACTTATATTCTTCGATAGCACTTACCATAGTGCGGCAGGCAGTTGTAGCTGGTGGAGAGCGGGAGTCGGCAGCGGCAGCGCGGCGGCGGGGCGCGGGGCGGCGGCGGCGGCGAGGCCGACGGCGAGGGCGACCACCAGCCCGGCTCCATCAGCCGAGCATGGCTGCAACCGCACCCGCACCCGCACCCGCGCCCGCGCTACCTGTCACGTACAACCACAAACATTTCATTAGATAAGTATCATTCGATAAAGGAGGTTTATGAATAAGTATATACATACAAATTATTCGTAATCCCCGAAGGGGTAAACAGAGTCAAAGGGGCAGCTAGCTCGCATAACCACATTCAGCCAAATAGTAATAAAACTGGGTTCGTTTAGGTAGAAAATTGTGAAAAAGTAGTGACAAGTAGCCAACTCGTCGCCTACACAATCACACACCCAAAAGATATGCTAGGCCTTCCAGACCGACATAGGGCAAGTATGTGAATCACACTTTTAAAGTCGGCAACGCTTTGTAACAGCTCTTGATGCTTAGCCAAATGCACGCCAGCGATTCCATAACGAACTTCACTATCGCTCGTATCGCGCCACAGACTTATCAGATCGGGAACTAACTCCGAGTTCGGCACTATGAGTTCTTAGTAAACATGTTTGTGGCGCGATACGAGCGATAGCGAAGTTCGTTATGGAATCGCTGGCGCGCATTTGGCTAAGTAAAGTACCCTGGTATTGCAAATCACGCTTAGCGTGCAATACCGCGTAAAGCTACACATTATCATAAGGTCTAATTTTATTTAACTCATGGTTAGACTCATAGCAAAAGCTAGGTATCTACTTCTGCGATTTTGTTGTTTAAGCGACAAAATGCTAGTATGTTATAGTAACTTCTTATCATCAGACTAGCCATTATGGTCTTTGGCAGGCTTAGGTAATATAAAAAAAAAGTTTCATCGGGCAGAAAAGGAAATGTTGTTGATAAAATACAGCAAGAAAAACAGTTTGATTCATGAACTTATTATTGTATAAAGCCAGCTTGTGTAGCGAAAACATAGTTTTGCAATCCAAAAAAAAAAAATCAAATAAGCAAACATAGATAGATCTATGTGTTTGTGTACCTAGTTACTTAGAATATACAAGCGGTAAAGGGTTTAAGCAGATAGAATTTCTGGAATAAATGACTTGAGAAAGGACCTGCACCCTCTAATCAGTCCAGCCCAGGTCCAGTATATCTGATCATATCTGTTTAATGGGCCGCGTTCGTTGTTGCGTAGAAATTTTTCGCTTTTTTCCTGTACTATGGACAAAAAAAGATTAATAGTCCCGTACCTCACAGCTTGAAATACGACCTTCCAAAATGCCCTAGTAGAAAGGGAATGTTGGTGTTGATTTAGGGGATTACGAAATTGGAGATCCCATTCAGTGTGGCGGCCGTATCTAATTGTAAACGTTTTCCCAGAAAATACTACGGAGCATTCTGATGTAAATGTATGTCTGTGCTTATGTTACATTTGCATATATTGTAACGTTTGTTTCAAACAAACACAGTGAAAACGTAGATTAATTAGCAGTGAAAGATAACAGGTAAGTGTGCCACGTTTATGTCACGAGTAGGTATGTTATATATAAAAATATTACGAGTATAAACAGAAAAGACTTGATTGTTTTTTTAATAGCATTTATAAGGTTCCGAAACTAATGGACCTATTTTAAAAATTCTTTCACCAATGGAAAGCTACTTTATCAACAAGTAACATAGGCCATATTTTATTCCTGTATTCCCAAAATGTATGAAAATAATTATAAATCTAAAAATAGCGGCTGAGGTTTGTATTCGGTTGTCTGCCTACTCCGACAGGGAAATATTTATTGAATGTATATAAAATGATATTTGAGCTTTAACTACTTAGATAGTTAAAGAAGCTTTCCTGTTTAAATGTCAGCCTAGAATAAATTTGTAATGTGGCAGACATTGCAATGTATACCATATATTATTATTAAAATAATGTTGCTCTGTATATAAGCAATTTTGTTTGCGTTCAAAATGGATTTATATAGGTACCTATAAACGCTATCCGTGACTGGACATAAAATTCAGCCACGAAAGCTGCTACGATAGAAACGAAGTGTATTTCATTTCACTCAAGAGGAATCCTCCTTGCGGAAAATCACACTTCCATATTAAAAGACGCTGCTTCCTTTTTATCCAGGCGACTTTCTTTTAACGCCGTCACATTTTATCCCTTGCGGTGCAATTTGCTGGTGCAAGGACGTCATTGAAAACCCTCTCCTGTTTTTAATGAATTCTAATCGCAACGAGTCGGTGTGAACCGCTTATAATTATACAACACGCTTAGAGACCGGATAATTAGTGCTCCGCTGCGAATCAGTCGGTAATTAAACTCGATGAGTGGGGGCAGTAATAAATTAGAAATATACGAGAAAAGTGAATGGCTTGTTATTAGATCCTGTAGAAGCTTTGCATTCTACTATAGTCCATACGAGACGGAAATTTTGTTTACTAATTAATAATTTAACAGAATGGATTGCTTTACAGAGCTTTTGTAGATATGTAACTGATTTAGTCGGATTTTACAAGAACCTCTCTCAGCATCCGCCTTTTTCTGCATAGACTGTGCTCATAAATAGGTATACAGTTCATGCATATGATTAAGAAAGAAATAAAAATGCGCTGAAACCGCAATAAAAACGATACTACCTAATCTTGGGTTCAAAAACCATTAAATACGCAACATGTTTATTTGCTATCTCACGGTCTATTTTTCAAATATATTAATCCACACAATGTAATATTAGAATAGATTAAGTATTATTTATTTATAAAATTGTACCTATAATACAATTGGTATTCAAATCTCATTAAAAGTATAATTGTTTGAAAATTGTATCATGTATGTAGGCTTACTAAATCTCTAAGAGCTTTTCGGCGCTAATTACAACGGATTAATTAATTTATTATATAAGCTAAATCACGAAATGACTTAATTCTTTTAATGACTTGCTGATTTCCTGGTGTACATACCTTACGTGAAATATCTAAACCGTTTAGTGAGTGTGTGGCATACCTAGCGCAAGCGCACCGCTCCACGCCCTCGCTCACACTGTAGACGCTGCCGCGCCGCATCCGCTCGTGCCCGCGCGCCGTCACACCTCCCGCGCCCTCATAACAACTGACCCTACGCGTGTCCACCCTGCATCTCCGCACATCCGCACATCCACGCCGACTAAACGTCCACCATCCTCGACCTACACTACGCGTCCCGCCTTCGCATCTATCCCTTTCGCTGACAAACTTCACCACATGTTCCGATGTCCGTTATATATCGTCAGTTCCATTTCCATGTCCCCCATTTTACACGAGTCCGTCAAATTTCAAAAGCTTCACTGTTAATTCGCACAAAGAAGTCCCCGTCATTACTGACGCCCGACCTGAAAAGAAGGAAACACGTTTTAAAACATTTTAAGGAACTCAGTTTTCAAAGCATCGTTTTTCGAAAAGCAATCTTGCGCCATGATTTACGAGTCGCTAAATCTCCTTTAAGCTCCAATCCAGTTTAGTGTTTTAAGCTCGTTCGTTTTTATTTCGAGAGGTTGCGCAGAATATCTGTATACGATCGAACTTCAAAAATGCCCAAATTAAGAGCAAACAGAAATCTCAGCGGGGGAGCGTGTTTGAGCACGCCTCGGCGATTTAGTAAATACATAGGAAAGAGGAACTATCAACAAAGGTTTTCCTTTATCGCCGTTGGATCTTGCTTGGGAACCTTGTTTTATCCCCCGCGTCTCTAGAGCAGGGCTGGCGAATATCGTGAAGTGTTTCTGGGAATTAGAAAGGGCAGAGCTTTATGCTTCAGTGTTTGAAGCAGGGTTTATATAAAAATGTATGTGCTTTGAGACTTTTGACCACCATATAACACCAATGTGTCACACACTTAAACCGATAAAGACAAGACGTTGCTTCTCACTGGGTATTATTATGATTGATGGCTGATGTTGAAAGGCGCAATTAGATTTATAAAAGTATTTACCAATTTGGTATTTTAGTCTGTATACATTATTGTTTGTTGGAAGCAGCCCTATTTTATCTGGAATAATCGAGTAAAATTTGGGAAAATCTATATCTGAAATTTGTGAGCAAATCGAGCGAGCGGGGCGTCTTTTAATATATTACTAGAGAGAATTTCGGTGAATCAAAAATTAATGGACCGTTATGCGTTTATTGCCCGAAGTCTCGGAGGGGATCGGATTATCTTCTAATGTAAACACAAGTTTAGTTTAGGATATAATCAAGAAAATAATTAACGTCTTCTAAATTTTGTCGATTTATCAAAGTATTTGCTTAACAAGTTTATATTGGTTTTATTTTTCTTTGCTTTTTTGCGTTTTGTCCAATGAAAATCTTTAAATTTTATCGTCTAGCATATGTTAGGATTATTTTACCTTTAAACTATATATGTATGTACAAAATTTGCTATTATATAGAAACAATTGCCATTTCAGAACTTTAGTTATTACAGTCCTGGGTGGGGATTGGTGGGGATCGAACCCAAAACTCTTGGCGCATGGGGCAGGGTCCCTACCGAATGCGCCATCGAGCTTGTCAAATCTATGTTTTTTTTTAATAGTGTATTATTTACATTCATATTCATGAGATCGTGATTGAAAAACAAACTGGACTTGCGAATTGGAGCACACACGCAAAACCGTTTGAATGATTTTAGATTTGTTTGATATGAATTTACATATTTCCATTGTCCCCGATATGTGACGCGTGTCCGTGTGAAGTGTTGGTTGTTTGAAGTGTAATTTGCATTGAATGCCACACGGGGCGAGTGATAGCGGAGATAAAGTGATGGCTATTATCCTTTAATCGATTATAACCTATTGGTATTCGCATAGATTGTAGATAAAAATAATGCGTTAATAGTGTCTTAGCGGGATAGATAGCGCGATTTCTCTGTAATCATCAGGCATCATTGTATATTGTTTTCATTAAATGGGGAATAGGAATTGTAAGTGTAATCGAGCTACTTTGTGTTGCTAAAGAAGAATAAGCCAAATTGACCGCCAACCTTCGCTAGGCGTAGAGGAATATTGAAGACTAAGAAGAATTACATATTCGAATACAGTAGATCATCTTTCTTAAATTATTCTTATTATTGCTCTCTAGCAATAATATGATAGTCTAGTATTCATTAAGATTTGTCACTAAATAACTTTGACTGTTGTAAGTCTGCGCAAGATATAGTCGGCTAATTATTAAACACAAAATTTAGATGTACATTCAAAGAATGATGAATGTGACAACTGAAAATAATTAACATAAGACCGTCCTTAGCTTTTACGAATTTCGGAAACACCTGATGACCTTTGAGTGCCACCAGTTTTTTTTCATTAAAACAGTACCTAATGTAGCTGTCACGACAAATGTTATGGTCGTTTAACAAAGGTGTTTATCGATTAGTAAACGATCATAGTCGAATATATATCGATTTTAAAAGCATATTCGGTGATCTAAATAATCGAATCGGCACTTCACTATAGTGATCGCAGGCCGGGTCGTACGGTTATTGGATTGCGGTCGACTGGACTGGAAATATGTGGGGATTGGTCTCTGTCGTATGCATGTTATGGGTCCCATATAATCCTCTTGATCTATGTGAAGCTTTATAAAACTGCGAGTTAAATTAATTGCTTTTAAGTGTAATTTATATGAGTAAGCACAAGTGGTTGGTTCAAATTCGACCACATTTACGGAGAGTACCTCAGGATTAGAAATTAAATACGGATTTATTCCACTGGCCTCTTAACTTGCTCTTAGTAAACCTTAGTTTGATATCAGATACAAGTATATCTGATACAACTAAATATTTACTATTGTCAGGTAGACCCAGTTCTTTGATTATTTATCGGTACTAATAGATGTGCATCGATTTTTTTAAATGTTTGTTATCTTTTTTAATAAGCCAGTCAACTTTTGTAAAACCTAATATTAAACTGAACTGAAAATTTTAAACTGAACTGAAAATTCAATTTCCATGTGAATTGACGCTTTTTCCGCGTGAAAGCTGAACCTCAATTATCCGCCCTGTTGTGGCGAGCGGACAGAAAACTAGTCTACCTAAATATAAAAGTTGTGGTAAAAGGCAAACAAAAACCTTTATTGCATTTTATGGCGACAGGATACGTAAGTATCATATTATATGAGGACTCTTTATATTTGCCATTTTTGTGGAAAAAATTAAATTGTGAAAATATTTCCTTTATTATCATGATTCCTATTTTAAAAATGAAATTGGCTTTATCTGTGGTATAAGCGAAGAAGCGAGAAATCAACAATTCAGAAGCGAGATTGCATAGTTTTTATAATAAAATAGAATAAATTATAAAGTTTAATATGTCGGGTCGTAATAGGTCTCAGGAATATATACTCACTAATCCGCTGTACGTAATAAATAAAGAGAGAATAAAATCACAGTATTCAGTTTTCTGGCGATTTGCAGATAATATCAGGCTGGCTTACCAGCTCATTAAAATGACCCTAAGAAATATTTACACTGGCACTAACTTTTCGTGTTACGTCACAAGTTACGTTCTAAGAGTGGAGTGTTATTAAAGTCGGTGTTGTCTTGGGACACTTGTTTGTATCACAAGGCGCTGAAATTATGAACAAAGCGCTCTACTGTGATATTAAAATGTAGGTGGCCGCTAGACTATATAAACTATATTGTAGGGGATTTTCTGTCATCTAAAAGATTATTAAAGATATTTTTATGCAAAAGCTTTGTTTGTTTTAAGAGTGAAATTTTGAGGCTACTTAAATACGGACATGGCGATATACATAAAAAAGATATATATATTTCTATTAATAATTTTGTTGACTTGCCGTAGGTAAAGATTGTTGAAGATCTCCCATAAATGTCACTCTAAATGAGATCTTAAGAGAATGCGATCAACAATCTAACTACATACCTACCTTTAATAAACAAGTGACCAAGAGAATTCTATTCTATAAGGATTGAAACTAAAGATTCAAGCATTCAACACTCGATATGAAAACAAATAAGAATACAAGCACCATGGCCTCATTAGCATTGCACAAACGTAAATAAGTCGTGAAATGGACTGTTAATTCCTTCAAAGCCCGTATTTATATGCAACGATTTAAATTCAATCGCCATTTACTTGTGACACAAGTTGAGATGGTATTGCAATATCTCTGCTGTACATTCGTCTTTCACAATGGCCTGGTCACATTAGATATTCACCGGACAAAAGGTATTCGACATCAGAGGCAGGGCATTAATGTAAAGCAATTTTATTCCGCTCGGTGCTACTCCCTCATCATGCAAAGTATATTTTAATAGCCTTTTTTTGCCGAAGAAGATTGCCCCTTATAGCAAAACTAGCTATCAAAGCGCCCATTTAAAATGTCTGGTAAGCAGTATTGTGAGAATAAAAAATACTTCAATTCGAATAAAAAAAGTAAGGTCGTTTTTATGTTGAAAATTGTTTTTAGGTTGCCTAAAAATCGGTTCAATCAATCATGTCCGCTGTCGGTTCTTGGTTTTAGTTGAATGGAAAGCTAGCAACTAACAAGTTGTTATATCCATATACTTTGCTACTACCATTTAGAACTAAAAAAAATGTTGTGCGGGAATGTTGTAGTTTTTCTAGAAAACTAACCTATGTCTTAAACTTAATTAATACCGATTTATATATCAAAATTAATTGTCTTTTATTTATACATAATTTAGAACAAACATCCAGGCATCAACACTAATCTCAGTAGAAGGGTGATTTATTAAATTATTATAATTAATATGTAAGATCGGGGACACATAACTGGAGTGTCGTATATTCGTGAGTCTAATCTAATACATTTACGAGTTGAATGGCGTTTAGACGGTGGATATGATAAAATTTGGCATAGAATCTGGCCTTGATCTGGATTAATACAAAGGATTTTTATTCCGGGAAAATGAACAGTTCCCGAGAGATGCGCTAAAAACCAATTCTATGAGGGCGGAGCCATGACAGATATTTGTCCGTAAATTAGTAAGAAAACCTTCATAGAGAAGTAAACTATAAAATTTTACTCAAAGGCCTTGCAATGAACGAAAGTAACTGTTCGCTTAACAAAGTCTTTTATGACTTTAGTATAATAATACAATTTTAATCAAAGTTTCTTGCATTTTTTCATAAAGTAGGTAGTTCTATTCACTTAGTAATAAGTCTTTTATGGCTTTGAATCCCTAGCAATAAGTAGCGAAGTCTCGGCAAGAGGCGGTGGCTTATTAAGAACTTGAGACCTAGGGCTCGACGCTATGGGCAACTTCAATAAGAAGACCAATAAGTTTGCGACGTATTTTGTGCTGTAGCCGTGCAAAGTGTCGTTACGTAATTAGTTAATATTTGAAATATATTCTGAGGACGATGGTCGAAATTACATTGGTGTAAAAGGTTATTAAAAGCACTGTTTTGCAATGTTTTTTTCAAAAGAAAATAAAATGGTGATAATATAAAACTTTCGTAGTTCGTAGTTTATTAATTATATTTTTATTATTATTTTACATATTTTATAAATTTTTCTTATTTACAGTCACAACTAGTGATTTGACACATTGTTTTTGAGTTTATACCTACCAAATAAAAACGGGAATCAGTGCGTAGTTGTAAACATATCGACATTTTATATAGGTATACAGAAATATTTAGTCGTGAGGGAATCGGAAATAATACTGAATCTATCTATCATCTATCATCTTAAAACACTCTATTTCTTAAAGCTTGTACATGTCTGTTAGGCCATTTTATTAAAATTAGGTACAATTAATACACACATCTGAAACATCCTTTTAATACCAACAAATAGAATAAATGAAAGCATTACATTAATTTAGCAAAGGTCTAGAACGACGCAGATACTCTAGATTACGTTATCCTTTGAAAGTTATGGCGATTCATATAAAATCATGAATGGTCTCTTTCATCTCCCTGGTGTGAACAGTAACTGTTATCTTTTATTTTTTATCAAAGAGATGAAAAATGTAGTAATATCTCTTACTGGAGCTTTTTAAAACATAATGTCACTCGCTTTGTTATTTAACTAAACGTCATGAGGTAAAAGCATTTTATATTACCCCTCGTAATCTGGTTGACGTACTTGTGTAAGCAAATGAGAACACATGTTCCATTTAATGTGACATAAGATAATAAAATACGACTGCCATTCAGTGGAAATAATTTGTTCGCAAATAAAAACCAATGTCAACACATCCGACGTTGTAGGAAAATTAGTCTGAGCAAACAAATCAAGGAATGTCGTTTGCTTTTCGGTTACTCTGTACTGATTGTAATAAAGGTTAAAATTGCTCGAAAAATATAGACTGTACATTCAGGAGAATTAATTTGTCGGAGCGCCTTCAGGTCTCGGTTCAAGACATCTGGACACTTCGTTAATTTATTGAGGCTATTATTCAGTAGTGGCGCCAGCGGCTGACGTCATGCAGTCCAATGACCGATGCAGCTTTTTCCTTAACTACTTTCTAAAATGATTACAATGATTCATTCGAATGCTCATATCGTTAACCTTAATGGTCGAATGATTTGTGATCACAATTCGCCAAGCTATTATTTATTTGAGTTGGCGGCGAGTGTTATATGGGAAATAGGGCGAAATACCAATCTCATTTGTCATAATTTCTTTTACGAATCATATCCGTGAGTGCTTATTATGATATCGTTGAACATGTTTGAAAGTACAGTTTTGTGTTATTATAACAGATTACATTTGCCTACAACTTGTAGTAACATATATTTATGCATTTTTTTAAAGTTCAGGTCTCGCCATCAGTAATAAATTATGCTTTAAAACTTTTTACTCCGGTCATCGGAATATAAACCTTTTGTGTCTACCTCTTTCGATGGACTTGTTCTAAATTGAATTGAGTTGCAAAATAAGAAAATGCATGCACTAAAATGCACATTCTGATTTGAAATCGTATTCGAAACGTTGGAGCAGTGTCGTGCATGTGCATTATTCACCCCAGGTCTTTTAAAAGGTTGAGTTTTTCAATACATTCTTATTGAAAAAGTAATACCACAAATAGGAACATAGCCACATTCAGTGTGCAAACTCCGAAAAATTAACATCTCTGCCGAAACCATTAAAACGTTAAAATAATTTGTAAATTTAGTTTTATTGGACATAAAAAGTCACTTTCCCTATATTTCCTAAGCTGTATAAAACATTTTCACGCTGAGAATGTCGTAAAATATTTGCTTTTGGTCTCAATAAAAGTTTAAAATTCTTTTGGCGGGTAATTTGAATAAATTCATAACGTCAGCCGTCATAATGAAGATTTTGCTATTTTTATGGGTAATCAACGCCCTGTCGTAGCCAAGGGTTTTATTCTTTTTGTTTCATAATTTCTCCCAAGGCGTGCGAGATTTCGCGCGGAAACTTTTCTTTCACCTAAAAAGGTTGTAAATTGTTGGAGTTTTGTAAGTCATCGGAAACTCGGAAAGGTTTATCCCGTGCGAGTCATCATCATGGAACAGCGACAATAAACACTTTTATGATTGGCCGTCGAAGAATACAGTAAACCCATTGAGTAGAAATAGAAAACTCGATTTTGTTGTCTGTTAAGCGTGCGCATCTAAAATAGCTACATGGAATAACATAACGAAATTTTATTTACGTTAAACTCGCCCTTCTCTGGTAATTGTTATTTTAAACCATCGTGAAAGAGGACTAACGAATTTGATGAGCCGGATCTCAGGGTGGATATTTTATGGGCATTTTATCGTTTAGGTAATGATTTCGTAAAAGCCCTCCCTCATCGCCGCTTCAATGTAAATAGCTGGCAGTCATTCCGAATGCCTGAAGAAGCAACAGAGTACAAAAGACGCGTAATTAAATTACTTTCGCGAGAAATATTAAAAAGGGCCGGTGAATACACATCGCTTGCGGTCAGGCGCCACGCGGGCCGTGATGTGCCGTTAAATGAATATCCGAACGTAAATAGTGTAATAACGTTATTACGAACTCAGCCGCCGAGATAATGAACACATGGAAACACTCAAACATCTAATATGGTGCGTTATGACCCAGATTTATGATTATTAAAGTCGGGAGGAGTGCTAAGTATCCAGTCAGAATTTAGGGGAAAAGGACCTGATGGGTAATAACTTCCTGTGATTAAGTATCGATAAAGCTGTGTTATCGGTGATCATTACTTTCATGGGCTTAATTAATCGAAAGTGGATCTTACACCAGGCGGCGTAAAGGTTAACTTCGTATTCAGCTTTCGGTCGTTACAATAAGATTGTACGCAGTAGTTATTAAGTGATGATAGAGTGGGCGTAAGAAAGGCTGATTTGAATAAATGCTAAATGTAGGTCGTAGGTGAGATAAAATATTGCTCCAATAAAACTATTTGGAGATCGGATTTGAATGGGGGGCGTGACGGGCCCCGCCCCTGGACTGAACAATGTGGTCTTTGGACCGACTCCTACGCATTTGTCTAATCTACTACTACTATTTCTATTAGTTGTCTATGTATACAAGCAAGGCATGGTGTAGACAAGAAGAAAAAGTGGTTTAATGAAGTCAAGTCATATCTTAGAATTTTAATCAGTGCTTTTCCTTGTAGATAATATTTTAAAGGAATTCATGGCTTTTTGTTACTTTTTACATTGTGTATAATAGTCTCGCGTATTTTAATTTAGTATTTTTTAATTATTTGTATGACTTAGTTTATACTCTTGATTAAGCATCTGTTTATGCTTCATCAAGAGATGCTTTTATTAACATAAAATATTTTAAGTAAAATTTTAATAAGTACTTACTTCTAATATATATAGTTAAAAGAAAAGTTGCACACACAAGACATTATTAAGTTGCAAACTATATAATTTGGATATTTAAATATATATGAACATTATAACGGCCTCAGGGGATTTCATAATACATTTTTGGTTCGCCAAATCTCCAACATGAAACGCCTTTTTTCCAGTGCCGGCCGATGAATCCGCCGAAGAGTGGAATCGATAATTCCAAGTTTATGAAATTCAATTTGCGGAGGCGAGTTAACTCAACGTTATTAAACTCTCGCGCTAATGCAGTGTAAAAGTTTATTAACTGAGTATTTCTGCAGCTTCGCGGCTACAATAGGCGGAGATGAAAAGTCACTTTGTGGCATTCTCCGCTGAACATTATTTATGGAGGCGGGTAAAGAGGTGCTCTCGGTATGTTCTTGGCAGTTCGCTGAGTAATCAATTTGGCTGTAAACAATATGCGTATTGAAAAGTAAATCTGTTGAGGATGACAAATGAATCGACGAGAACAGAGAGAATCTGTCGATTTTAATTTTAGAAGGAAGGAAATCGAATGGTAGTCTTGCTGTTTTCCTTAATCTATACTTACTAATATTATAAAAAGGAAAGATTTGATTGTTTGTTTATGTGTTTGTACCGAATAGGCTCCGAAACTACTGGACCGATTTGAATGATTCTTTTACCAATGGAAAGCTACTTTATCAGCGAGTAACAATAGGCTATACTTATTTTATCCCCGTATGCCAACGGGAACGGGAACTATGCGGGTGAAATTAATATATACGAGTACATTAACAAAACTGTATAAATTTTGCAGCTTTCCTTCTTTTGTGAAAAGATAGGCAATTTTAGAAGGCTGTTTGATTGTGTAGGCAACCTGAAAGTGGCCTGTTTGATTGTATCATGGTCATTCATGACCGACCATGATACAATTTTTCTGGGTGTATCCAGGATCCTGGTTCAAACGAACCCTGACTAGGTGATACCGTGATGAAACACTAGAAATGTGACGATGTTAGTTGATATTGGAAACAAATATCCCACATCCAATATAACATACTCTTGCGAAAAAATAAATATTCGTCTTCTGAAACACTACCGAGTAACTTTTCTAATTTGGTATGGCTCTCGTAAGAAAGGCGCGAATCCATGAGAAGTTGAGAAAGTTACATTAGCTGCCTAATACACCTTAATACCTTCTAATGCAAAAAGTAACTTTTGCGTTCACGAAGCTCCTTTAATTAACAAAGGTTGAGCAGCTAGGTATTAATGGCCCACATAAGGCATTATCTTAGTTTTAGCGACGCTTGGGTCACCAAGAAAACAAAGAAGCGGATATAATTCCGCTTCTTTGTCAGTTCTAGATATATATAACACTGCGCTGCGTCACGCAATTTAGCTAACTGAGTTTACTCCTCCAAATGTGCTAACTCACTTCCACAGAATGTGTTGATAAATGGGGTACCTACTGCATAGGAGCGAGAGTGATAAAAAGGAACGGCTCACTCAACGTCATGACGCAATTTTGAATTGACTTAAAGGGCCAGCGCAACGAATTGCGTCTGCTTTACTGAGTTGACGCAATCATCTTTGTTACCTCGTCAGTTCAAAGGTCGGTTTTTTACCGTAGTAAAAACGTCAGTGATAATATCTGTAAGTTTTCTTGCCGGCGATCTTCACTATTTTCCCGCTATTGTCCGTTTGCGTGTTCAAGTCTGAACAATTACGGCGGATATGAGAGATGACGTGCAATTACTTAACATGATATCATGTGCTGAGATTAATTGGGTGATTTTGCGCAATTTGTTTTACTAGAGCTGATACTTCCACCGTCCGACAAATTAATGGGATAATTCTAATAATATTTGTTATTAGAAATAGCAAACAGCTACATTACAAGAAATAATGGTATCTATGTATTTTAATGGGGTATATAATTGATTTCGTTTCGTTAAAGTTTAAACTTTATCTGTGTTACCTATATCTTACTTAATGTTAAAAATACGTGAGTAATTCCGTTTGCCTGTCTTTTTCAGTTCTAAAACAATTAATGGTGGCGGAAATGGATATGTATGAATCTCTAGAAGGGACATAGACTGGGGAAGTTATAAATACCGCGGAATGTACGGTGCAGTATTGGTGGCAGAACGAATACAACGTAAGTAGAGCAGAGGGCAATAGCTAGTAACAAATAAAAGGTATCGATTTACGCAATCAAATCTCATTAAAAACAATTCGCAGAAGCGAATAATTTATCGTGCTTGCTTGAACAATTTTTATTCAATGGCGACCCATCTTTAGGAATTACGGGCATCTCCGTAAATATTGTTTTCGTAAGCCGACTTGAACGATTTTCGACCAATAATGAAGTGTACATTACATTTTGCTTGCGTAATTAAAAGTAAACATTTGCAACGAGTGGGCACGGAATTTAGGTGAGCAATCGCATAAACAACGGGGTACTGTCGCGATGTTAATACGTAAAAAAATTGTTATTTTTTATCTACGTATTAAAATGGCGAAATCATCTGTATAGCTACGTATTAACAATGGCGGGTGATAGTTTAGTGGCTAAAGATGCGCACCCTCATATAAGGGGTATTTATTTAACTCAGAGTATTAAACATCAATCATATGTACGTACATGTACAGATGTATATCATTGCTCTGTCGGCTAGAAATATCGCAAGGAAACTGAATTCACATTAATTGTTTGTTTCTTTTAATTAATGATTAAGAACGTTAGATAGAAGTTGCTTCTCTCTCATTAAGACTCGTTTTAAACTTCGCATTAATCTTTGTCGGTAAATAAATTACTATAAGTATTTGGCAGATTATATTTTGCAAGTTTTTGTATACAATAGTATTGAATATTTATTCATTGGCAATAGGTGTTAACGGCCGATATACATTATTCGTATTCTCACAAACATTGGCTACTATTTCTGGGTCAAGGTAATTTTATTATTTTGATCTTTATTACGCGCAGTTGCTAAATATATTCTTGGACCAATTCTCTAGAAATTAGGCTATGAAGTACTTTATTGTAAAATTATAGTGTAAACTGTGTCTGTGTGAGTCAAAGTTAAATCTGAGTTATAAATTGCACCAGGTATGTTTGCACTTTCCGAGAGATAAAGAATACTTCCCAGCCTGAGTTGAATTAATGAGAGCGCACAACGGGAGATATGGTAACACCGCCTCCCACATATTATTTCCCTCGCAGCTTAATTAGGAAAGACTACGCTTAAGAGTAGTCTGGAGTCAGCAAGGCTTTCCTTTTTCTTGCTTTGTTGTGTTCGTTTTGGGGTTGGTGTGCCATACTTTGGAGTTTACATTGGTGCCCTATTTTCTACTTCTTTTTATATGTCACTGTCTTTTTCGCACGGCTCTTTCCGCGTGGAATTCGGTGTGTTGTTTACTATAGATTTTTATTCGTTATAAAGAGTATGCTTTTCTTTTCTTAAGATTTAAAATTTTAGCATACCGAATTTAATCAGAATCGTTTAAGCGGTCTACGCAAAAAATTACTTTCGCATCGTTTTTTAAAAAATCTTTTGTATAGAATATTGAATACTTCAGAGTGACCTTAATACTGTATGACTCGTTACAGTACAGGCCCGTGCGAGACTAAAGTGTATTACTGTGTTCACGATTATGAGCCCAGGCTCTACATTGTATACTCTACCAGCTCGGATTTTATCGCCTTATATTAAAATAAACTGGCCCACATTACTTTGTGACATCATTTGTTATGCTGAGATTAGGTACGTACGGCATGCTGGCAGTTTCGAAACAGACTGTAAAGTGAAAACTAAATTATACTCACAATTATTAAATCTAAGTGTAGTAATTGAATTCAGATAGGTAAATAATTAAACGTGGCGAATATTATGTTGTATGATTGTTTTGTAGGTAACTTCAATATTCAGACGACGAATATATAATAGGAATAGGAAATAGGATTTCAACATAGGGTATATATAACAACAACAACATCACCGAAGGGGTAGGTAGAATCAAAAGGGCAGTAACCCCCTTTAACCACATTCAGCCAAAAATAAGACCGGGCTGGGTTAGATGGAAAATTGTGAAAAAATAATGACAGTGGATTAAAAACAACTGCATTAGTCAAAATCACAAACCAAAACTAGTTTGTCAACTGCTTGTAGATACCTTCAATTTTGCCGACAGGGAAATTATTCTAAGTAGATTATCCAGGTCTAAAGTTTGTAATCATCAAAAACTTGATTTTTTTAAGTAGACGTATATAAATTACTATAGGTTTTTAAGTAGACGTATATAAATTACTAGGTATGTGGAATAATCATAGTAAAATGTGATCTAGAAAATTAAATATTACACGTAAGTAACACTTATTTCTAAAGCGATAATTTCAAAATTTCAATGTTAACTTTGCTTCAGCATTATAACCTTTATCGATCGCTTACATTGTTTCAAAGTTTCCGTCCAGTAGCGATACCAATTAGGGTTCAAACAAGTTTTCTTATTCACGAGTTTGAACATTGTAAACCGTTTAATTTCCCTATAAAACGTTTGACGGCGGCTGTACGCGGTCGCGCGATACATTGCGGCGACAAACGTTAATTCATTGCGGCTTACGTGGGATATCACTGCAGCTTGTTTAATGTACATTAGTTCGTCTTTCCACGCCTACGGCATCTGGTTGAGCCTCCAAGCTGTTTATGATGTGTCACGGATCGTATTCTGGTTTTTATGACGTATAATATTCATGAAAACTGCTTATCGTCGGCGCTGTGTCGTTTTAATAGCTTAATAGCTTAAGTGTCTTTTATCTTCAAGACGTAATAAAATGTTATTAAAAATAATTTATATGAACACATGAATTGTGTAAATACACAAATGTGTAAATACACAATTCATGTGTGTAATTAAATTTGCATATTTCGTAAAAAAAAATTTTTTTTTGACAATCAATTTTTTATTGGTATTTTTTTATAACATCACGCCCGCAATTCCCAAAGGGGTAGGCAGAGACAAAGGGGTAGCAAGCCGTTTCAATCACATTCAGCCAAAAATAAAACTGGGTTAGATGGAAAATTGTTAAAAAGTGACAAGTGGCTAGCTTGTCGCCTACACTATCACTATTAGATTAGTTGTTTTGAAAAAATTAATATCATCGACGGACATCGCAATCACAGAGACTCAAGACTTACAAAAGTAGTTAGTAATTATTATTAAATTACCTACTACATCACATATTTATTACAATCGTCAGTATAAAAAAATCAGATTGTAAGAATCAAATATATCAATTCACAGCTGTTTTATTTCACACGAGCTAGTAGACGCCTATTTCCTGCCAATTGTAATATCGTAGGGCGCCCTGTCGTAATTGGGGCACATCGCGATCTGTCACTAGCGATCCCGCGGCCGGGGCCCCTCTCACTTCTCGTTTGTACCGCTCGATTCAACACTGAGTATTGGGGACGACATATGTGAATGACGTTTATTTTGTGAGAGCATAATAATTTTCTTTTTATTTGAAAACCTTGACACTTAATACTGGTTTGGTTACTTACATCACAAATTAATATCTATAAATCCATATACATATTAATAGGTGATTTAAATCAGACGGAGGGGAATACTTGTAAGGATTAGGTTCTATTGTATTTGCAAACTAATTTAGGTTGTAAGTAGGCATACAATTATATTGCAAAGTTATTTTATAGTACCAGTTGCATTAATGGAAGAAATCGTGTGTGACATATTTCTAAACATACCGTCTTTTAACATCATATATGATAAAAATATAGCGTATATTTATTAATTTTATTCCTGTACCCACCATCATCGCGTACCATCATCGCGCATCAGCGTAGAAAAAGTACATTGAACCTCTATAAAACTGATTAACTACAGCAGTGGAGAGAGTCTATTGTCCAAAATCCATTTTATTCACAATGTATTATTCAGTAGAACGAATAAATATGCTTCACAAACAACATTATTAATGCTATAAACAGCGTCTGATATTGTTTTCAACCCATCAATCTTAAATAGTGGACACAGGTTTCCCGCCATTTGTGACTTTGATGTACGCGCGCCATTGGAGGCACTTTGCGATCTGTCACCCGGAGAGCGGGTTTCAGTCATTCGGTCTATCTTAAACTCCATCTATTCCCATGTCATTCTTGACATCGACTTATGAATGGCTCCTGTAAATCTTTTGAATCTACAACCAGAAGATTGCTACTTGACGATAAAATATTTGGCTGTTGACATACAGAAATGTTTCTAATAGCTTCCACCGGTGCATAAATCTATTCTTTTCTCTCATTTTCGAAGATTAAAGCAGTTATGTTTTTTTTAAAGAAATACTAATATTTTATGTCATACTTATATTGTTTTTTTCTATTCAGCCGTTAATCTGTGCAACATCAAACACATTCACATCGTTACATACTTTCACGTTTAAGATGTCAGTAAGTAGGTTATGGAAAATAATTAGATACTGAAAAAACAATGGATACTCTCGCCATTCTATGTCAAATTACAGGAAATAGCTGCAATTTAATCATGGTCCTAGAGATACTGAAAAATCTCAAATTGAATAGAGGATACTTAACTAGAAAACATAAATTAAGGTTTGTGCAGTCTGTCGCGATTTGATTTCACACGTTTCTCTTTTCATCAATTATTGAATGATTGTTCATCCGAAGTTTTACCATCGCATTATCGTCAATGGTTTTCAAGCCGTATGCCCAAATGCAGGCTGCTTTCCTTGGAAAATGTGCTGCCTAGTAAATATCGTACGTTTACTTTTTCACAATATAGGTACTGTCACGTTGACGGCATGTAACCATCTGCAACCAGGGCAAAAAAAAAGACTAGCGCTTCCCCGAGTTCGTCCCCCTTCGAGCCATCAATCGTGGACAGTGGACACCAGTGGACACAGATTCACACCTTATCCGCTCCCGCGTGGGCTTACCTACATTACCTGTCTTATTAGACGAATATACTCCTGGAGTCCTGGTGTACCCGAGGAAAATACACTTTGAATTTTCTTTTTATCCAACGTGTTCTTGTCTTGAATAACAAATGCCGTACATTCACCATAAGTATTCAGTTGTGGTATACGTTACGCATTGAATTGTTTTAATTTAAATTCGTTTTTTATTTGTCTGTTTGTCACGTCATAATGGAGGAGAAAGTGCAATAAAGCGCTGTTTATAATGAAAAAAAACAACGATAGGTTTGCGTATATTTATGATTTTTGTGGCTGACCTTAAAGTCATGCATGCGTTGTTAGGGGAAACCATCCTGTGACAGACCTCTTCGCATGATATCGTAAAATCAGTTTACTAAAAATTTTTAATTTTGATAATGAAAAAAATATAATGAAAAGTTCGAGGAAATATCCATATTACTACTTCTTTATAGTACAAAATAAATATTCAAAGTATTCCAGCAATTTATATACATATTGTATATCTTTGTATGTCAGGATCGTAGCAAATGGAAGTACGTGATCTCTGCCTACCCCCATGGGAAAAAGGCGTGACATTATGTATGTATGTATGTATATATTGTATATCTTTATTATAAATATTTGGCCTGAGTTTAGTTCGGAAAAACTTTATGAATTTACATACAGTTTTTTCAAAACTAGAACAGGGTTTATCATATATTTAATAATCGTCATTTCCGGAAATTATTCATACCGTCTTTATCATATTCTTCTTCAAGTAAAAAGCGTCGAAGCAATATATGAAACATTCCTCTCTATAATTTTGTTTCACTGCCATTTTTGAGAGATTTTTTAAAAATATGAGCCTTATTATTCCAGTTACAGTTTAATAAAACGAAGAGCCAACCCGTAAATCTTATATGAACTGTGCACATTCTTACATATTGCCATTGCTTAGTATTATGAATTATCATAAAAGCAACAATGTGTCGTCGCCCCGAATATGAGACTATTCGCGATGCAGCGGTAAATTCTGCTTCTATCAGGCACCGCAAGTGTCGCTTGGCGCACCGCTCCCAACTCGCTATCCGACAAATGGTCGTACCGCGGTGGAGCTTGCGACGAGGAATTTCAATGCTAGTACTACGACTACATTACATGTAGTTGGTGTATCCGTGTGTCTCGTGTTTAGGAGACGTTTTGTTTTGCAATGCCTCATTAATACCGACTTAGGCCAAAGTAAGTAGCAAACGCTTATGAAAGGAAGAGCCTTTAGAATTCATTTAAAACACGTCTATTAACTACAATATATAGTACCTTCTATGTAATGGATGGCTAACTATAGGCATTTAAGTCTTTACCCGGAGAGTATCGGTTATCTAGGCTTTACCTAGTGTTTCCCAAGTCATCTAATCGACGACTCAAAATAGTATGTTGCTTCTGGTATTCGTTATTCTCTTTTCTCCCTACCATTTAATATGAACATTCTTACACAATACATGTTGTCAGTGCTCGGGATTACCAAAAGCAACAATGTGTCGGCGGTTGGAATATGAAACTACCCGGGATGCTGCAGCCACGCAAATTCTGTTTCTATTGAGGTCCATAAGTGTCGCTTGACGAACCGCTCGCTACTGACTATCCGACAAATTGTGGAAACGCGGTGGACGCAACATGCGACGAAAGATTTCCCTAGTTTTACTACGACTACAATACATGTCTCGCTTTGGAATACGTCTTGTTTTGCAACTCCAGACCGGCTTTGAACAAAGTAATTAGTAAATGCTTAAGAAAGGCAGAGCTTTTAAATCGCATTGAAGGAACATTTAAACAACATTCTGAGGTATTCAACAATAGAAGGCTGATCGGCGGTTTCGCATTTTTGCTCAAAGGCCTTGGCAGAACTGAACTGCTATTTATCTACGTTGCCCCAAGTATTAGCTGCCCTTTTGCTGACCGACCATCTCATATAAACTATAGAAAATTCTTATACACATTGTCAGTGCTCGGGGTTATCAAAATTCTGCTTCTATCAGGGACCGCAAGTGCCGTGCCGCGCACCGCTCACAACTATCCGACACGCTATCCGACAATCGGTCGTACCCTGAGTACTACGACTACATACATGCAGTTAGTGTATCCGTGTGTTTTGCCTTTGAGAAACGTCTTGTTTCACAGCCCCAGACTGACACCGGATTAGACCAACGTGAGACCCGTAAGCGCTTATGAAAGGAGAGCCTGCATTCTAAAGGCTCTCCTTAAAGCAAGGAATACTTACATTCTGCAGTCTAAAAACTAGTAATGAATGGAAACGTGAGAGAATTTAATCCTCCTTTGATGAACTCGAAGTGGACTAAAACAATTATTATTTTCCGGCGTAACTATACTCAGAATTCGCAATAGAAAGACTTAAAAGACTACAAAAACATTAATTGTCAAGAAACCTCTCGTATTATATCTAGAGCAATCAAGAACTACTTAGGGAGTGTCTTGCCAACATTTTAAGAGTGAATTCAAAGGCTTGCTTTTTCGTAAGAGTTTCAGTCAGCAAAAAAGAAGCAGAGAGTTCAAATAGTCGGCAGAGGATTACCGCATTGGAGGTCTAAATATTAAAGGTAAAAAAAAAATGTTTTAGTAGTGCCTGTTTTTGAGTTTATTTATTAAATTTTATTTATTAAACCAAGTTCTTGAGCGAACGCATCTGACAACACTGAATTTATACGCTTGGTATACATAATAATATGCAGTTGAGGTGTCATGAAATAATAAATTGAGGTTAGTCTATCACTGCCACTTAATTAAAAATGTTCGGCTCTGTGCATCGCTCGCACCTGCAGTCTGCACTCGAGACACATACGTTGCAAATAGGAATGTTATTGTTGACTAATCGTATAGTTGTGGCCCTTGAAACAGAAACAGTGAGGTCTTCTTCGTACGTTATTTAATTAAAACATTCTGGCTCGGGAAACTCTCATAATTTAGTGCGTTGGAGAAATTTCAAATTGTTACAAGGAATTTTGTACTTTACTGTAGTGCGGTCGCTGCCAAAATATGTTATTCTAATATTTCTATTATCTTTATTTTCAGACCAATATTAAATAGAATAAATGATACATAGCTTAACATTACTTTCATAATCCCCGAAGGGGTAGGCAGAGACAAAGGGGCAGCAGGCCCCTCCAACCACATTCGGCCAAGAAAGAAACTGGGCTGGGTTAGATGGAAAATTGTGAAAAAGTAGTGACAAGCTAGTCTGTCGCCTACATAATTACATAATCAAAAACCGATTTGCCTATATACTACGTAGATAAACGGAATATAACTTTCAGGAGTAGGGATATATTTGAGCGCTATCCGCAGTGTCGTGTGCGGCGCGCCGTTCTCACCCCAAGTACACCGCATCCGTGATGCGGTGTATGCCTTGCACTAGACGTTGAGGCTGACTGTACTATGACATATGGATACGAGAATAAATAAATAATAATATACTGCACCTTTGGTTGAACGTGAGCACAGATGCAGTTTTTACAATTTAACTCTGTTAAATTGCCATTTCAAAATATATTTTTTTATTCAATTTGCTGTTGCTCGTTTAATTTTGTTCTCCTTATTTCTCTGCTGATTTCCTTCACGTGTCATAAACTATATTATTTGAAGACGCGTTACTAATAAAGATTAAAAACTTTTAATTTTTAAATTAATATTTTTTTAAGGATTAGTTACATTTGTTCTCTTGCTTAATCATATGTGCGATATATGAGACAATAATGTAGGACAGATATTAATCCAAAGTAAGTAGTTTAAGGTCTTAGTACCACTAACATTCAGACTCGTAACGAAAATCTACTACATCTAATCTACACTATTGGGCAGGAATCGTACCTGCGCCTCTTGTGTTTGAACTACGCCACACAAGAGTTGTCAGAAGATGTTTGTCGTATAGAATTTAATGCTACTAGTATCCACACAATATGGTCCAATATGTTTATCCCCACGGTTATCCCACTCGATGCAACTGCAAAAATATCAGCAGTCAAATTTTTTGTTAAGATGTACGACGAATTCGTATAAATTTATCCAAATTTATCTGGACTATAATAATAGAATCGACAGCTACCTTATTTATCAAACTCAACCAAAAACACACTGTTGTGGCTTAAACTCCAGTTTCATATTTACTTATATACCTTAGAAACTTGAAAGCCAACCGTAAAAATACCATAAAACTCCGTTTATTCTGACAACTGTTCGCGATGTCGCAAATATTGCAAAGAGATTTAATGCGGGCTTAAGGCTCTCTGTCTACCAGAGCAGAGCAAGGTAGCAGAGAGGCAAGCGAGTTAAAAATCCACCAATAGAATACGTCTACTAAAAAGGAGCGGAGATTTTGTGCAATCCTATTGGTTAATATTTCTCCATTTCTCCGCTACGCTACCTCGCTCCGCTCTAGTGGAGAGGCAGCCTTAATCCCAGAAAGCGGATAAAATTAAAACATGTCTTCTGTTTATGCAGTACCCAACAAGGATAGACGAAAAAAAAGGATTATGTTTTTTTTTTTCCTATGCTTTTAAGAATAAAAAAAAAATTGAAAATAACTGTGAATTTATTAAAATTCACAGTTATTTTATTGGAACGACGAGTTTATTTCACCTGTATCATCTTCACAGCGTGATGTAGAACGATTTACTAGAAATGTCGATATAATTTTTCAGCGACCTCACATTCCTTCAATATTCCCACGTCAGTGAAATTATTTTTATTGCGAGTGAGAGACGTGCTTTTCATATAGAATACCGAAGATCATTTCAGCTAACCTCGTAGGGGACTATCTGATGTAGGTCCTTGGCGCTAGTCAATTTTAATTCAATTGAACTCTGCCATTTATTTTGAAATAGTTATTATTTTTCTTTTTAAAAGTCCCATTAATAACTATTTTCAAACTAAATATATGTTTTGACTGTACTTAAAAATAAATCCTTCATAAATTCAAATAACGATCACGTACACATAACGAAATATGAAATTCATTTACTCCACATACATTTAAAATTTTCATGACAAGTGTGGTATGGCTAAAATGGCTTACCTGGCATCAAATGTGGGCAAGTTTTTAAAAGTTGAATTTAATAAAATAAATACCCATATTTAGTAACACATTATATGCTAATTTAAAGTTTTTACAGATTAATATTTTTGTTGCTTTACAATAAAACCTTAAGGTTATTGTTGCCTATTGCGCTGAGAATGCGAAATATTCTTCTAGGTCTCTTAACCTTCGAAGTTCCAAGATTTAGAATCCCCTTAAACCTGAGACTCTGTGAACAGAAACTCCATAGTCACTCATTGTGTCTACCAGTACGCTAACAATTCGCTTAGGCCTGCTGGCTTCAGTTCATTTCATTTTCATTGGGCACTGGTCCAATATATAAAAAGATATAGTCGCGGGTTTATCGCATCTCTCAGCGATGCTACTATAAAGTAGTCTTCTTGTCCCTAGGTGAGGGCATTCCTATTTATTTCGCACACAAATAGTGCTACGTAATGTTCATATTTTATGTCGAATATTCGCACAGTTGTAGGAAATAATAAAACCTTTATTACAATGTAAGGTAATAAGGCTTTGATTATTTTATTGATTTAAACTGAACTGTTTATTAAAGTTTTATTGGGTTGTTGCGTTTACATAAAAATACTCGTGTGGGTGTAGGACTCGTCATTAAAGTTCAAATGTAATAATATAGCCAGGCCAACCTATATCTTTTAGGTAAAAACAAATTTTAAATGGTATCTTTTGGAGTAACTGCAGTAGTTCTGGAGTTTACCTCTCACATGCAAAAAAAAAACTACAAAATCCGTTTATACAATAATATCTTTAAAAAAATTAAAAGACTCAATAGCTTCGTAGCAACCCGACGTTGTAAAAAAAAACTTTGATCAGAAAAGTGTGAAGAAGAGAGAAAGAGAAATTTGCGCAAAGATTTGGTTATCGATAATCATATGAATTCAGTTCAGCTCCAGCTGGCAATACATCTCATTTTGTCGCTCGCCTCCACCGACCGCCTATGTATCTAGACCGGTAATTCCATTTTCCTCGGAAGAAAGATTTGTGGTCGACAACCGAATTATATTCCATACCAAATTACGTTGCGAAATATCATTCATTGTGTTATTACAATCCGAGTAAGAGTGACATGTGTTCGCTACAGTATATCATGTTCGTATTTACTAGAACATCTCTGCGGGGATATATTTTATGTTGAGGATTTAGAGATTCTGTCGTACTGTATGTATATCATAAAATTTGGCAAGACAAGTAATTTTTATATAAAACCGGCCTCACCGGGGTAGGCTTTTTTCGTTCACATTTCAACGTTCAACCGAAAGAAAGTCACGTAACATAAGAATTACACTTATAAAGCAGTATAAAAACGTCATAAAAACATTGACTAATTTTAATCCTAGTTTAAATAATTACCTACCAACAGTGTCAAGAGGTGTCTTGTAAAGGTAAATCATACATGATTTCTATGTAACAATGACCCACCGGTCATTGTTATATCTGGGTTTACAGTGAGCATTTACTGTGTATTCCGATTTTTTTAGACTGGGTTAAATTTATTTCCTAATAAGGTTGTTTAACCCTTTAACGTTATTGGTTGAATAAGATACATCTTAAAATTGGTCAAATAAAGAAAATAAAACTTCTACCTCTATATACTGTCTCTATCCATCCCTCCGAAGCCCTCTTCCCTCGAGGGCTGTACCAATTGGGAAAGTTTTTTGTTTGAACCTCCGGCCGCCTAGAGTAATAAACCTGAGGAGTCTTCTCTTTCCATGGTTTATCCTTTCACCACAAAGATTTAAAGCAAAGTTGGGATCGAAAGAGTTTCCTTACATTTCTACTGCTAACTATAGCCTAACCATGAATCTACTTACATGGAATTTATAATACACTTCGTTCTGTAAATAATAAATGTTGGCTTGAAACAATGAACGCAAAGTAGTACGGAAGACTCCGTATTTTTAAATAGCTGTTAAAACGAAAGTGTGCTTTACATATTTTCTGTATTTACCTTGCCCCAAGTAATGTATAATAATAATATTATAGAAAGCTGAAGAGTTAACTACTGGTCCGAATTGAAAAAATATTTTTGTGTTGAATAGTCCATTTATCAAGGAAGCTTATAGGCATATTATAATATGAGGCTACGACACATTATCCATAGAGCCGCGCACAGCTACTAAATAATAAAAGACAAAAATTTAAATTATTTAAGTAACATATTCGTTAATAAACAGATTTTATATCATTTTAAAAGTTGGCGTAATTTATTTGTATAAATGCAATCTGGCGCTAAACGTGCGCGGTATATTAACTAATGTACCTACTTCTATTGCATAATGTTAACCTGTTCATGAAACATTTTTTTGAATATAAAAATTCATCGGCATGAAACCTATCTCGAATATGATTGCTGTACGCAACGCAACCTCGTTTGATGAGGTCCCTGATTTTTTCATTTCGTACGTCATTTGAACGTGGTCTTACAAAAGGCGGGTAGAACCAACTGGATTCCATTCAGTGATGCCGGTGAAACGCGCCATCGACGCTTCCACGTAATAAACCCCAAATGAACCGTGCGAAATGTTTATTACAAGCGGTGGGTAATTGCCATCTTTTGCCGAGCAGGATTCTCTAGCTATCGGGAATACTCTTAGATAGGGTTTGTGCAAAATAATATCAGCATTAAAAGCTACGTTCAAAGATTAGGTTGGAAAACTCATCGTCTTAGATTCCAATTTCTAATCGCTTCAACTATGTGTGAGTACAAGAGTTGTGAGTTCGGTCCCCACCCAGAACAAACATTCGTGTGATAAAATTTGTGTTTGTTCTGTGTTAATATCCAATATTTAAGTATATATTTGTAATACCACTGTTGATTCTGATATCCGTAACACAAGTGCTTATTTACGCTACTTAGCTCGCTCAATGAATGTGATGTTGTAGGATATTTATTTATTACTAGCTGTGCCAGCGGTGTCACCCGCGTTTATGGTTAATATTACAAAGACTATGTCCGTCATACATGATTTCTATGTAACTTTAACCATTAAGGCTGCACACGCGACGGAAGCTTAAAAATGGAGTAACTTCTCCCGTTTCCTTTCACTACTCTGCTCCTATTGCAATCAATAGGAGCAGAGTAGTGAAGGGAAGCGTGATGAAAAGTATACTATAACCTGCCCAGGAGTATGAAAAATAATTGTACCTAGTTTCGTTAAAATCCGTCGAGTAGTTTTTGTTTCTATAAGGAACATACAGACAGACAGACAGACAGACAGACAAAAATTTTACTGATTGCATTTTTGGCATCAGTATCGATTACTAATCACCCCCTGATAGTTATTTTGAAAATATATTTCATGTACAGAATTGACCTCTCTACAGATTTATTATAAGTATAGATTATTATAAGGTATATTACTTTGATCCCATTATAAGACATTTAGTTTATAACACTGAAGTGGCTAATTTGACTTTGGTAACCGTTAGATAGGATATTCAGCCTTTATTTATTCGCAATTATTTACCTCAGTTGATGCTATAACTCTGAACTTGAATTCATCCTTCCAACCTAACTTAATCTTTTTTGGACTTAACTCAACCTTGGACCCTTCCTGCCCCTTCAAGCATTGGGGTGCATTAACGAATGCAAAATAATTAATAAAAATTTTGTAATTATTCATGTATGGTCACAAGTTGGCAGGTAAACTTTTACGAAACTATAGTACAGGTTAGTATTGCATTACCTTTCATTAAAAATGGACAAATCTCTTTGAACCGTGCTGGGCCGTATGGATGTAGAATCCATTAAAAGTCTTTGTATTGTCTCATTCTTATTTCTTTTCCGGGATCACTGATGGCCTATCAAAGAGATTAATTACACTCTCAGTGACTACCTTTATGTAACGTGTAACGATAAAAGTCTGAACCCCTTTGAACCCTGGGCTCCGTGATATTGTTAAAGCGAATACTGTTGAGCACTTTTGACAGTTAAATTGCTTCCGAATAAGTTTTGTGCAATCGAATTGAGTCCTTGTTGGAAAGTAGGATGATTTATGTTTCGGATTCTGTATGAGACGTAAAAACAAAATGATAAGAGGTTTCATTCTTTGTTTAAAGCTTGTTTGTAATGATCGATTAATTTTCATACGTGTTTACTTTGAAACATATTGTTTAGAATTTCTGTAGAGTTAGAAACATATTAAGAAACTGTATTACACTGTTTATTGTTTTAATTTTTTTATAATGGGATATTATTTCGTCGCGTTGTTTGATTCGTGAATTACCGTCAACTGTACCTACTTGACACATGCATGTTATAAATTATTTGAGTATGTTTAACCGTACTATTCATGTACAAGCATAACTTTTAGTTTCAAAGTCAAAGTCAAAGTCAAAATATTCTTTATTTATATAGGTTTCAAGGAAACACTTATAAATCGTCAAATACAGGTAAAGCCACAGCTATATGATTCTACCACCGGATCGGAATGTTGTATCTACCGAGAAGAATCCGGCAAGAAACTCGGTAGTTACTCTTTTTTAGTAAAGAGCTAGTGAATTGATGTGATAAACTGGAATTAATTATATTTAGATATTATTACGTTTCTCATGCTATATGCACATACCAAGATTTAAAAATTGCATCAGGGCATGGTAACATATTGACTGGTGGAAGTGTGATTTTTTTTTGATCATGTAAAAACGACTCGAACGCAACGGAAATTACTTTGGAGTCCCAATTTTTGTAAAGGTTTTATAACGGACTTGTAAAGATTTCGGGCCCCTTCAAATGAAGGCCCAACTCGTGTCGGCATCCGACTAAACGAGATCTATTTTGACAAGCGTAGATCATCCTGAAAGCTTCGAGAGTCCCCCAATACAATAACAGTCGACTGACGTAATTTACGAATTTGGAGGAGACGCAATCCCATTGTTTCTTCGGCTGCTCCTATGTAAATATTCCGACTGAAAAAATAACAGCAATCTTTGAGTAGCTGGCGCACATTTATCCTCGAATACATTTGCTCGCGTGAACCGGGGTTGTTAGCGTATTTATTATTCTTTAGTAGTTCGTGATTTCCCAAGAGTAGCTCATCGCCTGGAAGTGACATAGGCCGTTCCGAGGCCGAGTGGCCCTCGACAGCCGGCCTAAGGCCACCAGAGCGTGTCCAAGGCCGTAAAGACAAAAGCCTCCTCACTCATGAGCTCTCCTAAGAATGAGGGCGCAGGAGGACCACTTATCTCGCAAATTACTTGCTTAGGCGACATTATACAAGATATTGTTTCATGTATGCATGAGCCATTAAGGACGGAAATATGAAGTATGTATTTCCGAGCATATTGTTTGTGATCGTATTTCATTTTCCTAGAAAGCATTTTCTTTATTTTATACCTCTGCGATTTCTGATTTCTGGTGTCGGTAAAGTATCAAGTAAGTGATTGCAACTGATGTTGATGAAATGGAAAGTTTCATGTCAATTTAAAAAGGGCACAATATCTTTAAGGTCAGCAAGGGAACTAATTCCCTATAAAGTTCAGTTGACGTGCGTACTTATACCTATTACGTTAATTTGAACGGGTTTACATTTGCCTCTATAAGGAGTCACGTCTATTTCTGTTACTGTACCTATCCCTCTAAGTTATACTGTCATTCTTAAATTGACAATATCAGGTATATAAAACAAAAAATAAAGAAGTTAACTTACGTTTACTACCTTGTACTTAGGACAAATCAAAGGAAAATTTAATCGCCATGTAGGTACGTTTTATGATACAATTTTCAAGTAATGTGAGATCGTTTCAGAATTGTTAACTTTCTATGTCGTTTGTAAACGTGAAAGTTTTTGGCATATCTTTAATCGTAGAACAGTCACTCAAACGACTTCTTATCAAAAGTTTATGGCGATGAATGTGACAACTTACAGACTTTCAAAGAAATGTGAAGACTTGCCGGATGCACTGCCTAATGTCCGTGGTAAGCAAAGTTTCATTTTATTTGTTCTCTACATTGAGCTACAGGGCCGGATCTACCATATGACTTTTTGGGCTTCAGCCCAGGGCCCCGTGGATTCAAGGGGCCCCCAGCTAAGTCAAGTAAAAAATAGACGATAATGTGAAAAAAATCCATAATTTATCAAACCTATTCAATTCATTTAATTCAAGGCTACGTCTTATACTTTGAGTAATTAGGTGGGCCCCTAAGTAGTATTAGCCCAGGGCCCCCTAAACTCACGATCCGGCCCTGTTGAGCTACATGTTTATGTTTAGAAACGCTCAGTGTGCTAAAATGTTAACGCAATAATTGCATTTATTCCTATAAGCCGACAGTAAGTTACAAAAATATGTCTACCATAAAGTAGATAATAGCACAATAAATTCCAATACCGCCGCCAAAAAGTTGAGGGTAGAAATTGGTTGGCGTGCGCGTGAGACAACGGCTATGATTGATCGTGGCGATGGTACGAGGTAGTTAAGATAACGACAACTTGTCTGACATGAGACAAACAACCCACGCCACTTAACTCAAGACATTATCCCCTAGACATTAGATCTTATATTCCACATTGCTTCACCAGGCGTCATTTACCTAAGGAAGCATTTCATCTGTTTCATGTCAGTGCGTAAGGTCGTCACAGACAGGTAATTTGTCTAAATAGGGTAGTTCTTTGTTAATCTATTATGCGTCACTTGTGACATAGGTTTTCCTTTGCGAAAGGTCAAGATAGCCCTCCGGTAGCGGTAACTTTTTAACTTTATCTTTAATTTAGGTTATAAAAAATCGAGTGCCTACAATGTTAATTTTAGGATGCTTTAATGATGAGAAAAATACTACTAAGCGAAAGCTTAAACGAAGCTTTATATTTTGCGTCAGTGATTTTTAATGAAGCTGTATTTTGCCTCAGTGTCATTATACAGATTCAATACCTATTATGGCACCTGACCGACTGTCCTATAAGCCACGCACATCAATCCTGTAAAAATTCTTTTGAAATACACGTATACATTTGTTGTTAAATTCAATTTTTTTTTCAAAAAATATTAATTAATATAGATAAACGTTATATTTAATATTATCTCCCAACTTAGTTTTAATTTTGTAAAAGGCCAAGAGATTGAGAGATTCTTTGTGGGTCTAATAAAGAATTTTGCATATTTATTTCCGCCATTCGATGTTATTATGGCGCTGCTACTATCATAATATGTTAAAAGATTTCGCATCTTTTAAAGAAATTCGCTACCGCCATCAGCCGAAGTGTCATCAATATTGAAATCCGTTTTCCACACTTTATGTGTTCCGGTTTTATATTGTGTATTATTTTAAAAGCAATTTACATAAGTAGAGAAAGGAAATAAAGAAGAATACGACTCAAGTCGGCGGCGAGAGATATCGTTCTCAAAGCGCTCTTCACTATGCTCTCTGTGCCGTGATTTATTTCCTATATTTTCCTGCTTATTGCAGCTATCGCTGCGATCCCTATTGCAGTGGAATTTATTACTATGGGAGATAATATTTAATATGAGCATGTATCTAATCCTGCCAATACAATAAGATGTTGCGTCTGGGTAGTAAGTTATCTGAGATTAGAGATTGGTGGTCTGGAGATAAATTTGTAGTTCGATAGCTCACAAATCTTATTTAAAGGTTAAGTCATAAGAATAGTTAATAACGGTACGAAGTGAATCATTTAAGCCTGTTAAAATTTTTATTTATTGCGATAGATCAACATCAAGAAAGGATAGAAACATAATATGTTACTCATACATAATATGAATGTAAATTAATGAAATGGATGAATCAATGAAATGGATTTGAAATGTAATCCTAACTCGATTTAATAGTGATTTTTGGTGACTATTGTTCGAAATGTAACGTTTGAAACTCATTCGTTTTACAACTGCGCCCTAATCAGGCACTATTTGCAGTCAGTGGTTCGAAAAGCGAATGACGTTAGGCTGGGAATTGTTTGATGCGGGAAGCCTGAATTACCGTCAAAGGCTAGTGTGTACGGAGTAATGCACATTGCACCGCAATAAAAAGCTGCAAGTTTCGAAACCAAAAGTATTCTTAGAAATTGTATTTTTTTTTCTCTATATTATAGCACCTTTAGTTTTTAACAGTTTGAAATGTGAAGTCATCTGTGAAACTATTGTTTGGTATTGCATTTCTGGTGGTTGCATTTTCAATTATACTAAAATAGTTTAAGTGGTTTAAACAACCTTTTGTCTACCCAAATCACGGTATCACATTATTTATTAATAAAATCGAATACCTACATAGTTTTTGATTTTGTCACATTATCGCGATGTAATTTTAAAGCGTCAGAGCCTCAGAGCCAACAAAGTTGCGGACCTAAAGTGGCGCTAGAGTCGTGCACGGAACCATACAATAAAATTATTAGGTATTATAAAATAAATGTTTAATGAAATTTGTTTTGATTATTCTTTTTTTTTTTGGTGTGTGATTGTGTAGTTGACGAGCTAGCCATTTGTTATTACTTTTTCACAATTATCCATCTAACCCAGCCCAGTTTTATTTTTTTGGCTGATTATAGTTAACTGCCTACTCCTTTACGGGCGTTATGACATGTATTGTACGTATGAAATTGTACGTCTCTTTATATATGAAATGTATAACATATATTGTACGTCTCTTTATATATGAAATTTATAACATAATCTTTCTAAAAGCAAACAAATTTGTATCTAGTATTAGCGAAATACTTCTGTATGAAACTGCTTATGAAACTGTAATTAATTAATTCAATTTAGGATCTTAGTATCATTCAGAGCATTAACAAGTAAAGCTTTGTAAGCTATGCCTTCTAGGTACAATCCCTGTAGACAGCGACTTAAAACAAATTAGCATTTACTAGATTGTACGATCTAACTAACTAGGTAATATTAGCGCTCTCGTAGCAACTTATTTATTTAAGGAGCTTTCGCATTATTTATCGATTATCCGTTAGCACACCGCGATTTTACCCATATAGAGTTCCCACATAATGTATAATATATATATTTTGATACATTTACTAAAATAGGAGTACCTACCTAATAATAAGATAGTTATTGAATTTGAATTAGGTTCACTGGTAAGTTTTTAGAAAGAGAGCTTCACCAAAATCATTAAAATCTCACTTAAAATTAATTTCTAGGAACACAAACAAATACATACATACATACATAACAACACACCCATAATTCCCGAAGGGGTAGACAGAGTCAAACAAATTTACAAACCTTTTTCAAAATTACAGTCATTAAAATAAACCATGAATGGGGCTTCAGTGGCGAAGCATATAAAAGTCTGAAGTTCATAATTTTGCTGTACCTATGTATTAGTGGTTAATGACGTGATGAAAAGGAAACAAAAAACAAACATAACACATAACATAACATCACGCCCATAATCCCCGAACGGGTAGGCAGAGTCAAAGGGGCAGCATGCCCATTCAACCACATTCAGCCAAAAATAAAGTCGGGTTAGATGGAAAATTGTGAAAAAACAGTGACAAGCGGCTAACCTGTCGCCTACACAATCACACACCCAAAATTCGATATACCATTAGTCGCCTTTTACGACATGCTAGGCAAGAACAGTTGGCATATTCTTTTTAAGTCCCAAACCAACATGGGACAGTGGGCTGGGTTGGATGGAAAACTGTTAGGAAACAAAAAGACAAATAAAATCTTCCTACATATAGGTAGACTATATAGTACGTCTACCGTATTAGATAAAGTAGGTAAACCGTTAAACTGGAATAACAAAGGGGACCACAGTGGGAACAGATGTTAATCCCAATAAACACTCGCTTGATAAGTCATTTAAAATACGCAAGGGAAAGTTAGCCGTAATTAATTGTGGTCTTATCCGGGGCTGGCACCTAGCCACTGACGTAACGACCTAACTTTCGCTGCTCCTGAATATAATATTCCATTGAGTTCGGACGATCACATCGACGATCTCATCTCTGTCGTTAATTAATAAGACTGTTTGTTGAAGTTTATGCCATTCATGACCACTTCGAAAGATAGGTAATTCGTATGAATCATTATTCATTTAGGCGCAAATATGGAATGAATTTAACGATTTTAAAAAATATATCGCATTTGTTTACATATTTCAATTTTCAATAGATAACAAAGTGGAATACCATTCCTATTTCACACCAATGAATATCTAGACCCACATATTTTTGGACAGTACCTTATTGTGTCGTTCTGTTTAGCCTTAATTATAAAGACAATATGAGAACATCCTTCTCAAAAATGCATGTCTATCATCAGTATTTTAAGTGATCCCAATTGTCTATACATATAATTTTGGTTTTAAAATAAGCTATGTAACAAACTCCTTAATAAATAGCAACTGAAAAGCGTTGACCACTAACAGTGGCTGACCACATCAAAAGACTTGAATGCTTGCTAAATGAAGCGAGTGCTTATAAAGCAACCGGTAATGGTATGTTCTATACGGTGCCTGTAATGACCAAACTTTGTCCATATATCCCCCAGTGCTGTATTCAGGGGCGTAGGGTGAGGCTGTACCGTACACAAGGATCTAAACTCGACCTGGTATCTCCTAAGCACCACCTGTGGCGGTCACTCGCTACATAGTATAAGACTGTAATGGCTATTAACATTGCTGAATTTGCTGTACCTTGAACAATAAAGAGCTGGCGATAAAGTGGAGTTAATACGCTTCCTAGTTTAACATATTACACCTATAACCTACCTAGAGTTTATATCTAGTACAACTTATGGAAGCCCCCTTTTTTGCGCCAGTCAAATTGGCAACCTAACTCCGCCACTGGCTGTATTCCATTCAAGCGGCAATCGACGAGTCCCCCGTTTATGAAATAGCTTGTTACATTATGTCCTATTCACGGGGACGTATAGAAGCCATTCCGAGCACAATGTTCTCAGTGGATGCGGAAATCCACTCACGATATGACGGCGAGTTGGAGCAAGCGGCGGCAAAACGAAATGTATTGTGTGCACCGGGCGACGCAGTAGCTGAGTGATGCACACACTGCGCTGCGCAGTGTTTTGTTGCAGTTGTGGTGCAATTGTTGCGTTTTCGAGTTGGAAGTCAACGTGGATTAGGTAATTAAATATCTCGTGGGGTGCAAAGTTGTATTTGCGAGTTGAGAAATAAAAATATAGGTTTAAATTACTTTAAGGTTATTGGAATATGATGACTGCAATCACTTAGGTAATAGAGCTTTTCGTCGATGGGATACCTATATATCGCGTAGTAGTAAAGTAAATCGGTAATATCCATAGATACTTCAAGATTAAGTCTTGATACTTGATAAATATGTATATCCTTCAGGGTATGCTGGTGTGATGATATTATATGTACGTACCTACATATCATTACGTACACAGGGGTGGTCAAAGCCAAAGAGGTACAAGTTAAAATCATTGAGAATATAATCATAAAGAATAATAAACCGAAGCATTCTGCAATGGTTTTTCAACAGGTAGTAAGATTTTAATTTCACAATAATTATTTTTCTAAAACTCTTTACCAAATTAGGAAACACCCACCAAGATTTCTTTTGTTGCCTGTAACCGTCCCAAATTCAAACGCTTATCTTGAACTATGAATGCATACGTTTAATAACATTACTAAAAAATTCGTCGTCACAGTTCAAAATTCCAAAAGCATGTGCACTTTCCTTATTACACTGTTACTACGTACTACGTAGGAGCCGCAGCGGTGATATGGCATTCGCGCCTCTGGTCACATTTCCGAGCTGCATAAAAGTCGTCACGATACCAGCATTTGTTCCGTCCTCACTATTTACGATCACACGTGCAAATATCGCAATAAAGGTGGAAAACCTTTGCAGCGAACTATATTCGGGTTTACTGCACGAGGGAGTTATTACATTTAGAACCATTTCGTAGATCACTTCATATATCGAGAAGTTGTATCGCTCAGTTCTTCCAAATTAAAACGAACGTGTGGCTTGTGAACTGAATAAATACACTTTATCTATATATACTAGTTTTATGGGTATTACACGTATCTCTGCATGTTTTTAGTACTTATAATAAAAGCCATGTATGGAGATTCTTTAGGAGCGTGAATAGTATTTTAACGACAACAGGAGTTGTGAAATCATTTTTGGTCATTGAAATTTTAATGAGTGATTGTAATAAAATTTTTGTCTGTCTGTCTGTCTGTCTGTCTGTCTGTATGTTCCTTATAGAAAAAAAAACTACTCGACGGATTTTAACGAAACTTGGTACAATTATTCTTCATACTCCTGGGCAGGTTATAGTATACTTTTCATTACGCTACAATCAATAGGAGCAGAGTAGTGAAGGGATATGTTGGGAAGACGGGAGAAGTTACTCCATTTTAAAGCTTCCGTGCGTGTGCAGCCTTAATGGTTAAAGTTACATAGAAATCATGTATGACGGAAAAAGTCTTTATAATATCAACCATAAACGCGGGTGACACCGCTGGTACAGCTAGTATTAAATAATATTGTTTACAGTTCGAAATTGGTATCATTCTGAAGACCGGGTTCATGAGTATCACATACAATATAAGATTTATTTGGATACCACGGCGATTTGTCAGCACTAAAACTAAATTTGGATTTATTTAATAATATAAACAACAATAATATTTAATAAACGTTACGTAGGATTTAAATAAAGTTATGATGTAAGTTACTTTTTTCTCTTGACTGCGGCCATCCATTTTTTTTCCAGTTTCCAAGTAGTTGTTGGGAATCGGTATAACTTGTGCCTATTTACTATTTCTGCCAGTATTCTTGGAGTTAACAACACAAGAACCGCTGTGACCCATTTTTGTTGGTGGAATAATGCGCATACTAAAATTAGGTACTCAAGTTTAAACAGTTTGCTGTGATATTGACAGATATGGCAGATGACAGAGCCAACATTATTGTTACTTTTGGCCACGATGAGCGCTGAGATAGATTTTATTCCCCCACATACTATACTTCGCACCCAGCGAATTAAAATTTTCAATATTGTGAATGTGTCAATCGTCGCAAATTATATGAGACGCACTTTGATTAGTCGATATCTGACAATACGATCCTATCCGCCATTTGCAAAACAAAAGCGGACCAATTAGTATCTCGTAACCCGATGTTTATGGATGGATTATGGATTATGAATAGAATCCTTCAGTGACAGAGCCCATTGATATCGGATAAATTACAAGGGAACTGAAATCTGTTTGTGATCAATGTAGGTAACTTTGTGCGATATTATTACCAGTGATGGTTTATGCTCCGGAATTTATTTTTAATCTTGCAATATATAATATATATATTTTTTAAATTTAACCTATTGTGTCCAACTGCTAGGCAAAGGGCTCCCCCAATTCTTATAAAAATAAATAAATTAATAACTTTAATTCAATAATTTCTTGGGTTAAAATAATTAAATAAGCCATGGGGATTCTTCTCTCTCATATATATGAGAGAGAAGAATCCAAAGAGTATATATATATATATACAGATATAGGTTAATTTATTAGGCTTACCCCAATTGGATTGAGTCGAAATACGGTACAGAATTAATCCATTACGTCGCCAAAGTTGGTACTTTTGAACTTCACTTTGACTTAGTGTTTGTGGATTGAATTTGGATCGGCGGGGAGATTGTTCTGACGGCGAGAACTTATTCAGCTAGTTGTGAAGATGTACAATAGGTAATTGTTTAATTTTATATGTTAAAATATACACTAACACTACAAAATGGTTTGTACGATTTACATACTACGCATAATGAATAAAATGGCATTCGTCTCATGATAAATTTGGTCTAAATTATTTGGTGACAGAAAAGTAACTACTGCTAATAGTATACACTTAATTCTCAACTTTAATTCGCAATAATATACCACAATTCCTAAAACAAGTAATAATGTAGTGAATGGAATATTGGTACCTACTTACATGAAATCCTCATGTCAAGTATATGTGACTCAAAAGAACAAACATCGTCGAAATTATAACAATTGATCGAGTTATATATAGCCTTAGGTATAATACATAACTGCGAGCGTTTTTAAACTGACGACGTCGTATGTAAACGGCGAAATCATACAAATTGCCTGCGACATATACATTAAGTAGTAGAAAATTTCGAAGTGAAATAAATGGCTATAGCGACCTTATAATAATATTTAAATTAATCAATAGACGTTCTATAAATAAAGTTTCACTAACTATTTATATTCAAAGCTGGTTGGTTAGAAGCAATAAAAATGAGTGTAGTCCATATTGGCCTCGCTCGCGCATACAGATAAGAAAGTAATATGAAGTTCGGTTAAGTTGCAAGTGAAAGTTCGTAAAAGGCCTTTATTGTGTTTGCTCGGAATTTCGTTTCCTTTCCATCTTTGTTCCTAACTGTTGGAGCCTGTTGGAGCCTGTTGAAGGCGGAAAATGTACTGTATTCCCTCACAAACTTGGTTCTGGGGTTAAAACAGAATCCTTGTTATTGAACATTGCTTTAGCTGGAAAAAGTAATCCTAAAAAATTATGGTGATGTACATAGGTACATTATGTATGTCATTGGACTAATATTGTAGAAAACTATAATTTGTGATTATATATGTATCTACAGAACGTTTCTGTAGATAAATACATGGCGATACATAGTGTTGTGAATAGTAACAACAAATAGCCAATACACACTTATTTTATATCGAAAAAATAACTTATCCCCAAGTACGCTCATAAAACCTACACCAAAGAGAGGAGATTTTTTTTAAAATTATTATTACATTCTCTCATACGTTTCACTATCTTGCTCTATTCATATTCGTTTCAGTCTTTTTTTTGGGTTATTTATTACATATTTTTGTTACCTAATAATAATTATCACAACAACAATTTTCAGCACAGAAACTATATAGTAACACAATTAGATGAACCACTTCAAACGCAATCAACAGTCTAATGCATTTAATAGACTCAACTCTCTACCGCAGCCGTTCATTATTATCTATACACACATCCAATATTTAATGCGTTTCTATTTAAACTGATTTTATATTAATCCCATTCCAAATTTAAATGTGCACATTTCGATTTCAAATCCGTACGAACGTGCCCATAAAGGAATATTACTACTCTGGCCAACTGGCGTACATGCCGCAAAACAAATGAATTAATTTGGTTGGCAATCAATAAAATGGGATCTGATTAACCGCTTATAATTACGCGATGATATAAATCGCATTAGCGTTGCCATGTCTGACAATGAATTGGACTATAGCAATGACTTTATTTTACGCTCGGAAATAAATGTATCAATTCGTGAACAGTAGGGTCAGCGTAAGTTATCATTGAAAAATATATTGTTCAATTCACATGTTTGGTTATTGATGGTTTAATCGTGAAAAAGTAAATTTTCTTTACGAAATTCCACTCAATCAAGGCTCTATTAAGTCGTCCACTGCGCTTACTGAAGCAATCAATTCGCTTAAGCTTAGATTATATCATTTCTGTCGCTAATTTCGGAAACCGCTGTCCGTATACGAAGATTAATGAATGTGGACAAAGCAACGGACATTTGTTTGGTTAGGACCGCACCTCCCATGCCATAAAATAAAGACTGTTGTTTTTGTGCCAAAGTAGAGCCTCTTAATTGTTGCGGTAAAATGTTAAATTCTAAACACTTGCCTCAATTACGGATAAAATTAGTTCTTCGAATTTTAATTCCGGATTATTTTCCTTGAGCTCCATAAATATTCAGGCGTAAGTAAACTTGTTTTGTTTGCTATTACGCCTTAATACAACTATTTATTTCCTTAATTAATAGGACCCATTTTTGTCTGGGGTTTAAAAAGAATATACCAACTCAGTTCCTTTTCTAGTATGAGTAGGTATGTCGTTAAGAGTGTATTGGGAGATAGGCTTGTGATTGTGTAAGCGAGGAGCTAGTTACTTTTTCACAATTTTCCATCTATCTAACTGAACCCAGTTTTATTATTGGCTAAAAGTGGTAAGAAAGCTTCTTTAAAATGGAGAAATGTGTGCCTATACAATAGGAAAAAGATTTTCAAACTTAAGAGTTGGCATTCAGTGCAAGATGAATTTTAGTGCGTAGGTAGTATAATAAATATGATACATTTTTACATCCATAAAGGGATAATGATATAGTATAGTAGATAATGATCATAGGAACTAAATGGATTAAATATTAAAGTCTCTACCCTTTATAAAGTCCCAAGGACACCAATCATATTTTTTTTTGCACAAAATAGAAAACAAAGCACGATTTGGTTAATACCGCTTATTAAAGCGACACGCTATTCGGGATTACTTAAAATGTCGGCCGCCATTCTCTCCGTTTTAAGTCAGAATTGATACAGTAGCCCGCAGTCATAAGCTAAATCACATCGTTGCCTAGTTAACATTCCGAATATAAACCACATATATATAACCACACGGCGTATAACGACTGCAATGAACTTATACGTTCGGCTCATCTCTGCTAATTCATACACGTACGCTGACATATACATATAAAGTACGTGTTGTAATAAGCTAAATTTGTATGAGGTATGTGTAAAGTGGCGGTAGCTCACTATACAGGGTCATTTGCAAAACATTAATAACCTCGCAGGAGTAGATTCCTGATATTATAAACAATAACATTTGTTCCACGATTTTTCATAAGTGGACAAAAAAAAATCGAATTTTTATACATACATAAAAACTACATCAGCTGTTTGGTCATTTAGTATGGAAAGCCGTTTTTGTCAATTTAGAGAAAGTCGTAGAACAAACGTTGTTGTTTTATAATGTCAGTAATTTACTCTTGCGAGGTTTTTGATGTTTTAAAAATGACCAAAGTTACGCACTTAATAGACCTACGAGGTATTCGTTTAAGTACTTTTAAATGATCTAAAATCTAAAAACAGATTTATTTATATCTACTTACGAATGTGGAAAGATTAATAAAAATTAAGATGAAAAGTGGAAATTTTATGCATATTCACTTAAATCAATAATTGCAACCATTGACTAATTATTTGGTTCCTGTTTTTTAGGATTATAAAGGGTTTCAATTAAAAATAATATGACAGGCAACTTAAAATCATCAGCAGGCTTACCTACTTACTGAATCTATTATTTATTAAGATAAATAAGAAGTTAAACTACAATAGATTAAACAGAGTGCTAAATTTGGCATACTTCATTCAAAAATTACTTTGAAGCGACACGTGCTTGATTAGTAAAACATGTACGAAGATGATTAGTAGAACATGTACCAGACATGGTTCTCTTTGTGAAAGGTTATCAAAGCCCTGTAAGGCTTCCATAAAGGGCTTATGGCTGGACACAGTAGATATTAGCCGGGACCAATTTACGTGCCTTCTGAAATACCGAGATGTTCGTGATAAATACCCATTTGGTCGAAATTCAAAGCTTAGCTTAACTTGAACACCAGATGTTTATGAAATGTTCCTGAGACCGTCGTTAAAAACAAAAAATCTATTTAATTTTCTTTGTGTCGTAAAATCCATTTAATTCGCTCTCTCTGTGTTTAAATGTGTCTCTCTATCTGAATTCCCGCAAGCTGATGATTTAAGAAATTTCAAATTAAATAAATAAATATCAGACTACATCACATACATTGATTTGACTCCGAGTTTAAATTTTGTTTATTTTACGCTAAAAAATCGGGAAAATATTTGTGTGTGCTTTGCCCGCGGTTTCACCCACGTTTATGGTCGGACGTTTATCGCCATAGCCTTTCTCGATAAATTATCTATACAACATTTTTTATTTTCTATTCCTAGTTCCTGCAATTAGCGCGTTCAAGCAAACAAACAAACTCTTCAGCTTTATATATTAGTATGTATAAGTATAAGATTTAAAAAATCCGAATATTTTAGGTACATGGGTACCTACTTTCATACAAAAAATATGCGTAATGGAAATCAAAATTGTTGAAATTTGAAAGAGTTATTCATCAGAAAAATTCTGGCAACTGATAACAAATAACATTTTTAGAGAAATAACTATTTAAGTATTCTGTAGAACTTGTGATCGTACTATTGTTAAATTATAGTATATAATACAAAGGTAGGTATAAACACTTTGCAAATATCATGAATCATTTGATATTTTTTGTGTGAAAAAAGAGAGCATTCGACTGAATTCCACGGTTCCCGATTGATATAATGATTTAAATGCGTACAGGAAATTGAAAGATGAGTTTTTAAATTAAATGATGTAGCTCAACAAACCACGCAGAGCCAATTTTTGGCTTCGATTGTGTACGGTCGGAATTAAACAGGATCAGTAGTACAGAATTCAATTTTCTTTTAAATATGAGAGCGAGAAAAACCTAGAATTTTTTACTCGCGATGAAATCGATCTGTAACAGACCTTAATTTGTGCCTCGTGGTATCTATCAAATTAATAATACGCATTGTAGTAATAGCCTCTATTACTTGTAGATAATGTAACTTAAGAGTAGCCATTATATATATAATAGAAACAAATACGGATTTGTTGCGTCGCTGCAACAATTAACGTGTTTTTTTTTAAGTTACCAAACGGTGTGAAACACTGAGTATTTACATGAAAAAATATCTAATTTCAACAGGAAATATAAAAAGTGTGCTCTCTAACTGTAGATTATTTTGTAATTTCTGTATATCTTAACTGAAAAACATCTTTGTCCGGATGATATACCTACTTTCTGTAACAGACCAAATATTACGGAAGTGAAGTCGCTTGCAGAGGCTAGTTTATTAATAAGCTAACAATGGGTACCTAGTTTTGTCGCTCATCCCACATTGATGTGGGGTGGAGACTACATCAGTAAATTGTGTATCCGAGTGGGCGGCCGTCGGGTCTGAGATTTTGTTATGCAGTCTGAGATAAGTTGAGCATTTTATAGTAGGACCCATACTTTACTTCCTCACTCATTTCGGCCGTCAAGGACGAGTTGAGGAGTGAAATAGAATGGGGACAATAAAAGGAGGACGTGTGCCTGAAACTTACTGCTGATTTATTTTTACGTCCGAGCACCTATTTTACGAGTTAAGTGGATACGTGCGATCATTGTCTGTTGCTTTCTTCACATGTAGCTTTTAAATATTCATCACCTATCTAGTATCCACGTAAATATTCGTATCTAAGTGCAATGGCTACGTCGAGATATATTAAACTCCTTAAGGTCGCAAACCACAGCGCTTAAAAAATCGAATGAACCTCTTACTAAATTCTAAAGAGACGCCTTGTAATAAAACAATTTGTTTTCTCTTGAAAACAAATTGTGTAATCACGTCAGGAAATAAAAATAACATTATGTAATTAATGTGCACTTTATAATTCTTCTCTCAGACCCTTAAAAGTCCATGGACCCTTATTTAAGAAACCTAGGCAGAAACGTCTAAAAATAATTGAAATTTCGGTAGACATAAAAAATATTTATATTTTATTTTAACTAACGTATGTACGTAACGGTTACAATAGGGATGTTGACACCATTTATATTTAATTTTGTAATATCAATTCCGTAAAATAAAGTATCGTAGTAAGTAGGTATATTGTAAAACCTGATTGAATTTTGATTTAAGTCTACGATTTTAAATTTTACAAAAAGTCAATTGACTATACGAACTAGTGACGTCATATGTTGACAAGCCCATACAAAATTTATGAAGTGATTGCGTTTTGACAGCTTTAAAAAAATATGTCAATTGACTTGCCAGCCAACATCCCTATTTTCGTGGAATGTATAGGTATTCAATAAATTGTTCCGTAACGAATTGAACTGGAAATATATAATGAGTATCAAATTATGCCTCATTAATTACTGGAATGAAACCAAATATCACAGCTAAAGAAAATGAGGGTACACAGTACACACGTATGTATATCGGGTTACAAGTATTTATCGCATTTAGAGTCAGGGTTCGCTTGCACCTCGAGTAGGAACGGGAGGTGGTTTAAGAATAATTACATTTAAACGACTGTCATTTGTTGGCGTTCTAAACTATTCGAAACTGAGAACAATCAAATAAATTATAAAATTGTTACACGTTCTTTATTTGATAGTGCAAGTCTAACAATGTCATAAAAAGTACCTTGACTTAAAGCATACCATACACACATACGTGCTACCTTTTGACGTACTATTATTCGCTGGGTGCGAAGTACTAGGTGGGGGTAACATAATCTATCGCAGCGCTCATGGTGGTCAAAAGTAGAAATAATGTAAGCTCTGTCATCAGATGTATCTGTCAATGGCAAAGCGATTCTACATAATACATTTTCATCATCTTCCTAGCGTTATGTCCCGTGCTTAGATGGGGTCCGCTTAGACCATGATCCAGGATTTAGCGAGTCTGGTAATTACATTGAAGCGACTGCCGATCTGACCTTCGTAACCCTAAGATAGGGGAACCAGACAATTTTTGGATCATGGTTACAAATTCAAAGTTGTTTGAATTTGCAGGTTTCATCACGATGTTTTCCCTCACCGTCGAGCTAGTGGTATAAATATGTACATAGATTTTTTAAAATTTAGAGGTACATGCCCGGGTTCGAACCCGCACTCCTCGGTTAAGAGGCGCGTGTCCTTACCATTGAGCTACCACCGCTCTTATAAATCGCATTAGTCCGCTAACAAAAATGAGTCACAGTAGTTGTTGTGTTGTAAACTGCAAGAATACTGGCAGAAATAGTAAATGCAAGTTTTACCGATTCCCAAGAGCTACTTGGAAACTTGAACAATGCAAGAAATGGATAGCTGCCGTCAAGAGAATTGAGTAAGTAACATCATAACCACATTTAAATCCTGTATTTGATATTAATCAAAGAATCCATTTTACCTATTTAAATTCACTGAACTATTATTACTAGCGTATGGAACTGACGCAGCGAACAAGTTTTTTGCGCCGTGCTTTGTTGCCGATCGGCAACAACTCGTTTAGTCACTCGCCTACGTTCACGGTATTTACACGCGTAAGCGCCATGAAATTCACGGCGTTTACGACGTTTTGGTCGCGAGAAAAATGTACTCTATGAGCAATCTAGCACTGCGTGTTTTAATAGCTTAACTAGACGATAATTATTAGTTTTAGCGCTGCAAATGCTGAAACACGCTCAGTCCATGCTTCGTGATAATATTTTTGTTTGACATAGCTTCTCTATACGTAGTAATAATAGCTCAATGTTTAAATTCAACTTTGTTTCAGTGCTGATGGATTGCCATGGTACCCAAGACCAAATTATTTAATGCGCAGTGCTCATTTTATTGGTGGCAAGAAATCAGACGAGTCAGCCAGTCCCAGTTATATACCGACGATATTTCCTTCAGTCTATCGTTCAAAAATACCAAATGAATCTGCAGCTATGTCCCGGTACAAAAGTTTAATGAAAAAGAGAAAGAAGAATGAATTATTTAACACATTTATATTTGAATTATTTTATTATTTAACATTTTACGTTTAAAACCGTTTTGTAAGGTGGCAAAGTAAGTTTGTCTTATGATGAGAGCGTGAATTATTGAACTCTGCCCTTGTTTTGTTCTTAATTCTTCTACATCTCGGACATGTCCAGCCAATACCAACAACTTTCCTTTAAATACGGTTTGTGGTTGGAATTTGATATTGTGAGTAACACTTACAAACACGGTCTTCAAAACAATACTCATTTCGATCTGAAAACGATATTTACTTTAAACCATTAAAGTAGCTTTTTCTTTTTGTTTTACTGTAAATCTACAACTATAAATGAAGTAAACAAACCCTGACACAATCAAAATAAAAAACACACTTTTTGGACTTACCTCATTTGATTTGAATGACCAAAATGATTTCAATACCCTTTTTCCACCCAAATCGTGGTATCACAACAATTTATTAGTCGAAAATGTTTGTTATTTTTTCATTTAGATATTTATTCACAAATATACGACCTACATGTCAATGTGACAGAGCCCACAAAGTTGTGGACGCTAGTTGGCGCTGTAATCGTGCACAGAGCCAATATTCCGATTGTAAAATGAAAACATCAATTTGCTAAATTAAACTTTATCTTACATTACAAAGATGTAACACGACAATAAAATAAAAAAGGGGAATCGAACGCAGTTTCCAAATTCATTGTCGTTTACTTGTAAAATTTCGACCAGGATAATCAAATTAACATCTTTTTCGTCATAGCTGACATTAACTCGGCAGCTGCGTTTTTATTAAGCTAATATAAAGTTTGTCAACTTTGAACTTTGCCCTACAGATGTTCACGAAGTTTTTTTCACGGGGAAATTGTACCTGCTGATCTCTGAAGTATAATTTATATTTTAATTAATCTTCTGAAACAATTCTCATATAAATGCAAATACTTTTGCACAACATAGCTCTTCGATATAATTAATGTTTGCTTATTAATTCTTGTTTTGATGCGTCTTTATTATTGCTTTGACTGGTCTGACTAGACAAAACATGCAGGTGAAAAATACGAAGCTTGATTAAGACTAGAATTACAAAAATCATGTCTTTGACTATTCTAAGATTTAACAAGTACGGTTTTTATAAAAAAATTTTTTCTAAATAATTATATATTTCAAAATGTTATTCAGGTATACACAATTTGATGATGACAGATATAACTATTATTGAAATGGAAATAAATATACGTCTTATGAAACCATTCAGCATTCAAAAAGCACACCTAATGGAGATTGCTACAACGTGGAATGTGTATTGGCAAATCGAAAAAAGATCATCGAAGTAGCCACCCCCTATTAACGGATCAGGCTGCAAAAGCCAAATGCAATACTCAGTGGCCATTCAGGGGGCATTAGGCACAAACGAGTTCCTTCATAAAACGGGAGACCCGGATGAAATAACTTGCAAAGCTGCCGACTGAAAGGGGGCACACAAAATTTACTGTGCCGGGTGAAACGAGCGTCTGAGCCCCGCATCTTTTGCACTTGCTACTATTTAAATAGTCGGGAAGGACTACTTAGGAAGCTGCCTCTGAATGACCAGTAAAAAACGTTGTGAAAACAAATTGTAAAATGCAGAGTGGAGTTTATGCTAAGGGTATAGAGATGAGAAGTTCTTGGCTATTTCTGAAGACATAGTGGCGCAATGTTTGCATTTGCATTTACTTACTTAAGTCAAATTGGCACAATTACTATTTAAAAACTTTCGTTTGTTTAACATTATACACTAAAAGACACGCTCTTCTAAACATATCTTATTAAAACAGATACCCAATGTTAAGTTAAGGTATACCTTAAAAAAGTGGCAATTTTTCTTCCATGTAGTGTTAATAAAGACATTGGCTGCCAGTGGGTACTATAGATCTTTGTTTGCTCATTCTTGAAACTAACATTCAAGATAAACTTTTAGGGTATATTCGAAGCGAAGTTCTCGAATCACGTAAACACGTGTTTACCGAGATATCTTGTTTCAAAGAGTCAGCTGCCTTCTCGTTTATATAAAATGGAATCCTATACTCTAGTAAAATAATAAAAAGAAGGTGTAGAAACTTTGGCGACCGACGGAATGGAAAGGTAAGTTTTTTGTTTTTCCTAGTTAACGAAGTGTATACTAAACACTAACTACTTATACATATATAGTCAACTAAAGTGCTCCGACAGTTCTCTCACCGTAGAGATTCCTTTTAGAACATAACAATTAGAACATTTAGAAAATATTTGTCTTCAAATTTGTTCAAGCTCCGGTTTATTAAAATAATTTAATTTTCATTCCATTCTCAAAAATAAGAAATTTAATTTTAGAGAGTCGACAGATCGTACGATAGGATAGTGTAGATAGTTTGGGACCAAGGTTTTTCGGTGTACGTAGCAGTATTTTTTTCTGAGTATAGAACCCTAGCTATAAGGAGGAATTTCAATGGAAAATTCCCGATCACTAAGTCTTCAGAATTGTGTAGATGCCCTGTTTAGTATCAGCTGTTGCTAGGTTCTCGGAGACGACGTAAGAAAAATAAGGCGGTTGTTATTCTAGCCGTAACTGATAAATAATGATAGTGATTACTCTGCTTATAAATACACGTCGTACAATAAAGTAATTGAATAAAAACGCGGCATTAGCCCTTATAAATGCGTATGCGTGCCTTATCTCGTATTTCCAGTTGGTTACCTAAATCGAATTCGTTCGCCGAATGAATTTGTTAAACGCCTTAGTCCATTTATTTTATTAGGGAAATTCCGGAGCTTTTTTCGCGGTCCTTAAATAAATACGTGGCCTTGATTGCTTCATGGATATTTTAATTAAACTGTTTCTTCGTAAATTTATATTAGGTTAAGCTCAAATGGTTTATGCAAAAGGAGTCGACCGATTTTTTACGCGAATACATACGTAACATCACGCCCATAATCCCCGAAGGGATTGGCAGAGTCAAAAGGGCAGCATGCCCCTTCAACCACATTCAGCCAAAAATAAAGCCGGGCTGGGTTAGATGGAAAATTGTGAAAAGCAGTGACAAGCGGCTAACCTGTCGCCTACACAATCACACACCCGAAACCCGATATACCATTTTTTTTTTCAATATATATATCAGACTACATCACATACATTGACCTGTTTGACATGACCATTAGTCGCCTTTTACGACATGCCAGGCACCCGAATATTTTAAAACATCTTGAGCTATTTTAAGAATAATTTATAATTAAAGAAATTACGAATCTCGAATCTCGAATAAGTTCTGTGGCGGTTTTGTACAATATTAATCATGTAGGTAACAGATATTACAATTTATCTGGATAAATAATGATGTTATTTTTACAGACTGATATTAACAATAAAAAAAAATCACATATGAGATACGTGCCCTTACTAGTGATATACCACTCTTATACTAGTTTTTTAATTTTTTCAAGTTACCTATGGTCATATATACGGTAAATTGCGAAAAAATATAATATAATATAATTAATCCTAATAAATAAATGGTGGATGTTAAGATAATGTCTCATATACTTGAATTAACAATTTAGGTTTTTAACAGCAGAGTCGCTGCAATATTCAAATAACAATTTAAAGGGCTGCCTATTCTCAATAGGAATATTATAGAGGCCATAAATCAAATCGATTCCTTAAACTTCCCTTGAATGCATAAAGCATTAGACGTAATCGAAAGCCCTGGCCCATCTCAGAATTTTTGCGATACCCAAATAAACGGTCCTCGGGGTTTCGATCTTATATCTTCAGGGAATTAGGGGATTCAAGCGGAATAGACCGACTTTTCCAATACTCCCTATACCTTTCGTTTTCTTTGAAATAGCACATCACATTCATGCTATTAGCATTTTTATAGGCACTGTTTTCGTTACTAGAACAAGGTTGCTGCGTGCGATAATATTGTTGAAAATACAGATTTTCAATCGTCAATTTTCTTATCGGCTTGCCGTCGTAACCTTTGTATGTTTTATATTTTTTGACTGGCTCGATGGCGCATTCGGTAGTGACCCTGCCCCATGCGCCAAGAGTTGTGGGTTCGATTCCCACCCATGACAAAATTCGTGTGATGAATACTTGAGTTTGTTCTGTTTCTGGGTGTTAATATCCAATATTTAAGTATATATTTTTAATACCACTGTTGATTTTGATATCTGTAACACAAGTGCTTAAGCTACTTACCACGGAGTCAGATCATGTATGTGATGTCGTCGGATATTTGTATTTATATTTTATATTTATATTTATTATATATATTATTATTTATTTTAATTCATTAAATCAATAAATATAATACTCTTAGAACATCTACTCCCCACCTTATTAAGTAGGATGCAAATAAGTACCTACACAATTATTTATTTAAAATTGATTTAAATTAATTTGGCATGTTTCTGATACTACTCTACTTTTGATGCCCCCAACCAAATTATATTTTTATTTTCTGGGATTTTCACTTTCTTTATCCTATATGTTCATGGTTATCAATTAAACGGCTGCTTCATGAGTAACTAAACACTTCTGGATCGCCATATATAAGACCTTTTTTCGGCATATTAAAAATATCTCATGATTTGATAGTAATATACTTACAAAACGATTGAAACAATCGAAATAAGTTTCAAATGATACTTTTTCATTTTACTGTAGATTTTTTGGTCTAAATATTGCATAATATTTGTAATACCACCACTTATAGTGTCTTGAGTTATCATTACGTAAATATGCCCTGAAAGCTGGGGAAATATAGATATTATACTTCTGGACCTTTCATTTACTTTGAGGTAAAAATTATGCGCGCCATTCAGGGCTATGCGCGCTAGACCTTACGTTGATATTATAGCATTTTTATGTAACTGTCTTATGCATTTTTGTTTCTTTGTGGACAAATTTCAAACAAGCATTTGGACATTTGTAGTCGAGTCACAGATGTTTATAAACGTATTTAAGTAGGTATGTCTATTCGTTCACCTAGTATTCATAGGACAAGCTTAAAGTTTAGTTTGGAACTAGAGAATTGGTGTGTCAGTCTGAAGAATTTATTTATTTAAGCTAAATAAAACTAATGCTATAATCAAAATATTAACGCTCATATTTTTCGGTCTGTTATAGGTCAAAATAACGATAGAGAACTCTCGTTATTTTTACTTATTTTATTTTCGGGAATTTGTATATAACTAACTTCACGCCACTTCATTTGTATATAATTTTATTACATAATTACCACTATAAGATATAAGTAATTTATTGCTTGATATACTCGTAAAAGCTCCTGTTCTCTTTTCGACTAATAAGTTAAGAGATTAAACTTATAGGATAGAGAAATCTTAAATAAAAAATAAAACAAAAAAAATATAGCAAAAAGAACGAAAAGCGTAAAAGTACCTAAACTAATCTACAGTAAACTTTATCAAATCGCTTGGTTGTTGTCTAAGTGCGTTCTACCTGAAGACGTTGCATTTACTTTGAGTAAAAAATTATGCACGTCGTTAAGGGTAACGCGAACTGAAGTTAAAGTAATGCGTTTTAAGTGTGAAAGCGTTTGTAACCGCCTAATATGCATCTTAACGTGTCCTTGGGGAACGCGGTGAAAAATTACAGACCGTTTTTAAGACTCACTGCTCTTTGAATTGGTCTTGCTAATTTTTGGAGCGTAACAAATTTGCTTTCATGAGGAAAAATTATTCACAGGTAATTTATTAACTCAGACGATAAATCTTTATTGGTACAGGTGGAGTGAAATAATATTTTTATATACTTATTCTATGGTATTTGTGGTAACTTGTAGTTTATTGATGTTTCATTTACGATCATTCGGCATAAGCCTACATAGCATCTTTTAGGTAATATACAATTCAAACTACAATCGCTTGTCTGAAAGCTTATTTACCCTGCACTACCATTAGAGTGGTAGTAGCTCAATGGTAAGGACCTCTTAACCGAGGGGTGTAGGTTCAAACCCGGATTTTTTAAATCTACATACGTATTTATACCACTTTCTCAGTGGTGAAAGAAAACATCGTGATGAAACCTGTACGTTCTAACAGAAATGGTAATTTAACTATGATCTAAAAATTGTCTGGTTCCCCTAAGGGTTACGAAAGTCAAATCGGACCTGGATCATGAATTAAGTGGACCCCGCCTAAGTCCGGGACATAGAGATATTACTCCTATATATTTATATATTATGTTCGTTAATCTGAATAAACTGCCTCGAAATAAATAGAAAAACAACGAAAGTTGAACAATAAACAAAAACACGTGTTATTATTAATTGCACTTGTTAGAATCCAGTTAAGTTTTCGCTAAGTGTATTGTGTTGGGAAAACTTCGTGTTTTCCTATGTTTCCTAGATGAGCATTAATGACCACGAATAAAATGAAGCAATAAAGACCAAGCCAAGTACAGCTAAACTACTAAAGTGTACGTGGGAAGTAATAAAAGTGGGGGAACAAACATCCGCCCGGCAGATGGATCAGGACACGAGGCGACGCGAGGTGTTAACGTATTCGTATCGTCAACTTGCGTGGGAGAAAATGGCACGCACTATTGAATTTTCCCACAAAAACGTTTTTTTTTGTACATAAGGTTGTGTGAGCAGCAGTAGTTCAATGGTAAGGACAACCGCATTATATACGAGGTGTGCCGGTCCAAAGTCAAGCCAAAAAATTTACAAATCTAACAACGGATTTATACAGCTTGCTCGATGGTTTTTAAACAGTTAGCCATTTTAGCTACAAATCCATAAATCCTCCCCCTAAAACCACTATACTGTCTGTATAGTCGTAACATTATTAAATTTCAAGAAATATTCGATTAATCTGATATCAAGGCATGATAAAATATAACCACCTAAACACTAGATGACATTTTCAGTACGTTATATGGTAAACATAGTTTATTACCTGTAAAGTAGAAGTCATTCTTTATGAAAAAGAGATTACATTAAGCCTGTGTAATAAGCTATTTAGTTTAGTTTATTTTAATATTAATAACGCTAAAGTAAGTTTCCTCAATTTGATATCAGTTAATTATATTAGTATAATCTGACATCCTATTACAAATATCAAAGAACAAAAAATTAAGATATTATGTTCGATATTCGTAGACACGTGGACAAATTTATAGCTCATTATGATATCAATCAGTAACCTGTCTCATTAGAAAGTAGCTAGATAATATCGAGAGAACATCATGAACTAAGTAAGGCTTGTCTTTACTCAACAAATCTCTCATTAATAACATGTACGTGATGTACCTGTTTTCAGCACATACATCCATTCTATTATATTTAGTTAGTTCTAGTACATGAGAACAATGAAGGTTGTAATTGGCTTTATTGTTGTTTCTGGCTTGATTCACATAAGAGCAACTAGTAGGCTTTTACGGTGCTATCCCTAAATAGTTTGGCATCTACCTTTAATGATATCCATTTTTTCAATTGTTTAATTCAACCTACTACTCGTAGTTAGATAAATATTATTGCTGTGGTAGGTATGTGTGGTATCAAAAACAGTGAGTGGTATCAAAAATGGTGCCAAACTTGACTACCTGTATAGAGCTTGTTATCTTGGCCGTTTTTTTGATATAACAATACATTTTCGTAAATATCAAAATATTTTTTATATTTGACTGGCCCGTTGGTCGAGTGGTCAGAGACCCTGGCCACGACACTAAGGGTCGCGGGTTCGAATCCCGCTAGGGGCAAATGTTTCGTGTGATGAACATGGACATTTGTACTCGAGTCATGGATGTTTATAATCGTATTTAAGTATGTCTATCCGTTCGCCTAGTATCCATAGTACAAGCATAAGCTTAGTTTGCAACTAGGGAATTGGTGTGTCAGTCTGGAGAATTCATAGAATCATAGATTTTAAGCAATTCATTTATTTAAGTTACACTGATAACGTTACTGGTATAAAGCTGTTATTAACTTAAAGCTTCTACTAAAAAAACACAGTTCAAGATCGTATTTCAACTATTATTTAGACATGATGTAAATAGAAGATTGGAAAGAGATTTTTTTTTGTTGTCAATTGTCGCACAGTTTTGTAGAACATAACACACAAACGAAACATTTTCTTGCGCAGAGCAGAGAAGTGTTCCCAGATGATCGATCAGGGGGAAGTTGAGGGCGACGGCTCGGGTCCGTCGCTGAAGGATAATAACGGATTACTTCGCTTTTGTATCCGTTGCAGTTCCAGGGTTGATGCTTGATACGTTGCGTTGCTGTTTCACGTACTGCCAACTGGCGTCTTTGCATGACCTGGGTTATTTTTAACCTAATATGGCAAAGCGGTTCCAGGGCGGGCAGTTGACATATTGCGTTGCTGTTTCACGTACTGCAAACTGGCGTCTTCACACGTTCTCGTGTAAGTTTTACCTGACTGGTAAGTTCAAAAGGTTGATTATGATTTTAGAAGTTTGTATGTAATGGAAATGGCACGCGTCCCAAATGCCATGGGCGCGGGTTGACGCCCCGACACGTACTACTAGATTTACAAATCTATGTACCTACTAACGTGTAACGTAAAACGCTGTGATAAAATTTGCGCATTCAAACAATTATGGAAGGCATTTATCGATATAAATAACATTTTTATTACTTATTTGAGTCTTAGTTTAAAAAAAAAAATTCCCGTACTCCACGGAAAAAAAAGTGAAATGGTTGGATAGAACCATTGAAAATAGTCACCTGATATACATACCTACTTTATAAACATTAAGGAAACAATTTTAACTAAGAGATGAAAACCAATAAAGCCTAGGTAGTTATCGGTAGGTAAATTGAAAGAATCAAAGGATTTAAAGCCGGTAACAGAATAAATTTACGTCCGACTGTCTACACAGGGCAGATTTAAATAAAGTTTGCTGTAATTCCGCTTCTAACAAGTAACTGTCCAATTAAGAATTTTTACGCGCGGTAAATGTAAAAAATCTTATCGTAAAAGAAAGACCGAGAAACAAGAAAGCAAGTTAATTTCTTTGTATAATGGAAGGTAATTAACGAACTCATCTCGGCAATCCTTTGACTGGGTTCCGCGAAGTCCCTAAATAGGTTTCATGGTTATTTCATGTAGTAACTGATCGGCGAGAGATTATTGCGCAATGGTATTGATTAATTCCTGAGCATTGTGTTTGAGCTGAAGTGGGAGTTAGATATTTATTTATTTATTTATTTAATTAAGGTACACCAACGATTGTTACAACTTATACAGGTATAAATCTAGCTTACTACAACTTAAAACTAATTGCACAATCAATTAAAGGTATACACTACATGCTGTAATTTTATGACAATAATGTGTTACAAATATAACTAAGTAAATATAAAAAGACCAATAAAAAATTAAAATGTTAAAACTTACAATTTATCAATATTTTTTAAGAGTGTGTTACGGTATTTGCCAAGCGACATGGAATGCACATCAATAATATCAATTGACTCGCTGCACCTATTGAACAATTTACTCAATCTAGATATAGGTGAGTTTGCGCCCAAAACGGTTCTTCTAAATGGCGGTAAAAGGAGGTTTACAGGGCTACGGGGAAGGCGCGATGGAACACGAAAAGAAAAGCTTTGTAATAGCTTAGAGCAACGAAGATGATTGTTAAGAACCTTATATAAAAAGATCAGATCAATAACGTTCCGTCGCTTATCCAAGCTAATCATCTCAAATTCAGACAGTCTGTCCTCATAGAAAAAAGATCGCCTCGCCTTACCAATGCTGTATGCCAAATAACGCGTAAATTTTTTTTGGATTCTTTCAATTCTCAAGCAGTGAGTTGCATAATGCGGGCGCCATACGGTGCTTGCGTATTCTAGATAAGATCGAACAAGGGAGTTATAAAGAAGAATTTTTGTTGAAATTTTCTTAAAGGGCTTTGTATTCCTTGTCACAAACCCTAGCATTTTGGAAGCTTTCTTTACAATATGATCTATTTGCGGAACAAAAGTCATTTTTCCATCCAATAAAACACCAAGATCTCTAACTACCAGAACCTCATCTAATTCCACGCCGTTGATCATATATTTATATGATAAGGGGTTTTTTTTTTCTGGTAATCTTTATAAAGGAACACTTTTTGACGTTCAATTCCATCCCATTATCATCACACCATTTGACTAGTGCCTCGAGATCGCTCTGAAGCAATTCACAATCGTGAATGGAGTTAATGCGTCTTGACAACTTCATATCATCAGCGAACAGATACGGAGTAGAATACAGAAAGCAAGATGGCAAGTCGTTGATAAAAATATTAAATAGAATAGGACCCAAATGAGATCCTTGTGGTACACCTGATGTTATACGATAAACTCTCGAAGAAAAACCATTTACAACTACATGAAAGGATCTATCGGATAGATAAGACTCAATCCAATTCAACATTGCTCCACAAAATCCATATTTAAAAAGTTTACAGATCAGTATGTCCTGAGAAACCCTGTCAAACGCCTTACTGAGATCGGTGTAAACAACGTCTGATTGCATATTAGAATCAATAGTTACAGCCAATTCTTCCGTAAAGTTCACCAAGTTTGTACATGTTGATCTACCCTTGAGAAAACCATGCTGGTGATCCGTGACAAATTTTTCAAAATAACGCTGAATATATGGACAAACAAGGGTTTCCAGGGTTTTGGCTAAGACAGGGAGGATTGATATGGGCCTGTAATTTTTGACTAGATGAGTTTCTTCAGCCTTATAAATAGGTAAAACTTTAGCCATTTTCCAGGCGGAAGGAAAGACACCCGTCTCAAGGGACTTGTTGTAAATGAGATAGAGAGGCATGGCAAGGTTAGCTGCGCAGTTTCTGATAAAGAGTGGAGGCAACCCGTCAGCTCCAGCTCCTTTAGAGGTATCCAAGCACTGAAGTTTACTCTTTATGGTGTCGTAATCTAGATCAAGAGAAGAAAACGCATCAACGTTATTGGGAATACCAGTGAAGAGCGACGTATTAGGCAAGTAGGATGTCCGAACATTGTTATAGACATCAACAAAATGGGAAGCAAAAAGATTGCATATCTCAGCACCGTCCGAAGATGAGGCGACACCATTTGAAATCAAAGCTGGATAGACACCAGTTCCGCCTCGCTTATCTTTGACAAAGGTCCAAAAGTAATTTGGGTTGAGTTTGATATTATCTTCAACTCTGAGTAAGTAAGAATTATAGCACGCTTTTGTCAGTGCCCCACAACGCTTTGATAACAGACGGTAAGAATGGAGATCGAGAGGATTATGGTATTTCTTATAGTTGATACGGTACTTGTTCTTTTCTCGTAATCTTTTGATCAAGTTGAAACTGAACCATGTTGGAAATTGACGGTGACGGGGCTTACATATTGGCACAAACTTTGCGATTATTTGCCTAATCTTACCGTTAAATAATTCGACCATCCTATCAACATTCGACACTTCAGAGAATTCTTGATCCCAGTCAAGTTGTGAAAGATGTTTGTTAATCTCCTCATAGTTAGCTTTAAAAAAATTTAATCTGTTTACCTTATTTGGACACAAGCTTGTATCAGTCCGCTGTGACAATTCTATTGTAAGTGGCGGATGGTGGGGATCAATTACACTCAAAACATCTGCAGCCAGTTCCACTTCGCAGCAGGATACATCAGCAAGCACCAAGTCGAGTAGTCTATTCATACAGTTTCTAACTTTATTCCACTGACAAAGATTGTTTATTGTGATGAAGTCCATAAAGTACCGCTGAATTGGTGATAAATGAGTAATATCGGTATCAGTCCATTCCATGTAACTTAAGTTAAAATCCCCAATCATACACACCTGCGAACCTACTTCATCGAAGACGCTGTCACAATTTTTCACAAAATATTCGAGTGTAGCCTTCTGAACTGGGGGTGGAAGGTACACAGCGCACAATGCCAACTTTAGGACAGTCTTACTGTCACCCACGGTAACTGTGACCCAAAGGTCCTCGCATTCGCTCTCCCAGTTGAACATTCTGACTGACTTAAGCTTCTTAGTGACTGCAATTAATACTCCTCCACCATCACGTTTTTTTGTATATTGTGTGACTTCCCTGTCTCTTCTATACACTATGTACCTTCCGTCGAACAGTTCAGAGTCAGCTATATTACTATTCAGCCAGGTCTCCGATAGAATGATAATATCATAATTAGAGCTACAAAGGTTGCAATAAAAATCATAGGTTTTGGTGCGCAGTCCACGTACATTTTGGTAATAAATTTTTAATCGATTGAATTTTAATTAATAAAAATTAAAAACATGCAGTTTAACGTTAATTTACGAACTATTTTAAGGTCTTCAGTGTGTTCATGCTCTTAATAACTATGTAGTCAGATTCATCACTTTTTCGCATGAAAATACGCCCGCTTCTGATCCACACATGTTTGTAACCCTTCTCTTTGGCCGCAGTCCTAGCCGCAGCGTGGAGAGCCTTGTTAGTTGGTGAGAGATGGTCTGTCACAAAGATCGGTGTTTTTTGACCAGTAAAACCAAGGTGGGAACTATTTAGTTTGTCTTCAAAGTTCTTGCCCTTATTAAATTTGATGGCCGCTCCCATAAACTGGTCACGAATCTTTATATTGGCAAATTGCGCAACTATTGTACGCGGCCGTGAACTGCCAGGATTGATTTTTGCGACACGAGTACATTGCGATATGTTGTCAGAAGATAATTTACAATTGATAGCCTCCCCAATCTGAGTGATTATGCTGATTACATTTTCATTTTTTCTCTCAGGTACGCACTGCACTTCAACATTATTTGACCGCGCGCTTTGTTCCAGAGTATTTAGTCTCATCTGTACATCGGAAACTGTTGATTTGAGAATCTCGTTTTCAGATTTAAGTTCTGTGATTACTTTTTTAGTTTCAGATTGCTGCTTTAATACCTCTTCAAACTTTTCATTCATAAAGTTCATGGAATCATTAATCGCTTTTACCTCGACTTTTACCGACTGGAATTCGTCCTTAAACCACGACATCATTCCCTTTAATGCATCCTGCACTGACTCCTGTATCAAACGCTTCATGTCTTCGTCAGTGGACGAATTTGAAGTCTCGGGAGACTGCAGAGCCGGTCTCTTTGTAGGCCTGACGGTCACATTATGATTAAATCGAACTAATGTCTCGTCATTGCTACCCGTTTTAGGTTCTGAGCTCACACAAGATGGGCAATGCCAGGGAGGTGTTATACCGGCATCGCTACAAGAAAGACAAGCATAGTGGAAAGCACTTTCACATGTACTACAATTAATGTAGTTGTCGGTGGTCGAGGGATCATCACAACAACCCCAAACTGGCAATTCTTGGAAAGACGTCATCTTGGTGTTAGTACAATATTGCCCCTGTAGTAAATAATGAGCAATGCTAATTATTTTGTGGGATGATATGAAGAAATTGCTATTTTAGAGCAGTAGGCAACAGCAAATCCAACAAATATTATTTATAACGCTGCTCGGATTTGAACTCGGGGTACTAGGGGCTTGCGAGCCGTAGACAGATGCAAAAAACCACCCGGCCAGCGCGCCGCTACCAATATTGTTTGAAAATAGTTACTAGATGATGCACTCCAGGTCTATTGTGTGGATATCCGTCGGTCGAGTTAATAATACTTGTTCTTCAAGGTCAGTGACACGATATTTTTGAATACAAACGGCACAGCTGATTGATTATAATGATAAAGGCACTCACAGTTTTACCGCATTGTTCAGTATAATAGTATAGTTGGAAATAGCACAGTCTTAGGCACATTTAGATATAAGTTTCGAATAGAATTGAACACTTTTTACTTCGCTAACAATAAAAAAAATTACGGGAATGCAAGAACATTACACTGTCGAGCGGTGGTCGCCGACGAAATGACAGATATTGCAATTTACATGGCTAAAGATTGAATTATATATATGTATGTATAAATTTGGTGTAATCTTGATTGAACATAATTTACAAACAACATATTTCAGCGCCTTTAGCCTCTTGGGAATAGACTATTCAGATACCATTTACATGCTCTGAAAAATGAACATACCTACTAATATTTTTTCTGTACGTATTTTTTCATCATCACTTTATAATATTGCTTATCTAAACCTAAACCAAATGCAGGAAATAGATAAATATTATCCATAGCACAATTCACTGGAGACGTTAGGCGTCAAAAAATAAGCTAGAGGAATCTGTTCAATATAATTTTATCGTGTTATCTCAGAATCTAAGTCTATTAAATTCATAACATTTACTGTTCCAGAAGTACTAAAACACATTACTAAAGTCTAAAGTCAATATCGGTAGATTGCTCCATTAGCTATATTGGATAGCTTTCTAGTCTGTTCAACAAACAGTAAGTATATTCTTCTATCTAATGGTAAAGAGGTTGCTGATTTTCTTCTTCTCATTTGAAGGCAGTAACGAAAGCTACCCCCAAATTGGGAGGTGACGCTACCTGTAGCTTCAACCTCGCCGGACAATACCCTCGTGCTGTTAACTAAGTAATTAGTATGCCTCCCAGAGGAAAATGGTAAGCTCGCCTTCGCGATACGGCGAACGTGACCAAAAAGCACATTTTAAAATTGAAACTCGGAAAGTAGATTACGGATCCGCGGGGAAATCTGAATACGTGCATTATTATGTACAGTTGTAGGGGTATCTATTAGAAATACGCGAAACTAAATAAATGGATTTGCAAGAATAAATACGCAAGAGATGATGAGATGCATTATAGCTTTTCTGGTCTCAAATTGAGTTGATTCTAAATAGAGTTAAGCTTAGAGGATTGCCTTAGTTTCTTATGTCAGTCATTCTTCTGTTCTAGTTTCTTCGCTTCGCTTGGCTTCTAGTTTTTGAAGTCGATCAGTTGATAAATGGTCAATACGTTGTCAAAATAACTAAGTATCAGGAAAAAACGGATTGTTTTATTTTAAAAATAAAATATGAAATCAAAATTATGAATAGAAAATGAAGACTATTGTGGTTTCTTCTGAAACAACTAGAACAATTTCAAAAGATTTTCTTCTAATTTGACCTAACTGGAAACCCAGATATTATCTACCACTACTCCACCATAAACCATTGCGTCATCAAAGGTCATCACCATTTTATTGATGAAAAGTATCTGGGGTATTTGTTTATTCAAATAAGGTACACAATTTGCATAATAAGATTGTCTTTGCCTTATTTCTCATTCTTCTGGCCATGGGAACCTAGGTAAGTAACTACTTAATTACAGAATCCCAATCTCTTTTTACGCAAACATTAATGTTTCACAAAATTAGGCACATTAACGTTAAGTACAGTTCCAAAATTACTGGGAACTTTTTAATTTTCTATAATAACTTCCAACTTAGCTTATTATTTATGTGAAGAAGTTCGAGTAGGAAGTAGGGAATTATGCGAGGGTAAGGATAATTAATTAATCCCGTATGCCAGCGGGAAAAAGTCGGGGTATGTGAACCCACCATCCATAACCCGGGATGCCTTGGGATATCGCCTCCATACAGCCACAGTACAATATTATGGGCAGTACAGATTATTGCTTATTCGAGAGGCATCTTTGGTAAGCGAGAGCCCTATTTTATGTGATGTCTATAATATTATTTTACTCAAATTAAAACCACCAATAAATTGGTTGAATTTTATTTAACTTTGTCATCCACAATAGTTAGTTTGATTTTATTTCAACTTTGTTATTTATTAATATTGGGCACCTATGATAGAGCCGACATGCTATTGTTGGCAAAAGTTCGGTAAACACATTAAGAAACAAAATGTTGGCGAAAAAGATTATAAAAAAATCATGATAATCTTGTTGAATCGTTTATGCTGAAGCGAGTCCAACTCTGTCTCGCACTTTCTTGTTTTCTTCATTTTATTGTAAACAAAAAGTGGCAATAAAAGTAATATATATTCAAGATTCAGGTATCAATAAAGACTTATTTATATAAAATAAGTTTTTATCGAAATATAAGCTCTGGAATTCGTAATGTAAATATAAAATCATACGGTATAGTAAACAATCTTTACCTAATTTAACCATAGTGATTGCGATGGGGCCATCCAAAATGTCTCTAAATAAATTGTTAATACAAACAGTTATTTCCTTACATAACACTTCTGTTTTATCTTCACTGTGATCATCTCCATAGTGTACTATGTGTGTGTGTGTGCAGCGCCTCGCGGTATCACCCGCGTAGTTCCCGTTCTCGTAGGAATACGGGGATTAAATATAGCCTATGCTACTCGCTGATAAAGTAGCTTTCTATTGGTGAAAGAATTATTCAAATCGGTCGGGTAGTTTCGGAGCCTATTCGATACAAACAAAGAAACAATCAAATCTTTCCTCCTTTTATAATATTAGTTTAATATATGTAGATAAGGGCCGCAAACCGGTCGGACCTTTTCGGATTTGTGTGTAAGGATTGGTATTTATGTAAAAAATGATAAATATAGTTTGTCAAGTTAGACTGTTTTTGCTTTGTTTTGAGCTAGTATTTATTTTTGCTATATATCATGTATTTTAAAGGTGTGATTTATTTTCTACTACGCCTCTGTCTAATAGATGAAATCCATAAATTTAACACCTAATTTATGTTGAAGCGTATCAAGAATATTCATTTTATCTGCTTTATATAAAAAAAAACTAGTATACTTTACTTTGGCTATATCAACGAAGAAGTTCGCAACAAAAAAGCAAGTACTTTGTATTGCCTTGAAACTTTTTCATTATTATTATTGTTTTTATCTTCTTTGCGTTATGCACCCATAGAATAAAAGATCTTAATCAAGCCTAGCTTAGTATGTTGAATTCTTTTGAAATCATGAAATAGTTGTGTATTTGAATGGTCAACCATGAAAATCGCGGAATCATATTGCCATACAAAATCTACAGCAGTGTTGCGATTTTAGCCCGTACAAAGAATGTCATTTAACTGGTGTTGACGACTAGCCTATTTTCACAACCAGCTTTTATGCCTTTATAAATTCATAAACCAGAAAGACCATAGATGTTGCATCGTAGATTGTATTGTATTGTATTTAACGGGGCCATAGCATGGTGTTTTAGATTTATCCTAGCTCGTGTGGATTCGTGCGGAATCTTTAATATCGTCCAGTTTGTTATGTGGCAAAGGGAGTGGAGCAAAAATTTCCCGAAATGTTTCATATTTTTCAACATTTTAAAGTTTTATTTACACTTTCGCTCAGTCAAAAAGTTAAATCGTCGCACGGGGCACACGGTGTGGTTCGGAGTAACCCGCACTGCTTTGTCGGGTGTATGCAGATGTAACTTTTAGAAAGCTGCGAAGCATTTTTGTTTGAAAAATTTGTGCTTGAGAATATTCTATGCTTTTTACCGTAATTGCATTGCCATATCTGGCTGAATTAGTTGACTGCAGGATGCAAAATATGGAATATTAGTTTATAAATTATATAGATAATATTTTTCACGAATAAACTCATTTTTAATTTATTTAATGATATAATAATAACCTTAACCTTAATTTGGTAATCATAAATATTGTTACAAACATGGTGTCAGCATCGCAATTTTTTTTTTGTTTTTGCTTAACTACAAGCAGTAACTAGTACTTAATCAAATTGACCATGACAACAGCCCAAATATATAATAGACTTTAGTTTCATGTTATTCGATTTTATTGATTGTTATTTAATGTTTCTTGATGACATCTAACAACACATGCTTGGATTTTCCGAGCAAATCCGCGATCCACCAGTCCAAATATGAAAGGGTAGAAAACCATTATCCGAGTAAAATTATTTCACCGTCTAACCAAAAACCTCAACGGGCATAAAATCGAACCTCTCACGGACCTCAGGGCACTTTCCCCGGGATTTTTCCCGCAATTTGGTAAAAAAGCAAAGGGATGAGCGTTCCGCATGAGTGGCGATCTTGTTGATTACACGCGGCGAACACATGCAATCGGTGATTTACGTTAAAAGCTCCGCTTCCCGATGTTTTATGTCTTTTTAAATGTGGTCAATTGATTTTTGTAGTACGTACTTCTGCGACCAGAGGAAGCGCAATAGCCGGTCAAAGGGTACATTTCTTATTCACATAAGCCTCAACGAGGTACTTGCATTAAACTCATGTTTCTGCATTAAGTAAAACTGGCTAGTTATACAAAGACAAGGTGTGTTTTTGCGTTCTTTTAATTATTTAAAATTACTGGTATATTTACTAAGCTCTATGACCATGTAGATAGTAAATAAATCGTAAAAGACGACAAAAAAATATAATGTTTGGTCCTTCATATTTTCTAAACCCTTAGGCTAAAGCTAGACGTAGCAATATTTCCAATTTGGTTTTATGGGTAAAGACTTCTAAAATACGTAATGTATGCCTGTAAGTAAGTAAATATAATCGTCGATAAATGTAGAAATGTCGAAACAGCGTTTGCCAGCAAACTGCTTTACCGTTAATTTAGCCACAAATCCCTTACAATCTACTAGCGAACCCCGAGGGGGTCGCGTGCCTCACTCTGAGGAACACAGCTCTGTGGCCATTCTAATGACCTTTGAAATAAGCATTATAATTAGGTAATAAAATATATTTAATTAGTACATAGGTACCTATGTACATTGTATTGTGAGGGGTACCACATCATCATAATTCATGTTTTTTGTATAACCTACATAAATGAAGATATTTCTATCTGTATCAACTCCAGGATTATCATATAATATAGTAGGAACGAAATTCTAGGAAGATTAAGTAAAGCACCGCGTCATGTAGCGCTCTTTTTATATGCTCAATACAAGTTGTTTTATATTTTTTTATTATTAAATAATGGCTAATGTAAATAAATAAATGCTCCATACTGAAACACCAATTCCCTAGTTCTAAACTTAGCTTATAAGTTTGTACTATTGGTACTAAGTAAACGGATAGACATATTTAAATATCTTTATTAACATCTATGACTCGCGTACAAATGTCGAATCCGCGACCCTTGGTTTCGGGCCTGTCAATATATAATATAATAAAGTACAAACAAGAATACAATGTATTTCTCATGCCGTATTCGCAAGAAAGGGATTTAACAAATTGTTCCGTATTTAAGTCAATTAGCAAACCGCGAGTTCCCGTGAAGCGTGCACCACACGTCAGCGTTACAACGGAAGGTTATATATCACGATTACCATTCACAAAGCAGCCGACCAAATCCACGTTAGCGCTGAACAGGAGGACCACCGCGGAATCTTTAGATTTATGTGTTCCGTACCGTTTTGTAGAAATTCACAATTACACTCATTTGTTATCGCACAAAAACTGTCAGACGTAGTCGCTAGGCCGATAATAAAACGGGCGGAATAGAGATGCGACTCAAATTTGAATTAATGTGACGCCATTATATCTGATTTGGCAACTGTTTTTTTGATTGTAGGTTCATGCATTGTGATTATAATTTATCCACCCTGAATGAAAATCCATCACCTTCAGATAAAACATAACTTTGCAACAATAGGTTTTAACAATTATATTGAAACAAATTGCATAGAATAATAACTATAATATGTAGTATAGAATAGTAACTATAAATACAATACCAGTAAAATTACAATACAATAACGTCAATTATTTTGCATAGACACTGAACAAGTGTAGATTTTTGTTTAATAGGAGAATTATGACCGATTTATAAATAATGACATGTATTAATGTATGAAGGAAATCAAAATATTTCTAACCCATACTATAACATGTGCTTTCAATGAGATGTATTAATTTTAGATCACGTTTTTTTTTAATTGAGTTAAAATGGCAAGAACGGATAAATTACAGTTAAACAAAATTACAAGTTTATAATACTAATATTCAAATCATTATTGAAGTCGCTAATGTCATAATGTTTCATCAGTCGAAAGTCTGTGGCGTGCTGGCTAAAACCTTCTGTTCTTATGTTGGAATATTAATAAGTTTAGGGTTCTGCTTACTCGGAATCCACTTACATCATTCATTAAATCCAATTTATCTTAGATACATTATTTCTCTACCCTAGCGAAGCTTTCACATTTTACGTTGAACTTAGTTTTAGTTATTATTATAACATTAACTTTGTGATTCCAAGAACATTAAACAGATTTTTAATATAATGAGGCAAAATAAATTATTACTATTCATGAAATGATAAATGGTAATATTAATTTTTTCCTAAATTAACAGTTATGATTAAATAATAGGCCCTAAAATTATTCGAGTGGAAAGTTCCGTGTATTTTTGATTTTACATTGCGGAAAGAAACTATCCACTTGAGCTTCTTTACATAGCATAAAACAAAGTAGCTATCGCTTAGATCTTTTAAAATAAGCAAGAGATGTGGCGGTTTTCAGCAATAGAACCTCAAGACGAAGGTTTATAATATATACAGTTGCAAACTGTTCTGTACTCTGTGTGACGCCGGGGCGGGTCGCTACTACATAAAATAAAAAAATATAAATGTAAGATTCATGACCCCAATAAATATTATCATTATAATAGACCACTCGCATGTAAAAACGAAGATTTCTAAAATTATTTGTTTCTTTACTAAACCTCGTACTATTATATTATTTATTTTTTATTTTGTAAATTACATAAATAACATAATTATCGTCATAAAAGAACAATAATATGTGTTTTTTATAAATTACAAATGTGTAAATGATCAAGTAGGTACTACACATTTTTTACCTAGCTCGATAATAATACTCTTGGTTGTTGAAGGTCGGTAGTCACATGTAAAAAGATGTAACGTGAATGTGTATCAAAGAGAGGAGATCAAAGAATTCAGAGCGACGGGGACCTCAATACCTCACGATATTATAGAAGATATACCGAATATATGTATTTTGTGCTACGTGAGATATGTGATAAGTGCGGATTTTTTTTGACGTTGTGTAGATTTGCTATAAAACATTAAATGGAACCATTAGATAGATAAATTCGTGTAATTGTGACGCCGTTATTTTAGGCAACAAGCTAGCCACTTGTTCTACTTTTTCATAATTTTCCATCTAACCCAGCCCAGTTTTATTATTAGCTGAATGTGGTTAAAAGGACGTGCTGCCCCTTTGACTCTACTAACCCCTTCGGGGATTAGGGACGTGATGTTGTGTATTGTATGTATGTGTGTATAGAGCACTTTTTAAAATTGTATGCTGTAACTAAACTGCTGCTGTAAAACCGGTTGTATCGAGGTTATTGTTTGGTATATCGCGGAAAAATTACAAGTTGGAAGTCGGAAAAGTTAAGAGCTGTGTGAGGTAAACATAGATTTTTCCTACGACGGACTTCTGAAATGCCTTGTAATTTGAAAGGTACCTCGAACACAAATAGTTTGCATAATACTAATGTAAACCATACTTTAGACATAAATTATTGAATTTTAACAAAGATACAACTTAGTGTAGGTGGTAACTTAGTTATAAATATGGTCCGTTGGTCGAGTGGTCAGAGACCCTGGCCACGAAACCAAGGGTCGCGGGTTCGAATCCCGCTAGGGGCAAATGTTTCGTGTAATGAACATGGACATTTTTACTCGAGTCATGGATGTTTATAAACGTATTTAAGTATGTATATCCGTTCGCCTAGTATCCATAGTACAAGCATAGCTTAGTTTGGAACTAGGGAATTGGTGTGTCAGTCTGAACAATTTATTTATTTATTTACTATTTAATATGTTTTTAGTATAAAGGTAAAAATACTAAAAGTACTTAAACAAAACCAAATGTCTTATATTATCAATGCAAATGTGTGGCTAAAAATAAAACAGCATGCAACATTTATAACATACTTCGTCTTGCATGTATGCTTAGTTTGAAGCACATCTATGTGCCAGTATGAACATTTGATTAAAGGAAAAATAAAGGAATCTTTTAAAATTCTTAGAGAATGAAAAGAAGTGCAAAATATAATGAGTTGCAGTATACTGTTATGCTAGTATATGTTCTGCGACGTGAGTGTGCCACGAAACAATTTGCATTCGCGGCATCTACAGTAATGGTTCCGAGTGCTCCACTATACTGAGGCATACTTACCTACGTGATGACGTAAAAATACATGTAATACGTAATATCCGTATGAGACCTAAATAATAATCAAAAGATATATATATATATATATATATATATATATACTAAATATAAAATAATAACTATATTTTATTATACCTGAAAATGATGTAATTTAGATAGCCTATTTTAAAAATATTGTGTTGCTTTTGACAGCTACGAGAACAAAGTCTAAATGATGCAATCAAACTAACACTCGAGGTTTCAATATTCAATCCCGAAGTAAGAAATAATTAACGGTAATTATTTCTAAGCTAAAACTCCTACTTTTTACGGTAAAAAGTAGGAGTTTTAGCCTACGATGTTTTGTCAGTTTCTATTGACATAGAAGATGCATACAATAATTATTGCGTATGACATTCCACACTTACGTCGAAATAACGATTTATGTCGAAGTCAAAATATGTGCAATAACAAACGTTACAAAAACCAAGTGCGGGTCAGGCCACGTACACAGTATCTATTAGAGTCCTGTGGTTGTGTTTTCGATAAATTTGACGTTGGACTTATGAAAAATTTGCTTAAAAGTTTCAGTCACATCTGCAACATTTAAAACATTCTATATATCACATCTAAAATATGACGAAAAAAATATATTAAAAGAGGAGGTACTCTAAAAGCTATTCCCAATTATAGCTTTAGTAATTTCAGAGCCACGCCCTTGAACTTTTAAATAAAAAATCTCGCTATCGATTTGACGTTTTTACGAAATTATGTGCACAAATTGATGTTTTTACGAAATTATTAAGACGCTAGCAATAACAACACCCTTAAATCGTATGTCGTTGCCGTAAATGTAACCGTGCTTACAAACTGAACCTTTAATTTGACAGTACCAGTTAAACTAACTAAGTCAAATTCTACATAGGTCTAATTGTTCACGCCCCGGATATTAGCCGAGTGGGCGATAAGAATTTATGTGAAAACACCCAGAAATTTCCACAGCGACTCGGAATATTGCCGTTTACAGGAGACTCGACCTTGCCTGCAGGCCGCACCTACCATTGTTTTTATACTCGAATTGGTGAGAAAATATTTGCGTTCAAGTGGTGGTAGCTCAATAACTAGGACACGCGCCTCTTATTTGAGGGATGTGGGTTCAAACCCGGGCACGTACCTCTGGATTTTTCAAATCTATGTACATATTTATATCACTAGCTCAGTGTTGAGGGAAAACATCGTAACGAAACTTACACATTCCATTAACTATGGATGTAACCATGATCCAAATTGTCTGGTTCCCCTATCTACGAGTTACGAAAGTCAGATTGGCAGTCGCTTCAATGTAATTATCAGGCTAAATTCTTGATCATAGTCTAAGCTAGGGTTGCCATCTCCAAAATTTGGCAACCAGGACAAGTCGCGTGAAAACCCCGGATTTTAGAGCCCAGAACCCGGTCATGTCAACAGATTTTTTTAAACATAGTGTAATAAAATACAGTTGAAAATGATGATGAATTTAGCGGGTCGGTTAGTTGGTTGATTGCGGCGTGCGGGCACAGTGATTGTGTCGGGGTGGCCCAAGACTTTACATTTTTAAACCCGGACTACAAATGAAGCCCCGCCCGGACGCTCCTCGGATGCCCTCTAAACTAGGACAAATCCGGGGAAACCCGGACGGATGATAACCCTAGTCTAAACGCACCCCGACTTAGCACGGGACACAACTATAGGGGAATATTATTGGAGAGAAAATGTTTGCAGTTTTTCTCTTACATACCTAGTGTTCCACAGTAAGATTTGACTACGACGCACCGTTAGGTACAGCGTAAACATATTTAATTTTTATTCCTATTTAATTTAAATCGTATATAGGCAGGATCAATTAATTAAAGAAAGGGTTACTTGATATACTTATCCATCGAAGTTGGTACCTAATTACACCAAGGAGTCTCTATAAATAATTATTCCAAGCTATGTAGACTTTTTTAAATATTTGAAGTCACGCGCCTCGGAAATTTAAAAAAAATCTCTAGGAAAAATCTGATGAAAAAATTTCATAAACTGTTTATTTTTTCCATCATCACTGCATTTATTATAATTTTTTTCTATATTTATTCATAAACAGCTAATTTAGCTGCTTACCCAAGTATCTTTGTTGCAAAATAATAAGCAAAAAGTAGGGGAAATGTGCTATCTTCAATTTTATTCAACAACTAGGTACAACGCTTGCTCGAGATGCTTTCGCCAAGTGTTGACAGAGTGGTTCATTATCTCTCAGCTTATCCCGCTTAAAGCATAATGGACTTCGTATTTACGCTTAATTGAAAATAAACCCACTTGGGAGTATAAAAAATATTTACAGACGGGATTTAATGAATAATTTGAAGTTAAGTGTCTTAATTAAATATAACGTAGAGTTTTAATGAGTTATAATTAATAAATTCTGAAAATAAGTTATCCTATTTTTGTAAATATGAAAAACAAATATTTTATTACGGAATAAAAATTACAAAATACTCACGTCAAAGTTCGCCAATAACAATCACAAATTAATAAGTTTATTCTAATTATATTTAATATTTTTTGTCAAAAAAAACCCACCATCCACAAATCCACAACACTAGTCCGCGGGTAGCGTGACAAGCGCGGGCGCAGCGTGACGGGATCGCGCGCGGCAAAACTACGGGAAAGTTTGTCACGCAGGTGCGGTGCGAAGGCGGCACGCGGCGCGGCAGCTGGCGCGCTACTGTGCCGAGTGCCCGGGCCGCGGCCGCCCGCCCCCGGCCCTGCGCCCAAAGCGGTTCACACGCCGCGACCAGACGGTGCATTTATATGGGCTCTAATCTGTATAGAGGATTTTTTAAACATAGAATGACTATGTAGCTTGCATATGTTTAAGTTTAGTCAAGTTTGCTGTCAAAAGAAAAATAATTGAAGGCCCCTAAAAACTACAATTTTTTTTGTAAAAAGAATAGCGATAAAGTGCCATATATAATTTGATTGGTTTCTGTACTGTGAGTTCGGTAGTCAAACATCAATTCATGCAGTACAGCGCATTTGAATACTCGCGTGTAATATCGGTATGATTCATATCGTGACATCATCATTTTAATAATAAATATTTACAAATTAACGTGCTAAAGTAGAATGAAAATAAAATATCCGTTTCGTATCCTTAGAAAGTATGATTAAATGTATCTTATTCTAAAGTTAACACGGTATCCCTGTTTGTCCCCTGGTGAAGTAGCCTACACATATGATAAACTGCCTGATTTTCAGAGATATGCAAGATTTATACGGACCGACTGTACCGGTAATGGCTATGGTTCCGAGTAATCATAGAATATATAAATAGAACTCTGAATTCAAAACGAAAGAGGTGCTTGCAAATGTGTTTGCCACACTTCGTAACATATAGTACCTACACGGAAGAACCTCTTTACTCCCAGAGATTTTCGCCAGAGGGATATACATATGAACGACCACACCGGTAGTTGAAGGTTCCAAGGAGGTCTAACCGCGAATGAATAAGTAAAAGTCTAACTTTGAAACAGTGTTTTTGTGCGTATCATAGTTGTGTGTCGGTCGTAACTCATCCTATCTACAACGGAATCTCTACCATATAGCCGAATATAAATGGAGATGGTGACTTTTTCACACGGCTCCATATAACGGTACGATTTCAAGACAAACATAGCTTGAATGATGTACTTCGTAATGCTCATTGGTAATGTGCACAAAAAATATGTATATATTTGGTGTTCTCAGTGATGGTTTTATAAATTTATAAAAGTTATAGTGAGCATATACACACCTGTAAAGTAAGACATCAGACTGTCTACAGACAGTATACAATCGATATGTAAACATATCTAGGCAATACTCATACTGCATTATTTAATTTTGTTATGTTTGATATTGAAAAAAACAAATGAACGCATAGAGAACGCCCATGACAATTCTACGTGGTTATAGATCCCGTAAACCAACCATTATCAGCATATGTCGATGTGAACCCTAACACATGATTTTAATTATTGAGTTATGCGCTTACTATTCATACAAAATAGGGGGAAAGGTGTTATGAGGGTTCTACATGTGTATAATTTTGAATTCGAACTATAAAAAACTCATATAAGATATATAAAAAGTGTGTAGACAAAATAGTACAATTATGTATATATACCTATGTGAATATATACATATATATAATCTATTGTATATTTTTACCTATCAATGCATATGACTTACAGCTACAGAAATTCTAGCAACATGTGTGATGAACGGATTTATTCGGGAAGGAGACAAAACTAAAAATCAAAAAGCAAATAATTCGGTCCAGTTCTTAACATAGTGTAGTTAACCCAACTAAATATTTTAAACATGTAGATGTTGTTTGGTCCTATCGATTCTCCGCTGACTTTTGTATATTGATTCACATAGTTGTGTGGAAATCGTCGCATTTGGCACGGCTTTGATATCCACATTGCCTAAGCTACGGCGCAAGAAAAGAGGTTGTCTTTCTTTTTATTTACAATGCCACGTTTTAGTCGCTTTCCGTCTACCCTGGAGTTCTTTGTTTCGCGTAAAAACGAACAATGTAAATCCCAGTGGATAAGCCACACATGCGAGACGGACAGGCTGCATCCTGCGATTAATATTTCTCCTAATTCCGTTTTGTATCTCATGGTCACTGGGACGATTATTATATCTGTGTGAACTGGACTATAGAATAGTTATGTAATTATATAAGAGACATATAATGTTTGATATCAAAGAAATCTGTAAAATATAAACGTAAGCAAACGTAGGTTTTTAATAAATATACTTAACGTAGTGGAGAATAAAATAGATCCCATAAAAAACGACCTATCAGCTTCGTTCGTTTGACTTAAAGTATACATTTGGTATACTTTCTATTAAATTCCCTAAATAGATCCTCAAAAATAACAAGATCGTTAGCAAATCGTACTTCGCATCCGTGCTACAGTTTTACGTAGCAAGGCAGACTTCTGAATAGCGGTTTACACAAACATCCTCACTATTCGACGGCAGGGTATGAATCTAAAAATCTACAGTGCACTAAAAATAAACAATGTTAGCTGAAAAACTCCCAGCAGTTTTTGTTCCACAGAGAAATTCTCATAGATTCTTTCTTTTGATATTTTTTGGTCCTTTGTGAAATATTGCAGATATTTAAGGACTCACACTCTACGCTCCCTATTTTTCCTCATCTATCTTCCTGAGGTTTTCTGCCTATTTATCAACTGCGATAGGTACTAAAAGCCTACTCTACTATGCGGGATGTGTATTGTCTAGATTGATGTCTTACTACTAGCAGAGATCATGATCCAGATCATCAATACGGAATCATCGCTTAGTTCATACCTAGCTAATCTAGTTGAAATTCGTTTACCCTCCCATAATCCAAGGGTTATGTGAGGGTAGATTATTTAGGTAGATTTTAAGATGTTTTTTTTTCGGTGCCGAGTTGGATATATAAATTCATACTTTTAAAATAAATCATCAATTCCCATGTCCTAAACTAAGCTTGTGCTGGTGCTATAGATACTAGGTGAACGGATAGACATACTTAAATATGTTTATAAAAATCCATGACTCGAGTACAAAATGTCCATCCTTGTTCATCACACAAAACATTTGCCCCTTTGCGGGATTCGAACCCGCGACCCTCGGTTTCGTGGCCAGGGTCTCTGACCGCTCGACCAACGAGCAGTCACTTAGATTTTAAAATCCAGAGTTGCGTGCTCAGTTTAAATGATTACCTTTAATTGTCAAGTCCTAACCATTCAGCGATCACTGCTTACTTTTGTGAGAATATATGATTTTGTTTAATAAGTAATAACATTACAAATGCATCTCTCAATATTCTCCCAACAGTTGAATTTCAAGGCCGTGCTTGCCATTAATTTCAGAGACCATTTCATTTTAAACACTGTGCCAACTAGAAGGCATCATATTAATTCTTAAGCTTTGTGAAAACAATCTGGGCTAATTGTTTTTAAAGCTTTACTTTCGGCACAATGGCAAAGGACGCGAAGTAGATACTGCGTGATGAACGATCTTATCTCCGCATAATAGAACTCGTAATTTGAGGCCCGTCGGTGCCAGATGGTCATTACTAATCTATCGCACTGTTGAAGTACTTAATCATGGTTTTTCAATTAAGAAAATTTACTTCATACATATAACAATAGAAACCTATTTTCTTGAATCAATTACCAGCGAATGTGTTAATGACTTCATGGGCTGCTGGGTCCGGTCAACCGGGGAAATACTACTCTCTCACAGAAGATTGGCACATCATTTTAAGCTGTTTAGTGATCGAGGGTGCTGAAGCTCTATCTCTTAAGGGCCAGGATCTATTGGCGGTGGTGATTACTTACCAACAGGTGAACGCTAGCATGTTTACAGCCTCTGATAAAAATAAGTTGTTTTATAGGTACATTGCAAAACGTGAAAGTATTCATTAGATTTAAATATTGTTACTTGATTGTTAAAAGAATATATATTCGAAGACCTTAGAAATTTAAGTTCACAGCAGCACCCTGCGGTTTTACCCGTGTAGTCCCTGTTCCCGTGGGAACACGGGGATAAAATATAACCTATGTTACTCGCTGATAAACAACATTCAAATGGTAAAATTTTTTTTCAAAGCGATCAGTATTGAGACTCTCTCCATAATAGTCGTAAAGTTTCTCATTTCATTAGATAACTTCCTACGTAGACAATTCACAGTGCGTTATGTTTAGTCAGACTATACATAAAAAGTGCCATAAAAATCGCGTGTTCTGATCAATATTATCGCTTTCTATAAGCTAAGTATCTATTTATAGCTTTACGAGTCGTTGTGAATGGCGCTTCATGAATCATTTCAAATGTGAACTTACGAGTACAATTTGAAGTTACTTGGGCTTCGTAGTATGTAACCAAAAAATTCAATATAATATAACATTTCACCATACCTATTGAAAATGCTATATTATTACTTGTTAGGTTTGAAAATACCAAATATCAAAATCGCTTGCTTTTTTGGTTTTATTTTTAATTTAAACAGTAATAAATATTAAAAATATAAACAACGTTCAAAAGCCTGTCGATTTGTCTTTAATACTAAATCTATAATCTTACTAGGCCATGGTCTATGGTTTATTTATTATAAAGCTAATTACTAAGCTTATTTATCAACAAAACACCGCTTTTAATTAAAGCCTCAATTTCGTCATCCTCATTCTCATTGACTGTCAGCATTGTCGTAAGCTGAAATTCCATTCCCCGCCAACTAATTGTAACAACTATAAGCATCTAATTGTGGTATGCTGATTACGCAGTCATAACTTATCAGGCTCATAATAACCTCATGCTTCGCACCAAACTTTGCAGACGCGTTCCCCGTCGTGTATTAGTTTACGAACGTCTCAGCAAGCTTTTATACAGAGCTAATTGCGGTTTCTCCAAGTACTTGTAACTAACTGTGAGACGTAGATTTGTGCGCATTCCTCGCAAATTAAGTAGCTCCCAGCACCTGCGCGAGTTAAGACTCCCTGTTAAAAAGTTAAAGTAAACTTGGCGAGGTTCTCGCGAGTCTGTAATGGGTGTTACTTAGTTAAATCTTCGTTGCAATCCAATTCTCGGTGGAAAAGTGCGACGCGAATTTTTATGATATTGTAGCGCACTGTTATTGTCGGCTGGCCGATAATTTCATTTGAATTATTTTTTGATCGGTACGGCGGTATAATAGAATAGGTTTCCAGTTAGCTTCTTGATTATGTGTTATTGGCTTTAAAATACCTTGGGCTATCATCTAATTTATTTTCAATAGGCAAGGCGACAAAAAAAAATGTAGTCCGTCAATTAGATTATAAAAAAATATTAAACACCAATTTTTTTATTTATTTGTCAAACAAACATTGGCGAAGATACAATGCATACAAGTTGCGCGTGTCGTCACGCTTTTGTAAATTGTTTAATAAATAGTGACGTCGCAAGCCCTCATTCCAAAGCTTTGATGCTCTTTATTCTTTGTGATTTTTTTGTTAATTTGATAAAGCGAAAAATAAGTGTCGAGTATTTTTATATAATCTAACTGACCGACTAAATAGAATTATAGTTTTTTAATGCAGTCATCTTCCCTATTATATCAATTCGAGATTTGGCACAAAGCAAATATCATTTATTGGGATAATAAAAGCCATTATTTTGTTCATTTAAAGTAAATGTCATGATAAATAGGTTTGTGTTTTCAAAGTTTGTAGTAGTTAAAACAACTAAATTTAAAAAAAGAGAAATGTCAAGAGCACAATATATAAATATTAAATAAAATAGCCGTAATAACCTGCGTATTAAGAATGTGCTCATCACTTTTTTATTTTCAACATGTGTCCGCAACGTACAATTTAATTATACCTACTACTTAATCATACAAATTAAAAAAACGATTTTATTAACAAAACATTTCAAATTGAGTAGTTATAAGAAGCCTTCTGGGATGACAACTTAAGAACCCCATTAGAGGTTTACAAATTAACGTTTGTACGTTGGTCTTTCTGTCAGTATAACGAAGATGACAAAACTCAAAATAAGCTTATATTCAAAATAATTAGACCCTTTGAGTATGTTTTCGTACATATTATAATTTATTATAATGTGAATGCATTAATTTACCAATTATTTATCTTTGCTCAAGTCAAGCAAACTCCTTGTTAGAAAGTTAGTAGGGAAATTTAGATTGGCATCTAGTATCTTAATGATAATATTGATTTTATTCGACTGAACTTCGATGATTTTTTGAATGAAAAGTTAAATTAGATATTTCCTTAGACTTCCTATACGATATTAGCCACAGTTGTCACAACTAAGTATCCAGTTAAGGTCTTAAAACAAATTTGTAGATATTTATTATGAATAAAAGCCAATAATAAATTGCCTTTACTGGCTCGTTTGACGAGTAAATTTTGTCAAAAGGTTTAAGTAAACTTTGAGCAAATCTTCTAAGACTTTAATGGATTTCACTTAGGTAATCTTCGCTTTCGCAATCCATTTCTCAGTAAATGTCTTACGTTAAAAACACACGGAGCGCTTAAAAGACAACGCCGATCTGCGATTTTTGAACTGCGGCATTCGTAAGATGTACATTTTTATTTTTTACTAGTTTCTGCCTGCGTGGTACATTGATAAAATATAGCCTATGTGTTATTCCTGTCTATATCTATTTTTATTCTAAATTTCAACCAGGATCCTTCCGTTGCTTTTGCGTGTAAGAGTCACAAACATCAATCCTCTTAATCTCTTTCATTTACCTATATTAGTAAGATTATCATCAAGACATCAGACAAGCAAACGGCCCGGTGAATGCCAAGGTATGAGAAAATTGTGGAAGAAATAAAAATAAAAATATGGGCCGCATTATTATTAGCCCTGTCGCAAATCAATCTACAAAAACGAATCGCAACCCACTTCCATCAAATAAACAACGAAATAAGGAAGTAGAGAACTGCTGCTGCTCACGTTTCTTCATGTAAATGACGTACAACTTCGATGGGTTTACACATTATTGAGTTCCGAACTGAACTGGGTCGAAAAGTTTTAAGCAAATCGGTAACAAATAGGAGAACAACTCGGGGAGGATAAACAGATCAATCAACTACAGTGCAAAACAGCGCGCCAATATTTGGATTGAACTTGTGAGTCAGCGGGTTATTGAGTATCTCCAATGTCTGTCATGAAGATAACGACTTCCGAAGTGGATTATTAATATTGTCTAAGCTTGAAGCTGACAGATAGCTCCGATATGAATCTTTCTTTTTACTAAATGCAACTTCATCGAGATCTATTATTTATTACATACATGCCATCACGCCTCACATACCCAAAGTGTTAGGCAGAGTCCAAGAAGTTGTTTTTTGTTACCGAGATCATCATCCTAGCGTTATGTCTCGCGCTTAGTCGGGGTCGGCTTAGACCATGATTCTTTGTTAACGAGATACATAAAATAAATAAAACGTCAAATTTTTTAAGCAGTTAGTTAATGGATTCCGAAGGTCTGTTTACTTGAACAAAAAATATGCCGAATTTGTTTTTGTAGCCTCGATTAATATACCAATTTACAATAGTGGACGAGCCAACGAGTTGGATGTATCTGACATCTACAAATAGGGTTCCCTATTGAGGATTTTGATTTATTAGGAATCCGTTGGATACATCGGAGAACGAATAGTATTTATTCAATATCTTCCCAAAAATCAAACATTAGTTGCTATACTATGTTTTAGCAATAGTTGAATAGAGCTGTGAAATTGGTTGTTGATATCACAATAGCATTGCGGCTCTGGTCTGTTAATTCATCGAGTAACTGAAATGTTGATTGTGTATGTTGCATTAGTGTTTACATCGATCTTGATTGGATCGCTTCGCTGCAATATTTGGGAGCAATTTTCAGTAGGTACAATTTACCATTGTCGTCAATGTTTTTTTTAACTTTGTCAAAACTTTATTGTGTTTATGATGGTACTTTAAATAAAGTTTGTTGTTGATTTACCATAAGCACCTACTTGAAATAACAATAAAAAAATATTTTAATTTATTTGACAATATGATAAGGTACTGCTCTCTTCAAACTACACTCCCCATGCTACTCACTCACATATAGTGCCTTAATAAAACGTATATAATTACTAAATTAATTAATAGGTACATAAATGTGCGAACCAATTCCTTTCAATTTTCTAATGGCTATTGATCCTTTTTATTCTACTTATATTTGCTCATGGGCACCTAGGAATATTAAATGTTTGCAAAAAGGTTTTCACTACCTTTACAATATCATACGAGTATAGTATTATCAATGTTTCAGTATGCACATTCTATAGATTTACGACTACTTTCAGTTTCGCAGAGGATTATAAACCTAAACAGTAAGCAATAAGAACTGTAACTGTAAATCAGACTTGTCTCTGAAAAGTTGAAGATTCAGAACAGGTGGAATGCTTTGCATCCTGTCTCAGAATCGCGTTCCTTGTGAGGTGTTGAGACTTGGTCCAGATTGCACTCTGCTATCTAAGTGGCAACTAGCTCCATTTGTCATTTGAACTTCGAAGAGTTAGAATGGCTTACTACGAGTCACAGATAACCTGTGCTACGAGTATATAACAGCTGACTTCGCGTCAAATCTAAAATCGAATTAATAATTATAGAGTTGGCAATTTTATAGTATATACCCATGGTATTAACCTACTTACTTTATTGCATTATAAATTTTGTTTAAAGCATTTTCTTGAGAAATTGCTTTGAAATACTTCTACTGCTCACATACTCACTAACTGTAGATAAAAAGTTAAAAAAGTGATACAGCTTATGTGAGACATGAATTTATTTAAACCTTACAAAAGTGTACAAGTACCAAAACCGAACTTGATTAACAGCCCAATCGGGAAGTTCCCTCAGAATAATTAGTCAAAGGTTGTAAATCTGTTGCATAATAGTACATCTACGTAAACCCTTCCAGTTAACTGTTTCGTAAGTAGTTAAATTTAGATGCATGCAGAGTAGAGATCCTTGTATCGCAACCGGAGAAATTAATCAGACTAATAGAAAATGTTAATTAACCGTTCGAAGAGCGGAAACTGTGAAGTTGGAGTAGTTCAATGGCGGTGATTAATTGCCGACGGTTCCGCAGTGAAAACAATCTTGGTATAATCGTTAGAAATCGTTTTGATGTTGTTTGATTGTTTAGTTGTAGTTGTTTGGGCAATAGACTAATTTGATGTCTATTTAGAATCTATGACTAACCGCGGAAGCTTAGAGAAGTGTCTAGAGCAGAAAATTATTGTAAAATATTAATTCTAGTAATATATTAGTATTTTCAAGCGAAGTACACGAGTTGCAATGGGCAAGTGTCTGGTTTCTAGTTTAAAGGAAGACGGTTTTAATCGTTTATATATAGGTATATAATCTTGGGTCTGAATGTAAAATGGAAGTAGTGTCATTAAATAGCTTAATATTTAACTGATTTTCTGTATACTAAATTACACATAATTTAGTAAACTCACAAGTTTTGATAATCTCATTCAGGGTTTTAAAATATGTTAAATTTTGAAGACCAATTCTTTAATACCTAATTATTGAATAAAAAAACGAATGCATGCAATACATTGTTTGTACTTCAAGAAATATTAAAAAAAAATGCCACCTGAAAGGAGTAACGATTTTCAGTAATTCTCAATCATACTATACGGGAAGGTAGACAGAAAAAGAAAAGCATTTTAAAATTGCATCGGAAATTAATTCCTGCAGCAAATCTTCACCGCAGTCAAGTAATATTTCAATCCGAAAGACAGCGTCCCAGCTTGGCAAGCGATAGTACTTAAATGGAATGCTCTTGGTCAGTTTCAAAGTTTTTGTTTTTAACGAAGGTCTATTTTTATTTCGCGGCTCATTTCTTAATAGTCAGATGAAAATAACATAAGAATAAAAACAAGCTTATTGGATAACATTCTCCGCATTTTTTTAAGTGACAGAGTAGGTTGGAAGCACTACAAAATAGTCGTAAATTGTAATCAATCGGATTGCAATTTTTTACATGACTACTAAAATATCAGACCTATGTGATAATTGCACGGATAAGATTGTGATAATGTCTTAAATAGTACTGTTAGTAAATATAATATTAGCACAACGACTATCCGCAGCATTGTCTAAATTAACCCAAACAAATAACGTCCCTCAGAATCAACGTGTGTCCAGTTATGTTTATTTTGTTTTAATTTTTTTTAGTTGTGTGAAAATTATTCAATAATCATCATGGAATAAGACAAAAAAAGCTTCGTACGTCCGTAATTCCATTAGACATCGACTAACACAACAATATCGATAAAGATAATTAAAAGTCGTTAATCTTTCATCAACAAACATTAACTGAATCACTAAACATGAAAGGCGGAAATAAGAAATTTCAGTGTCGGTCATTGTTATAATTCCCAACATTGATTAATTCAATTTTGACCTCATAGTTTATTTGCAGAATAAACGCAAATTCTTGAGGAAAAACGGACCGAAAACATTTTAAGGAAAAGAAATTGGAAATTCTCTAAATACGTGGCCAGCTTTACGACTTGGAAATTAAAATACCTACTTAAACAACATAATTTCATTACGATTTCTATTACAATTAAGTTTTCTAAACATGTAGGGAGTGAAGGTAATGTTTTTTTTTTCCATGGTCATGATAAGTTAATCATGACTGGTACAGAACTGAATATAGGTACTTAGACTTACTTATTACTTACTTGATCTTTAGTATCCATAGTTTTATAAAATTGTTTTTTTTTTCATATTAAAATGTGTTTTCGACATTAGTCATATTTATTTGAAAATGTGGTGGGATTAATTTAAATAATAGCGATTATAATATGCAACCAGATTCTAGCATCGGTTTACTTAACCTTTTAATCCGATTTCATTTATTTTCCCTCGTTTTATTACTAAGAGACACGTGCTTGGCTGTTAGTAAGCTAAACAAATATTTTAATTAGCAAAAGATTAAAGTGGTGCATATGTTATTCGTTTCACGAGTTTCTTTGATTAATATAGATTTGTCAACCAAAAGAGATCATTATAAAAATATCCCATATGTGTACTATGTTTTATCATAAAGTTTTTTTTTAATTTTGAACTTTAATAAAGTTTCAAAGTTAAAACTGGACCCAAACCTGTTATTATCAACAACCCTTATGAAATTCAATGCAACAACTGTTAAACAAAAACAATAAACAAGAAGTGTGATTCCAAAAAACTCGTCGCTACGGTCGGAACTGCAGTGATAACTGAACTTTTATGCGCTCCCAAACTTTTTTAATTATGTAGCCTTGGCCCAATATTGCTTTCCATTATTTCAACTGATCTCGCCGCACGAATTATCGCCGCCCGTAGAATTCCCTTTCGGAATTATATCTGTGGGTTTAAAAAGGATTCCCAACTTTGTTGCCTAATCTTTGGAGTCGTCCGTGAATCACGTAATGTTATTTCTTGATTTAGTAAGGACTTGAACGTCTTCATTCAGCGCCCCTCTAAAGACAAAATAAATAACTGAGTGGCCACACAATTGAACAAATTAATATCTTTACCTTCATACTCCATAGTGCCAGCTGGTTTGTGAAATTAAAAGAGAAAGAAAAAATATGTGCAAAAAAGATTATATATTTATTAATAATTGTTTCGGATCCTGTTGCGTTTATAAAGTCCCCCTATAATAGTTTTTATTATATATCTCCCATGTACAGACTGAGACCAGTTAACATGTTATTAAACTAACTAAACTTCACGCCACTTCGCAAAAAAATTATTATATGTATAGATATACATCTACATTTGAATAGCTGCATTTCTAACAATGATAAAATAAATTAATGTTACCACGGAAATGGGTTTTACATTTTAAATCCTTGTTTCAAGCCTTTCTTTGTTCTTTAGTCTAAAACTAGTAGAATAAAACACGCAGCGCTCTCTCTTCATTTGCAGAACTCGTAAATCTGGGGAAATAGAAATTTAACACTTAAGAAGTGGTCGTACTTTTACAAATGTATTAGTCCAGTTTTAGCCTGTGGCTCCGCTCGCTAAGAATTTGGATTTTCTTGCAGAGACGATACCGGGCATTAGACGGGACTTATAATTTTTCTGATCTATGGTTTTTCATCCTATATTTCTTTTTAAGATTAAAAATTAAGGCGTTTGCACCAAATTTTATCACAATCAGATTAACGCCAATATAATATATATTAGCAATTTCACAATTACTTATTAGAAAGGATAATTAGTTATTTTTTTAAAATAGTATTAGCATAATCAAGGAAAGATGCTAATTACAGATAATTTCTAAGTGTGTACTATTAGAGATACAAACTACGACTCCAAATCTCAATGCTATTCTATTCTACACCTAAGTTCGGTACGCTTAATCACGTAACATATCGATAGCTTGTGTTAATTCCGTAAGCTGTCGGTATATCATATCACGTACATACAATACAGGTTAAATTCCGATGGCCTGGACTCTAGGAGAACTGCAATTGCTAGTCCTCAGGATGTGACAGTGCATTTTAATGCAAACTTTACTAGCTGAACTGAATGTTTTATAAAACTAACTCGTACGAGTAGTAACTCTCTTGAGGTACTACTGACTTACTCGTTTTAAACTAAACTAAAAACTAACTAACTAAACTTCACGCCACTTCCCTAGCAAGGTAGACAGAGAGAACCGAACGCACGGCACGATCCTTACACACCTCACTAGCCTCGTTTTTAACAGAAAATTATAAACCAACCCGGACCTGTTAAAAGTTAAACATCTTTATTTAAGGGTCCTTGAAAGTACCTCTGGATTTTAAAATCTATGCACACTGGTCTTTTGATCTATATGTAAAGAAAGATGATACAATTTCTCTAGTTCCCTGGGTAAAGGGTTACGAAGGTCAGATGACCATCGCTTCAAATTAAATTCAAGCTTGCCAAATCTAGGATTAAGGTCTCAGGACTCAGGATAGTAAGGACGCTAGGCAAAAAAAAAGCACTAAGTAAACCTACATATTATTATTGGATTGGACCATGTCAGATGCCAGTAGGAGAAGGTCTATTGGGAAGGACATTCTGATCATGATACCTATCTGGGCTAGTTCTTGGTTAAGTGCTTACTTAGAATTTTCTCATTTATTTAACTCAGTATTATAGAATCTATCCAGATGAACTGGGAGAAGGGCAAGAGGATAATGATGATTATAGAATCTATCCTGAATAGATAAATCTTGACAACATGGGCCTCCCCTACTTAAAAGCTGGATCGCCCTCAGAAGATCTCTTTGAAATAAATTTGTTGCGTTCACTTACAACAAAGAAAAAAGGAGAGTAATGTCGCGTTTCTAGGAGCGTTGAAAAGTGGACCGTATCGATCAAGTGGAGGGATATTATCTCGGCCTACACTTACGAGAGAAAACCGTCATACTATACTTAGTTCTACTCAACATATAAATTATCACGGTTTTCTATATAGTGCTCTGTTGCAGATATCCACGTGTTAATAAGGTCACTGTTCATATATCTCCACAAGTATAAAGATAAGCCGATTAAACTTTTGGTTAACCACACACATACATAAAATTCCGCCCGTAATCTCTGAAGAGGTAGGCAGAGTCAAAGGGGCAGCAGACACCTTTAACCACATTTAGCCAAATAAAAAACTGTGGCAAATAAAAAAATGGGCTGGGTTAGATGAAAAATTGTGAAAAAGTAGTGGCTTGCTCGTCGCCTACAAAGTCGTATACCCAAAACCAAATATACTATTATTCGCCTTTTACGACATGGTAGGCAAGGAACACGGTTGGCACATTCTTATTAAGTTCCAGACCAACATGGGACACATCATGTATCTAAAGGTATGTGTACCTATAGAGATAGCTTTGTTTCATCGACTTCTGATGTATAAAAATCATATGTGTAGTAATAAAATAACATACCTACTTGCGCACATTATAAGTAGGTATATACCTACCCATGTATATGTAGGTCCATATACCAGCCATCTATCTATCTATGCATAATTTAGCATTACTATCCACTATGTCGTTGTTATCACATTAACGTAATAAAGTTCTTATCTAGAGTTTTCATTTATATTCATGACTTTATATTTAGTTTCTAGTGACTTTATTAATAAATAAACTAATAACCAAAGACATAATAGCGGTCTCGGCTCAAAGACATCTTGTATTAATCAATATCGAAACCGAGGCGTTGGCGTGGTCTCGTTAAAGAGCTTTTATCCGGCCTCATAGACTGAGAGCTAATGATCAATTTATTTATACTTGCTTTTACCCGTAACCTTCGCCCACATGAAATTCGGTTTGCTACTAAAAAATGTATCTCGCAGGATCTTTAAGTTGCAAAGGATAATATGTTTGGTCTTAGGGTTAACATTTTTGACTTATTGAACTTAAGTACAACCGGTTAAGTGATTTACGCGTAAAATATGATATGAAATAAGGATTGCCTTAGGTACATTATAAATGATAATGTAACTTTTTTTTTACCTGTCAAGTTTCATGATTTCATGATACAGCAATGCTGTATCATGAAATTTAAATGTATTACGAAATGACGGGACTGTTATTTTTAGTCACAATAAGATCATTTATCGATAGCTATATTTATTATGAAAACATCTGCTCTTAGCGGAATGCGTGCCATAGTCAAGAGCTGTCTGTCGCTTTTAGGGTTTCGTACCCAAAGGGTAAAACGGGACCCTATTACTAAGACTCCGGTGTCCATTCGTCCGTCCGTCTGTCACCAGGCTGTATCTCATGAACCGTGATAGATAGACAGTTGAACTTTTTACAGATGATGTTTTTCTGTTGCCGCTACATCACCAATTACTAAAAAACACAATAAAATAAATCTTTAAGTATAACTTACAACAGACATGATTTTTTTTTGCCGTTTTAAAAATCATGGTACGGAACCCTTCGTGTGCGAATCCGACTCACACTTGGCCGGTTTATTGATTCATTTAACATCTAATCGTTCATTTCGCCTCTTGTTCACCTCATCGGTGTGTGATAAAAAACGCTTACGAAATTTGAACGCTTTGAACGCTTACTTATGTGAATATATATCAAATGTTAACTTTTGATTATAAGTCAAACATAGATTTTCATTTGTTTCTATAGATTAAATGTATCACTTAATAATTGAACAGAAGTCAATATTTTCTTTTCCAATTTAGCATGCAATTGGATTTTGTCGGTTCAAAAATGTTGATTTTGTCTAGAAGCAACGTAACTTGTTATCGTGGCCTCTCGGCGCGTGCTTGAGCCCACGAAATACTTTAAATTTAAATAATAATGCAACTGAGAAGGAATTCCCTGGTCTGGGAAGCTATACTGAAAATATAAAATCCAAAAGCAACACGAGGTCGCCAACCGGTTCGAAGTGATAATATTAAATTTGTTTGTTTGTTTATCTGATTATATTGATTTTGAAAATATCTAAATATTATAAGTAGCATTCCCTGGAAGACTTCCATATCATTAGCATCAAGATAATTAAAGAACATATGCCTATGTTTGCATAGACTTTAATAGATTTATTGATACACACATATATCTTATTACGCCTGTGTTCTATGAATGGATAGTGTCATTGTTATCTATACTAATACTTCATCTTTATAAGAGGAAAGATTTGATTGTTTGTTTATTACTTTGTATCGAATAGGCTCCGAAACTACTGGACCAATTCGAATAATTCTTTCACCAAGAGAAAGCTACTATATCAGCGAGTAACATAGGCTATATTTATCCCCGTATTCCCACGGGAACGGGAACTATGCGGGTGAAACCGTGGGGCGCTGCTATTGACTTATAAAGATAACTAGCTTTTTCTCGCCACTGAGTAAATTTCAACTATCTTTTAACCATTTCACTATGAATGAGTAATCGAGTAGTACCTAATATTTTTTACCTAATAATAAATAAGCATTTTTTTTTTACTAAATTGATCGATACCATTTGCCCATTCGAACTAAGTCATCTATTTAATATAGGATGAAAATTATCATGATATATAATGAAACGCTTCAGTCATAAACTAGGGACAAAGGAAGGTAGACAACACATAATAATATTGAATTATCTTATAAATAAACCTTAACTTTCCAGCTCCTCGGCTACAACTGCACCAATCACACCATTCGCAATTACCTGCCCGCCCTGCCCGGATAATTTTAAACTCATTTTAAGCGCTTTATTTTTACCTACTTAATTTACTCTACACAGGGATTTAAGTATACTACGTATACCTATGATTACTACTTGTGCTTATATAGCAGCCAACTGCCTTTATCAGTATATAAATTAACCGCCTAGCTAGCCTGTATATATAATAGCGCTGTTCAACTAAACTAAACCTTAAATAACATGCTAGGCGGTATGACAAATCCAACGGTACTTAGGTTCTGGGTTTTAATCGGGAACCCTATATACTTACTCTCCCTTCTTGATATCACTTTCTATGCTTATAATTATATATACAATTTTACATATATAAAAATGTATATATAATATTAAGCTGAAGTTTTTACGTACTTACGGATTACTGATCCGTGCAACAGATTGAGCCAACAACCGCGCACGCGATATTTACGATTGCCGTAAAAAGTTATTTTATATAAAAGTTATTTATAGAACGTGTTGCAGGTTATGTGATATTGTCGAGTTACACTATTACGAGTATATATATGTAAAGATCTTTTACGTGAATGTATACTGACACACGTATAAGATTACTAATAATAATTACTTTGGCTGGCTTAACGGCGCATTCGGTAGTGACCCTGCCCCATGCGCTAAGAGTTGTGGGCTCGATCCCCACCCATGACAAACATACATGTGATGAATACTTATGTTTGTTCGGTGTCTGGGTGTTAATATCCAATATTTGAGTCTATATTTGTAATACCGCTGTTGATTCAGATATCCGTCACACAAGTGCTTAAGCTGCTTACCTACCTCGGAGTCGGATCAATGTAGTCTGATATTTACTATAATTTGTCTTGCCTACTTATGTACAAAAAAAAAAGCAGGCACTACTTACGTGTAAGCCACTATATGATGGAAACCACAAAATAACTTGGATTATTTGACCCAATCGCATAACTAAATGCCGGATTTTGTGTTTTGTATGGGCTCCAGCTCCTTGTGATCTAACATATATTAGATGTACTGTGTATAGGCTATTTTTATCTCGTCAAAGTCACTCCTGCTTTTTCGGGGATTACCTGGAAGAAACAGACAAATAAGGTTTTTTTTTAAATTATAAGTAGTCAATATGTTATTAGTAAAATTCACTTTAGTTTTGTTTATTTGTATAGACTTCGAAGCCAGTTAAGCATATATTTGTATATAAATTTGTTTATTCATGACGTCAATCTCTACCATATCAATATTACAAGACACAAGTAAGTACAGAACAACTTGCACGACCGGGTCACGGTTGATCGTAAAATATTATGTCACTAAGAAATGACTCACAAGCTAATCCCGAAGAAATTATAATCATGTAGGCTAATTGTTTTTCGTTCGGCATGTAAATGCGGCGTTCGAGTCACGCATACATCGCAATGGTCTCGGTGTCTATTAGCCGGCCAATTCAATTTCCATATTTATAGCCTTTGATGTGACCCTCAAGGATTATGATTTTGATCTAGATTATGACAAGGCCTCGGTAAGCACCTACGTGCTTTCCATTCTGACGGTTATGGGGTGGGTTCAATATTTCGGAGTTGAGGGGAAGAGGCGTTATGCCGTGGGGAATGGGTGTTGGTGCTGCGTAACTTTCACGCTTAGGGCGTTCGTGGGTATTACTTAGTGGTATACATACTATGTATGATAATCTAGCCTCTACTACTCACCTGTTTGGATTTACTTTCTTAAATGTACCTAGATAAGCTGAACCTAATTACGTGCCCTTTTATTTTCATTTAATTTAATTAAAAGTTTGATTAAAAGTTTCTAAGAATTTAAATGATGACTAGTCTACCTGCAGTCCTGCATCCAAAGATTGTTCTACTGTTCAGTAGAATAATCAGTAGCCAACGCTTTTAGACCATTGGGAATAAAACTTTTCTGCTTATTTCAAAAGAATATCTTAATGCAACAGATGTTAAACAAGAGCGCAATATTCAACGCAGTTTATCTAAAACGTCCTGCTTTTATGTCCATTTTAAAAGTTAACAAGCCATAGGAGATCGCTCGTTAGCCCGCCACACAGACAGCTCACCCCTAACAGTCTGTTATGGATGGCCCATAAATGTGGAACTACAATTTCTAGTTTAGTATTCGGATTTCAAGTTTATAAGGAGGTTTAAACGTTATCTGAGTCAATTCTATATCAAAATACGAGGAGCTTTCTCAAAGCTCTCTCTTCTCTTATCCGTTGTTTTTGTAATCTCTATCATAGAATACCAAAAATGCACAGCCATATGCTCAAACAAATATTGGCTTAAAAGAATCTTTTAGATTGTCAATATTTCCTAGGATAAAGAATTAACCTGATCTTAATCTATTGTTGCGATGCGTCTGACAAGACCAAAATAGTAGGTATAATATTTTTATAAGTACAATTTAGTGCTACATACATTAAACAATTGCATGCCGCTATATTATATATATTACCAAATATACAAACTAAAACGGTAACTACTTAAATACTAAACTATTCAGCTTCCTTATATATATATATGCAGATGTACAACACACACTTTCTTAACCACCTTGCCCCTGAAATGATATGACATGAATGCAAACAAAAATGTTTCCTGTGGCCTTTCAGCGTCTCTGAACCGACTAACATATACAAACATAAGATATATGTATAGTATTAGATAGAATTTCAGTTTTAAACCGGATACTCGCTGGCATCCGCGTAAAATTATCCGTCTGACACTTTGTTCTTTACGTCTTTTGTTGCATAACATTGTACACCAAATTCCTACTCTTGTCCATTCACAAAGGTCTGTATTGTTCAGATACCTAACACTTTATTATAAGTCGCCCATAATAGTAACTACTACAATATCTAGTTTAGTGTTCGGTTTCTAGGTTGTTAAAGAGGTTTAACTGTTATTTGAGTATTGTCGAATCGAATTTCGAGGAGTTTCGAACAACTGATCTAAGTTGAGAAAGTTGTAATAATTGAAATCTTGATTTACATAACATTGTTTGGAACAATTGCTATTGAGTAATTACTTCCCTGAAATGGAAATACAATTTTTTTTAGATCCCTACATCAATAGTTTCAGAGGATATATACTAATTAAAAGAAATTGTGATCATGATTGAAATTTTTTCATTATTTAGGTACTGTAGAAACCTCTGTCTCAGACATTTAACACACTTAATGTTTTCGTACAGCTGCAACGATATTGTTTCCCCATTTTTTATTTGTTTTTAAAAGCTCATAAATGTGGAATGGTCATCATTTGATAATTATGCGAATACTATCGCAATATTATTTTACTCGATAACTTAAAAACTCTTACTAATTTAACATAGTTTTTGGTTGACTGAACAAATGGATAAAATGTTTTTCCTTTTCTATTATGAAAATAGGAAAACTGAGCAGCTGGTTCCAATCAATTTAGTAAAATCCTTTTTTTAACAAAATTCGGTTTTTACTTATACTTTTATGACCATTATATTTAGAGACTTTAAATTTACATTTATGTATATTGTTATGAATAACTAAACTAATCATTTTATGGTTTCCAAGCAATTCAAACAATTTTTTTTAAATAATATAAATTTTACTAAGTGGTATTTTAAAAAACAAATCTAGGAATTATTTGTCTTTGGTGTCAACATATGTATTAGCTATGGATATTTCTCCATCCAATCCAAAGACATCAATGTTCAGTATTCTTACGTAGGTAATTATCTGGTGTATCGTATTACCGATAGTACTCAAGCCTATATTTTTTTAGCCTTTAGCCTTTTGCCTATCGGGAAAACGTTCCTTTACAATCGAACCGAAGCAATTCTCTGGTATTATGGAGCTTTCATTCTTAGCCTATTACAGAAATAGGCCAATTGAAGCACACTTTATCTCGTCGATCCATTAATCCTAATGTCAGTGGCCGATCACGTCCGATGGCAATTGGATTTTTCTCTTTTCTTTCAACCCAGCTGTGAACTTGCCATAGTGTATATCATATGTAAAACAGAGAGTTGTCATCTCTTGTTTTCTGCCATATTTCGATTAATCTTTGGAACGCATTTTTAATTGCAGCAACTATTATTAATTCAAAAGGGTTTTTTGTCTTACGGTATTAGAAACCCGCTCCAATGAACTATTAGTAGTTTCATATCATGTGTAAAACAGAGAGTTGTCATCTCTAGTTTTCCGCCATAGAGTAAGCTTCGTAACGCATATTTTTTTAAATTTCAGCAACTGTTATTAAACTTTCCAAAGGACTATTATTGGTTTTTTTTTTTATCTTTTATTGGTATAACCATGGGCGTCTGCAAGGGGGGCAGATAGGTTGTAACTTGTGTGCCAAGGTACCAGGTCTATTTACTATCAAACAATATTGTATTGCCCACCCTGGACCAAAAGCTGCGTACGTCCATGAGTATAACCCAATCTCCTTGTGTGATTTATATAAATAATAATAAACCATTAAACATAACGTTTTTACAATAAAAGAGCAGTTATTAAAAACCTATATTTATATTTCAGATATCTTTAGCCCCTGGTGTGTCGGGACACCTTAAAAGACTACTCTTTCCGTGCCATCAGATTAAGATATTGGAGTTAACGCATGAAGTCCAAGGAAGAAGGTTATAAACATATAGTTCAGTAACTGCTCACGCAACTGTATTGTGGTATTTTATTTTACGATTGTTTTTCTATATAACCTTTCTCACAAAAAAGGAAGATTTTAAAAATCCATATCTATCAAATGCTTCACCACTTTTAGTTTTCGCAAACGTTTAATTTTTGGTAAAAGTTTTGTGAAATTCACTAAACATAGGCAACGAGCTAGCCACTTGTTACACTTATTCAATTTTCCATCTAGCCCAGCCCAGTTTTATTTTTAGGCTGAATGTGGTTAAGGGTGCTAGCTGCCTTTTTGACTGTGCATTCACCTTCGGGGATTCCGGCGTGATGATATATATGTTTGTATATAAGTTTTAACAAAGTTTGCTTCTTACCTACTTACCTTTACTCTTATGCTTGTTATTATGTCTAATGCATTGTTGTGATTTTGTCTAATGCACAACTTCAAGCGTTGTTAAATAGCAGATGTTTCGTAGCGCCAGTCTACAATGGATGCTAAGAGCAATCGCCTTTCGAATACGAATGCGGTGCGCACATGCAACGATTAAGATGTATTGCCGGACAATTTGCTACCTTGAAACAATTTTTTCCCAGCTGAGCCCAGCTATTTCCTTTAGGTATTCCTATTCTACTACAATAGTCCAGTAAAATTAAAATATATACATATGGAGAATACACTGGTTATTATCGCGACTTGGTTAAAATATAAAACAAATTTTGCAGGATAATAGTATCAGAGATATTATAAAGGATAGTAGTTTAAGTTAATCATCTAAATAAACCCAATTTTATTTATAATTGACATATTTTCACATTTATAATGGTATTTAATAAATGTTATCATATCAAACATGTTAAGCAACTATTTACTGTTAATGATGAAACAAAAGAAAATGCTTACCTATATATTTAAAATACTAAATTAAACAAAATTATATTCTTCTATTCCATTCAGCTGCTGATCAAAGGTTTGATTTTTAAATCATGTTTAACCCAATTAGATTATTTTAATGTTTATGCGTAAAGAAACGTTTTGCCTCTGGAAAGTAATACTTCGGTAGGTACATACGTAATCAGACGACTATATCTGGAAGTGTTTAAGTTTTTACAGAAGGAGTCCAAAAGCTAATACATGTAAACTCATATTAAGTGTTAAGTTATTATTTATAATTGAAACTATCAACGAAAACACATAATGTTACAATTGAATTGTAAATATTAGTCAAGTGGTCAGAGACCCTGGCCACCAAACCAAAGGTCGCAGGTTTGTACCCGCTAGGACCAAATGTTTCGCGTGATGAACATGGACGTTTGTCGATTACAAATATCATGAATGTTTATAAATATATTTAAGTATGTCTAATCGTTTACCTAGTGTCTATAGCACAAGCTTAAAAGCTAAGTTTGGAACTATAGTAGGAAATTGGTGTGTCAGTCTGGAGAATTTCTTCATTTATTATTAACGAATGTAGGGTCGTTTGCTTGTGTATTTAAAAAGCATGAACCATTAAGCACCATTAATTTAAAATCAAATTTATGTAATTTTCTCTCGCTGCGCTTAAACGAAAATCGTTAAACGTAAATCAACTTGCCAGTAATTACCTTCTCAATATCAAGTTAACTGCTAATACGAGTACGATTAGAATTATTATGTAACTCATTGTGATTCAGTCTAGTTTTATCAAGGAATATACTTTTAATAGAATAAGATTTTGATAAAGAGAGTAATATAAGACAATATTATGCCGAGTGATTTTGTGTATTGGGCATGTAATAATTTGTATTCAATAATAAGCGGTTATTCTGACATATTATAGACACACTTTAATTTTATTTATATGTATAGATTTCCCAATGTATTATAAACGCAACATTATTTTAGTATCGACCCAAAATCTAAGAAATTATATAAAATATAGTTTCTAATACAGTTACCTAGTTCTGGATTGAGTAGGGGTGATTGTGCGAATCTAATCAAATAAATTGCGTTCTTATATCTAATAGTCCATAACAATTATGGCGATAGATACACTAATTGTCAATATTGCTGCTTGATTACACATACCTGTAAATAATACACGTTATCATTCACGTATTAAATTAAAATGGCTAGTTTACTACTTTTACTTCACTTAAAATTATATTATCTAATATGATTTTGTACAACTTATAGATAATTAGCCTTTGTTCCAGAACAAAATGTATAATTTTAACAGTCTATAAATATATTTTATTATTGACTTTCATTAGGCTGCGTAACCCATAGCAGACTTTTGTATAAATATTTCAGAAATCTGAAATCAGTTATCTGAAAATCGGTATAATGCCGCTATTCTGTGCTTTTTATTTAGGCAAAGTAGTATTTATATTTAGGTATAAGACCCAATCGGCTATTTACTCTGCCCGGTCTGGAAATTTATTTGGGGTTAATGTCAATAATGATATATATACCTACCAACCTACTTATTTAAACAAAAAATACAAAATTGAAGCTTTTCTAACATTAATCATGACACGATATTTGAGATTTTGATAAATAAAACGAAAGGCCCCAGCACATACTACATATTCGTTCTAACATATTATTAAATTGAATTCTGCACGATTGCACTTTTTCATTATCCCGCAAATACCTTCAAGATTTTATTCATTTTTATCCTGTTGGGAAAATTCTTACCTTCTTTGAAATGTAAACAAAAGCAATTTACGAGTATTTACGTAGCTCATTTGAATACGTAAACCGGTGGCTAGTGTAGGCGGGACCTAAAACACAGTCGAATTGAGATACAAAAACAATCCTTTCTTATTTTGTTTTTGGAGTGGGTAATAGGAAAAAGTGCAGGGTTTCATGAGAGGTCAAATCCCTGGAGGGGCGACTTTATCTGTGGCAGTCAACACCGGCACTTTGATTTATTCTTTGAACTTTTCCCTACTGTTTGTTTTAGAAGTTGAAACAAGATAAGCAATGTTGTGGACATTATGGGAAAACACATATGTGAGTTATGCTCTTTCACCCGAACCACGTGAAGGCTGGGAAAATAGATTGTAATAGTTTAGCCATTCGTCATTTATTCTTGTAACAATTTTGTTAAAACATCGCTAAATGAGATGGAAGCAATTACGTTGCGTATTGATTTTGGTCCTAACAATCCTAAAATTTTCTGTCATTTGTGTCGCAATTCTAACAAAGACATATTGTGTGTTGCCATTGTATCGTGTTCCTTTTGTCGATGTCATCTTTATGTAAGTATTACAGAATGAAGCTAAAATGTTCGTGTCTTAATGAATTTTCTTTTGTTACTTAGGATTTATTAAAACTTTTGCTCCTATGAAACGTTGCATGATTTTGTATGTGAAAATACCAAACGGGGACCCAAATATTGCCACTATAGATTACCAGTCTGTTAGTAGTTTGATATAATCAGTTAATATTGAAATGGACAATTCTATATTTTAACTTATGTGTAAGTATATATCTTGTAGATATGGACCACATATAATATAAACGACATGATGTTCGCACATATGAACGCTCGACTTGAATTGGTCCTGTAATCAAATAATAGCAGCATAGAGACAAACATTGCCATAACCATATTACCAATTCAACTACTCATGGCAGCATGTAGCTACTAATTTAATTGATCGACATCCAATCGCGATGCATGTGGTAGTCAAGTGATTGTCTATTTTCAGTAGATCGTGGGTTGAAGAACGAGTGTATTATTTTTTAATGCTATGCTATGCTAATAACAAACGTATATATGAAGACCATTCATAGTCAACGAAACATTTTGTAACGATGCTGCTCAAAGACATTAAGAGACAAACTGACATAATTTTTTAAAAGCTGCAGTGTGTTTGCATCCCATAGTGTTCTCTAGTCTTACGAAATTCATTAGTTATTTTACAGCTGCCTTTGCATTAATCAAAAATTATCAAAAAGTTTGATATGATGACTGTTTCCGAATTGTCCTTTACATAAATGGTTTTCGTTTGACGTTCTGAAGATAAGTTGCTTTAAAGAAAAAGCAGCTCTTAAATAACATTTACTAAATAGAATAGCTTTCTGATTCTATTTATCTGTTAATTTTGAACAGAATACGCCATTTAAACAACGTGAAGTCTTCAACTCGTAAAAGTCGATTGCGCGACTCAAAGACTTTATGACCTCTCTTATAATTAATTTTCAAGTACATACCTTCTACAAACGATGAATTATTTGAGAGTCCTCGTAATTAAAAGGCTTAACTGTTACGCAACAAGCTTAAACTCTCAGATGCACTCGAGATAATGAGCGCTAAACTGACTCTAGTGCGGTCACCTCCAATTATTACACCTTTGAACGTAAATTGCTGGCCTTTACTTCTCAGGTATGTATGTAGAAGTATGTAAAGTTATAGATTTAGAGAGAGTAGACCTATAGATCTATTTGTAACATCACGCATGTCATGTATCAAGATCCCATGACGTCATTTAAGTAATGCTGAACCGAATGATCATAGAGCCGCACGCACGGCGTCCCAGAAAGTTCCAAACAGATAGGACCAGGCACTCATCGACATCACTTGTCATTGTTCTGATAGAAAATAATTAACTTTGTATTTCTAAATGGTCAAATAATAGTTCTTTATTTTTATTTTAAGAGGTTTTGTATACCCAAGACATATAAGTCGCCTTTGCTAATAATACAACAAAGCTCTGAACTTCAACACAAAAAAATATACAACGCGGCTGATTAGATGTTTCCATTTGACGGTATGTTACTCTTTTATCCTGCTAAGATAGATATTTGTACAATATGTCGCTTTCATGTTCAAATTGATTTACGATTATTATTAGAGAGTAGCAAATTCTACAACAACAATTCAACTATAGAGTTGAATGTTGGTTGCTATTACAAAGGAATACAGAATTGGAACGGTCAATGAAATATCTAGAATTCGGTTTGATGCAAAAGCTGTGGTAGTAGTTATTTTATAGTTATATATTATTCAGCTGGTTTATTTGAATACATTATCTGCTAGTTCCGAAAATAATGTGAAGATAAATTTTATTATATTTTGACTTGTCAGCCATTGTGCCGATATCGCTCACGGCTTTTTCAGCATTCCGTATCAGGGTGACGTGGTAGGTATGACGCTTTCGGTAACATTTCCGACCGAACGGAGCGAAAAATAACGTGGCAAGTTCATATTAACGCCATCATGGCGACGTTATTTCAACAATCATTTTCGCATACATTTAAACCGTTGTGGATTTCGATAATCGATAATAAAGCGGAACATTTTAAATTGGTATGACATTTACGTATTTCGATAAGTTTTTTGTACAGTCGGCGTAAAAAGTGATTGAATAGGCATTATATGTAATCATGTCATTTTATGTAAAATTGTGGAAAAGTGGCTAGCTTGTCGCCTACACAGTCGCCTTTTACGACATGCTAGGCAAAAAACACAGTTAGCAAATTCTTTTTAAGTCCCAGAACAACATGGGATTTTTTTTATATTAGTGTTCGCCAAAAAGTTCTCCAATATTTAAGGGTGAATTTCCCGACACCAAAAATTGCGTGGCATCGGTGAAATCGGTACTAAAAAACAACATTTTTTTCTGGTTAGGTGAAACAGTATTCTATGTGGAGCACTAAGTAAATAGAATAAGTAAAGAAAGACTGTGGATTGCTGACTCGCACCACTTCTTAGATTTTCTTAGATTTCTTCTCAATACTACAGTCTTTCTTTCCTTATTGTACTCCCATACACAAACTTTGAGTTTTTTGGGAACCAAGCCATTGTTCGTGGTAGGTATGGGAGGAATTTATATTATCCGATGGAGGAACACAGTCTGGGTATGCCCTTCCCTCTCGAAGACAGGCGTGTATCTATTGTATGTAAGTATAATACTCAGGTAAGTATATAAAATATAATGTTTTTGGATTTTTTCATTTCCGTGGATTGTTTCTTTTATTCCCGTGGCACAGTTCTTTCATTGCCGTGGACGATTGTTTCATTGCCGTGCACGCATATTTCATCGACGTAGCACGAAATTTTTTATCTTGTTTATCTCGTTAGTTATTTAAGTTATCTGCTAGATATTAAACAAGTATACATACATTATCAAAAGCTTTTATAAACGCGAATGTTTTTTTAAAAAAACTTAAAGATAAAAAAATCCACGGAAATGAAGATTTTTATAGACCTGTTGAAATTCCCCCTTAAACATAATACTATATACTGCTAATAGCTAATAGTAATGTATTACAACACTAGCTTTTTTGGTTGTGTAGTCATAGTTGGTAAATTATAATAGTGAAAAGCCATTTTCCTTCCATACCTTCACGAATCTGCATTAGACAGGCGCTCTTCGTAGAGTATAGCTCCCATCGACTAGTTCAGAGAAGTCTCGTGTCCTGAATACCAACTGAGGATACATAAAAGCCCCTCATACGGAAAAATGCATCAATCCACATGTTATAGGTGGTTATATAATTATGTGGAGGTATTCTACATGTAGAACGAGTAAGAGGTGTACGAGGGAAATGTGAGGAGCGGTGAAGGTAACAGCTTTTATGAGCGACTCCGTTTCCTCGCAAAGTTCCGCATGACAGATCTGTTACACATTTTCACGCAGCATGGCTTTCTTACACACCGCTTGCTTTGCTACGCAACGAGATGTTACTTTAACTGGTTTGTTTCTGCATACGTTTGGTGCAATCTTTTCTAGAGATTAAAACGTTTTTGGCAACGTTTGTATGTACTGAGGATATATTTTAGTTTATTGTGCGAAGACTGGATATTCATTCAGCTAATTTACGCCTAAATCTGTGCGTTGTTTTTAAATTTTTTATATTGTACTACATGACATCACGCCCATTATCCCCGAAGAGGTAGGCAGAGTCAAAGGGGCAGCAAGCCCACTTAACCACATTCAGCCAAAAATAAAACTTATATTCTACTATTTATCATATATGCATGAACTAGTTATAATGATTAAAACGAGTATTAAAAAATGTTTGTTGATTGTCCAGTGGCCCATTGCCAGTGAGTTTAGTTTGACAAATATGCGTTTGGAATACATGTTAGAAAAACAAATAAAACATCTATTTAGGCTATCGAATACACATATGTATACCTATAACAAGTTCTTTAATCTGAATTTCGACTTTAAGTACTACCGTGGGAGATAAAAATCCGTTACGTCTGGTTTGTACATACATTACATATGAATATAATGTGATGATTAAGGCAGTGGCAAATATTATGACAGTTTAGAGATGTTACATCTTAGAGGTGACATAATATTTGCCGTTTATTCCGGTTCGCTTACCAACATCTTCTTTGCCAGACGATGTGAGCGAACTTACCAGTTAAATCAATTGCACGAGACGTACCCCCTCGGAGGTCCCGCCGCTAATCGCGCATCTAATTAGCTAGTTAATCATTAATGACGTGTCTATTCGAATAATGAATGTAGCCGCAGCCGATTCCCGACCTGTTTTAATATTTAAACAGAATGGGTTGTGGGTTAATTTATGTCCTCAAGTTTCGGGAATTTGGGGATTCCGTTTTGCTGCTTTCACTAATTTTGATTTATCATCGTGTACTTATTATGAGTTATAACGACTTCTCCATTCCGCGTTTTATGTTATTGTCCACGAAAACATTTGTCATTTTCCACAGTGAAAAATTTATTCTCATTTTACAAAACGCAGCGTAATTTTGGGACCGCTTTTTTCAGTTAATAAACAACGTAGTCGTATTTTGCAATTTTGTTTGTTGTTGATACGGGGATATCGGGCTTCGGACATATCTGGACATTTATAGTTACATGCTGGTGATATGCAACGAGTACCTACAACACAATGTTGTCAATATACTGTGAATATCCCGTATGTTGACAACATTGTGTCGACTATATTTTATAAGTTCTATTCTAAGTATATTTTATATTTTATACATTCCAATTATTCGTTTCAGTGTTTAGTTTTTTTATAAAACTCCATGTCATCAGCGACGGCCGCCTTAAAATAATATAATATACCTATCTAAATAAAAGCTAGGTAATTTAATACTTATTCAATAAATAGCTCTCTGATAAATAGCTTATTCATTAAATGTTATTGTTAGATAGTAAATATACACGATGTGCAATTATTTTAATTTTTATAAATATACATTGTACACCTTCATATTAACACAAATAAAATGTACATTTAATTATTTATAACATATACAAACCTTTTCCGATTCAATTAAACCATTTTGAACAAAATTACGAAGGCTCTGTCTCTAATTTTATCATTGCCAAATTAGTAATCGCCTGAAAACAAACAAACCTATTCCTAATTAAGGCTGCTAACCAAATAACCACTAATCACTGGAACGAGATTTTCATAGTAACTGCGGACCAGTTCGCTAATTTCGTTTGTAGAACATTATGCTAATTTAATTAAACCAAATGGTACGTTACCATTCGGTATCCTATGATCAGTTTATGTATACGGCCCCTAGCGTGCTTGTAGAAGGGATACTAAGGTCCGATTCCATCATCATCATCATCATCATCATCATACCATTATCCCCGAAGGCGTAGGCAGAGTTCAAAGAGCGATAAGCACCATAAACCACATTTAGTCAAAAATTGAGTTCGGTTAGATAAATTGTGAAAAAGCAGTGACAAGTGGCTAACTCGTCGCCTACGTAATCACAAATCCAGAACTCCATGCACCATTAGTCGCCTTTTACGACATGCTAGGCAAGAAATACAGTTGGTACATTATTTTTGAGTCCCAGACCAACATAGTCCGATTCCAACAAAATCTAAATATAACTCTTAATTACGTACTACCTCGGACGAAGAAAAAAAGATGGACTCCGCACTGTCATACTACAGAGTGACGCCAAATTTATGCACGTGTGCGTGCATTCTTAGGGATACCAAATATCAGAAATATTCAGCCATTTTTTAATCTCTGTTAAAAGTGGCGAATACATTTTACTTTAGATAAATAAAGGAAAGTTTTGCAAGGACCTCAATCTTTTATTAAGGCAATAAAATAAAAAAGTATATAATTGAAAAAATACACTTTTATTATTTTTATACATATTAAGCTACATTTTGTCCATAAAACCTCCAAGTTCGGTTCATCTCTGCAGTTTTGTATATTATTTTCTCAAATACTTATATCGTAATGTCCGGACGGGAACCTAAATTAAACGGAATATAATTTATGTACATTGTCAACAAAGAATAAATTTTGCCATTTTTTCGGGTAAGATATTTATTTTATTTTCTGGCAACACTGAAGTTGAATACGTCTTTGTAAGGTTTTTGATAAATCACTGAATACGTTTGAATTATTACTAACTTACCTATGAAATGTCATTCCATCGCATTGTTTTACTATTCGGTGATCATTTTGGCAGCATTATACTACACATGTCGGCATTTTTATATTTTATTAGAATTGAAATACGATGTGACATACACAAAACAAAACTGACAGGAATTGTCATGTGGAGCACTAATGTCGTCGTCGTCGTCTATGTGTGCTGTAAGTGAAATGTCATGTGGAGCACCGGAAAGGCTTAAAGTCTAGTTAGAGGGGTGGAGTCCTTCTTTTTTTTCTCGTCCGTGCGTACTACTTACTTACTCTAATAAAGGTATATTGGGTTTGTGATTGTGTAGTTGACGAGCTAGCCACTTGTCAATTCTTCTTACAGTTTTCAATGGAACTCTACTCAAATTTATTTTTAGCTAAATTGGTCTACCTTCCTGGTCGTTAAACTCTAGGGGTTTTCAAGTGTTCTAGTACTACGCATAGTAAAAATATTCCTAATTTTCTTTAATTAGTATTGTCGTTGATAAAAATGTTTTTCATTTCAATATTCAATAATCTATGTCGTTATTTATCTAGGCTTCAAGAAAGCACTTATCAATCGTCAAATTCACATAGGTGATCCTTAAAGCTACATGAATCTACCACCTAATCTAAATCTTATATATACATATATAAATATACATATTAGATTTAGATCACATACATTGATCTGACTCCGAGGTAAGTAAGCAGCTTAAGCACTTGTGTTACGGATATCAGAAATAACAGTGGTATTACAAATATTAAAATATATACTTAAACCCACACAACAAACACAAGTATTCATCATACGAATATTTGTCCTGGGTGGGGATCGAACCCACAACTCTTGGCGCATGGGGCAGGGTCACTACCGAATGCGCCATCGACCTTGTCATCGAGCTTGTTATTGGTTGTCCCATGTTGGCCTGAGACTTAAAAAGAAAGTGCTAACTGTGTTTCTTGCCTAGCATGTCATAAAAGGTGACTAATGGTAAATAAATATAAAGGGGTTTTGGGTATGTAATTATGTAGGCGACGAACAAGTCACTTGTAACTACTTTTTCACAGATTTCTGTCTAACCCAGCCCAGTTTTTTTTGGTTAAATGTGGTTAAGGAGGCCTGCTGCCCCTTTGACTCTATCTATCCCTTCGGGGATTACGGGCGTATGATACGTATAAACTATTGGTTTAATTGTCTGTAAGTGGAAAATGGATGCACTATAGTCGCATGCTCTTGCCTCAAATATTCAGTTCAGCTGCTCTGTTTCCCTTGTCAATGTACGGATAAATAGAGAAGTGTGTGTACGAATTTCTCGTTTTGGTTTAGTCCAGGGGTTAGCAACTGCATTCACTGACATGAAATATCCGATGGTTCTGTATTTATTCAATCGAATGCTACAGAACAACTATACGATTTAAGGCAGCTCTTATACCTGCGTATTGTAATGCTTATCATATTTATATTTTTATTTTTATTTTTAAAAGAATGACTATAAGTACTGTATTGTCATCAATAGACATTACAAATTACGGCTAATTAGGCGCTAATTGACCACTTTTAACATTCCACGGCCATAGATTCATCATCATCTGTATGGTATCTCGTATTGGGTTGATGTCTGTTCGACCGTGATCTTGACCTTAATACATCATAGCGACTGTCACATGACCTTCGTAATCCCATAGGTAGGATCACATATCTACGGTCATTTGTAGGCGCAAGTTTTCTCACGATGTTTCTTTCAACGCCAAGCTAGTGGTATAAATTCTTACTAACATACATTTTAAATTACCTAAAATTCTTCTTGACTGAACCACCACTTCTATCGACTTGTGTACGAAAAGCTATTATGCTGAAACTAATAATGAATCAAATTATTCAATTGCCAAACGTTTGCGACCTCTAACAGCAAACTATGCCTCGGCCCAGCTTCGCGCACCTGAGATCGGCAATATCGCGCGGATTATCTCCCGGATAGCGGTAGCGATATCTCCCAACTTACACCCCTCTTCATTTACATGAACCCGTTACGGGAACGTGTCCGAAACTGCGTCCGGTGAATTAATATAACCTCTCGGCTTAGCACGCGGAGATAAGTGCTCTGGTGTCCGTTTTTAGGGTTCAATGCGTGAGAGGGCAATTTAAATATTTTACAATTTTTCACTCAAGCAAAAAACGTTTTTTTTCAGTGCGTTAATGATGAGATGGTAATGGCCGCAATTCATTTCAAGAAATAGGTTATATTAAAGTTACCAAATAACCAATTTCATAAAATTGGCAATTTCACCAAAATCTAATTGAAAAAACATTAGGGTAAACGCAATGAAAACTGTTAAAGTCGTAGGAATTATGTTTTAAAAAACTTTAGGCGGTTGCTTAATTTCAATCAACTACTAAAAGCTGTAAGAAAGGATTCCAAAGTATTTTCCTTCAATACCACATAATGGCTTACAGTTTTATATTTATATAGGTACACACAATTTTAACTAAAGCTCAAAACTCAAAAATAGCCTTCAAACTAATCTAGACTTCACTTACGAATTCAGAGAAGTACGGAACCTTCAAGCAGCAACCGCTACTTGCACTCAAAGCTTTTTCACTTAATATATTCTTTTAAAAGCTGAGTGGATAATGCTTGAAAGGAGATTTTTGTGGGAAATTAAAAAGGTTATCTAAATGGAATAACGTAATTAAGGGCATGCTCTCCTCCACCTCTTCGTTCGATACCATCGTTCGTTTCCCTGCAACATTCTTTAAAATTATCTTTTATCTCCAGATTTACCATTTACAGATGATTATTATTATTTCTATCATTTCCTTTTAAATTGAACTGCTTTAAATAGGTAATTGTTCATATTTGCAGGTAGAAAAAATATCAGTTTAATTAATTTCGGTGTCGGTTGGATATTCTTTGTTTACCACCACTTCATACACGTATGATATGAATCACAATTATGGCATACCACGTAAAGGCAACAAACGAGAAGATAGTTTTCAATAAGTATATTTACATGATGGAAGTATGTACAAACAGGCACAACGTAAGCCTAGGCTATAATATAAATGAATGTCAAAATGCAAAAGCACCGTTATACTCTTATATGTATAGAATTGATACTACTTATACCAAAACGACATAAATTAGCAGTTAGGTACGAGTATCTGCTATGGTAACTGACTTGCTCTGTTAACTTAAAAGAGAAGAGACAACATTCGCTTTTGGTGTTTAGGTCGTTTCTGATATTAAATCATTTAGTTCTGTTGGTGATTTAGTTTTATGTAAGAAGACAAGCCCATTTTAGAATCTTTATTAATACTATGGTTGCTATTTTGAAAAATCGTCACATTATTATCCATCATTTTGGTATAACTTTTTGTTGGTACGTCACAGTACAAGAGTAATTATGTTTTTCAAGATATTAATATATCCATTAGCACTTGACATAAACAATTTAACAATTGGAGCGGTTAACCATTTACAAATGGCGGCTGCAGAGCTGACGCGAGCATTAATTATCGCAATCTCACTACGACCGCTGCATTAACTCTTTCGGTATGCATATATTTGCCAAGTGTTTTCTGTATCATCGAGACTTGCTGAAACTAATTTCTTCCTTGTTTTAGCTTAGAGAGACACATGCCTGTACGCAAAATAATTAACTTTAATGTCTATTCAATTGTACATAGGAGAAAATCTTGAATGTGGTTGTCCCTGGACTAATCCTACGTAGTGGCCTTAAATGGTTTTCTTCTAGGTAATACTAGTGACCCTCGCTCTGGTCGTTAGATATGTGTATTGCCTTCAACGGATGCCTTTTTGTCCACGGGGCCCTGAGCTGCAGCCCAAAAAGTCCCTATAGTAGAACCGGCCCTAACTGCACACTTGACTTTAGTTAGATTATGGTCATAAAAAATACTCATAAGAATTTTTATCTTCTTAATTAGTTTCTACAACCGTCCGCAATGCGTGCAATGATATGGCGTGATAGTTACAAAATATCAAAGTTCTCTAAACACCTACCGCAGTTACTTACAGTTTACGTGTTTATATAAGTAGGTTTTACAGCAAAACACGCACAGACAATTACTTAATTCTCTGGAGAATGGATGTTTCTAGTCCTTCTTAAAGTTTTTCATCGGAAATTAGCCCTGGAAACTCTAGGACGCTGTACCCTAATAGTGCTCAGGTAATACAGTCAGGTAAAACATAGCTTTCAGAACTTTTGGGTTAGTGTCAGTAACCCAAAGGTTAATTAGTTAGGTTAATTAAATGGGTGTACGAGTAGTATATGGACTGGTTGCTTTTATTATAATAATACGTGCGTATGATAAATGTTATGTGCCTAATTCGTGAATTATAATCGTGTATAAAGATAGATTTACAGTTATCTCTGCTCTTTACTCCTTTTTCTTCCTACAACTGACTCTTCCCCTATCCACATTATGCGAATATAAAATGTTTAATTGGTTGTAATTACATATTTATTTTATTAAATTAATAATAACCCATTAGCACTTCGCCGTGATACAATGCCGCGGTTAACCATCCCTTAATTGCCGACTGCAGCGAACTGATGAACATTAATTAAGCGCTATCTCACCGCGACCGCAACCTTATCTCTGCTACAAATATTTGCTGATGACTTCTCGTATCAACGGGAATTAATTATTATTGAGGTTGAACATATGTTGATATCCGAATTGTTGAATTTGAGGAGGTCAGTTGGATAGTTAGTTCGTAATTTTTATTCGTTATGATATTTGAACAGGCAAATAAAAATAAGAGCGCAATAAAATACGATACGACTGACTTTAAAATAACTGGCTATGTTATACGTATAAATTATTAGAGACGTTTGAAAGTAATTCTTTTCCGCCTAACCATTAAAAATTCGGTCCAAAGATGACAATGGTAGCTGTATACTAAGCTACCTATCAATAGTAAGTGGACACCCAACCCTATAGATATTTACAACATCAGAAATATTACAAATGACTTACCCAGGGAAAACCTAGCTAGAAATTAGCAATCGAGATTGGTTAAAAATTAATGTAAGTTTCAACTGTACATGCACTTAATAGTACAAGAAAATAGACCTTTAAATACCTACTAATTTTGAGGTAAATATAAGGGGATTATGATTTACGACCCAAAATAAAACAACCAAACAAAACCGAGTACATTAAAGTCGAGCAACATTATTCATTAAACAAAATTTTCGATGACAGCGTTCCAAGTTTTCTGGTTTCCATTCATCATAATTTAAAGCAACTAGCTTCCACTCTGAGAAATACGACTTTATCAGGAGCCATTGTAACTCCGACTTGTTCCAAACAGTTCCAAACTATTAGTAAAGTTTGCTGTTAGGAAGTGTTCGCAAAGCAATTCTTGACAAACATTTTGGCATGCTAGCGTATAGCATAGAATGTCATTTGTAAAGTGCGTTAATAAAAAATAAGTCAAGAAATTTTATAATATCCAGCCCAGTTCGAAGTGTCCCATGTTAATCTAAGATTCCTGTGTTCCTTGACAAGCATGTGGTAAAAGGCGACTAATGGTATTATAATTATGCAGGCGCCGTGTCAGCCACTTGTCGACATTTTTTCACATTTTTTCATCTTACCCAACTCGACTTTATTTTTGGCTAATGTGAATGGACTTTGCCTACTTGGACTCCGCCTACCCCCTCAGAGACTGCATGCGCAAAATAAAATTCTTTAATTTTGACATACACATCGTCATGTGTATAATGTGTATGTCAAAATTGTTTTTTTTTTAATTTAAATTATTCTTCAACCACTTTTAACCTCTTTTTACATCTCTTGATACGAAAAAACCTATTAGTGTGTGGAAAAAACTGACAAGCATTTATTGCATTATTTTTCACTATAATTTATAGTAGGTACATACCTAATTTAATTAAAACCATAATAATAAATTAAATTTTTCCCAAATATACTCCTTTATACCTCTTTTGATGTAATTATAAGATATTTGAATCCAACCCAGATCTGACTTGGACTCAGGACATAACAATAATTAACTAACTTTGACTATTGCCTCTACGGAATACAGACCAATTTACCTTTACAGTAAAAAATTAGTATCACTACCTTATTTCTTTGAAATAAGATGCAAAACGAAAGCATAAACGTTGTATGTGACAGAAGCACAGCGCTAAGCTTTTGATTACAGTAAAAATATGCATACTAGTCCACATTACAGTCTGAACTTGCTACCCTTTAAATAAAGGGTAGCAAGTTCAGACTGAATGAATGAATGACTGATTGAATGAATGCGATTAAATAATCGCATTCATCTTTAGCTAGGATGCTGATTAGAGTGCTCAGACACATATCACAATAATGGATTATTTTGCAAAATTATTTTATATTTCTTTTTTATTTAAACATTTTAGGTTAATAATAATATTATTCAAAAAGGACGGTACGTACCTTCATAACAGAAAGGAATCTTGAATAGCTTCAAAACTTACATCTTTTTACGGGACATGATACTGATTTTAATCTACCCGAGTAACTGAAATCATGTTTCATATTTGAAAGAAAATTATGAAGTAGCTATTACTATTCGTAGCTGTACTATGTCTGAGTGCAACGGTTGCAATCTACGAAGTGCACGTACTCAGTAGGTGAGGCAGGCTCTCAGGGAGGTATTGTTTGTACGAACGGCTCCCGGGTATATGATCAATGTCGCTCTCACACACGATTCAAACCCATTATCGATATAGAACAATCCATCAACTTTCTTTGAGGTATTGGGAGAGATACTTACTGTTTCAATAATATGCGTTTAAAATCGGCAGCTTACTAACCTTAGGTACTATACTTTTTATTATTACCAAGGACATGCAAAACAAATTTATTAAACAAACTATTATACGTACGCTCCTGTAAGTTGCATATTTTCAAGAAAAGTCTGAACAAGAAAAAAAAATAACACAACCATAACTTTAGTTACCTAAATAAGCACGTTTCATCATCATGTTTTTTTCGTCGCCCATCTAGTACAGTAGTTTAAATTAATATAATTGATTCGGTTTAGGTATACGATAAGAATTGTATAATTTGCTCCATAGGTGAGAGTGGGTCTTTATTCAACAGTTGGACATAACGTTTAGCAAGTAAATATGTATCAATAAAAACTCTAAAGCAATGAAATTTTAACAGCGTAGGCACTAAATGTTGTTTGGTATGTGAACAGCATAATACGACGTAGTTAAAATTACCTCCTTCCCGTTTCCTCGCGTTATCGTCCCGCAATAAAAGAATATCCTGAGGCTTCCACCGGAAAACGACTTCCACTGAACTGAGACAAGTAATTTTCGAAACTGCTTGCGCCCGCTGTGTAATGTAGCTTATTACTACTTGAAGGACACTTTTAACATTTTTATAACCCATAAAATTGCCACAAATAAAAAAACTGCGATGGAACTAACAATTGAGAAAGCAATCATTGGTTTTAATAATAGGTATCGAACAGACATCTAACAATCTCTTTGCTGTAAATAAAACTGGAATTTTATTTTCTTCCAATAGAAACCAAACCTCCGCAAAAGTTTTTCATCTTGATTTACCTCTATAATGATTTTGTTTGCCTGATATATTACTATTTAGTTCTAACCACAAAACACTAAACCTTTACGGACCAAATACCTTTAAGTTAAATCCCATCTTCTAATCAAGTGATTCAATCAAATCAGTTAATACGAATGATACGAAAATCTTATTGGAAAAAATATAATATCTACTCATAAATAAAATCAGTGGCGGATTTACAATATTGGCCGCCCTAGGCCCCAGGCCATAGTTCTCAGAACTAAAGATTTTATCACGATTAGCCGCCTCTAATATCTGGCCGCCCTAGGCCCGGGACTAGGTACTGGGCCTTGGGTAAATCCGCCACTGAATAAAATGTATATATCCAGCGGTATTAGATACATAAAACAATTTGATCTGAAAAAATAGTATCACCACGCTCAGATAATGCCGAGTTGTTATTATCATACTGCTCAAATATTCACTCAGATACGCCGGCACTAAACAACCTAAGTCCGAAATTAGCATTTAGAATATCCCGCGTTGGTACACGAAAACAGAAATAAGAGATAAACAATGGTTTTTCATCGCTAGCTAAAATATAAAATCTGCGTTGTTTCACATTCGTGCGTGACTCGGCCTAACGGTAGGAGTGTCTAGTTTATACGACGAAATGTTCGTGTCATTAATTCCATCCATCTCTCTTACCTACCAATTTTACCATGGGTCCCCTTTCATGAGGAAGGCCGGTGGATAAAAATTGATTTATGATTTGTATTTGTCCACCTTAGCTGTATGTATGGATGGAAAATATTGCTTTATAGTCCATAGGTATAGTAGTATTTTTGGCAAACCATTATACGCGTACTGAAAAAAGAAAACATTTAGGTACCTACTCAATCCTCTCTCGACACTTTTTTATAGGTTATGTCACGTTATATTAGTAAGGGCCACGAAAATCGTAACAAACAATAATTTCTTTTCGTTCTTGTCTGTTTTTGACAAAGACAAATCACAGAGAATTGGAATTTAATTAATATAAATATCACATACCGGCTTACTTATTTCGCCATGTCTGAGAGAAAAAATATAAATTTTCTAGCCAGACCTATTATACATTATATTATTTTAACGAAAATATGACGGATGGTGGAATTGAAAATAAATGAGTAGGTACATCAATCAATGCAATGAGTACATCCACGTAAATGGATTTGTTAGCGAAAGGTCATAGGTAGGTGACATTTCTTGTAGGATTATATTTATAGGGTTGCGTATTCGAATATACTATGACCCAAACGTACCAAATGCCAAAAATTGGTCTTTAAGCAAACTTAATTAAAAGGACTTAATTTTTTTTTTTGTAAACATACTTTTTCGTAAAGTTATAAGTAATTTAATTGCATTTAAATCCATTCTGTTATCTATATAATTCGCCTTTGAACATATCTATTTTTCCATTAGACCTATCTTGCCAAAGGCAAAAGAATTCTTAAACAACTAACATAACGTTTGCACATTATTTCTTGCGCTAATTCTTTCTTATTAACAAAAAAAAAATTAAATTTGGTTTATGATTCTAACAGCAAGTTTTCTTTTTAAAACGTTTGCCACATAAAAGATAACTGGCGTTGTTATACCTGTACAAATATGACTAATTTGTATTGTATGCTTTATAAGACATACAATTTGTTACGTGGGCCTTTGCAACGATTTCTAGTTTTAACTTTAATAGACTTATTGTAAGACATTTCATTAGTGATTTTTACATGACATTAAAGATTAGAAAGCAGGGTTGCTAACGAATTTACTTGTTGCAATACATATATGCACCCTACGATTTTAGTTGCTTACCTACTAAGTATTATATTTGTATCAATAATACTACAATAAGCGAAATCACTATATTTCATCAGCTTACATATAATAAGTTACCGAATTAAAAAAAAAAATCTGAAGACAAATTATAAAAGTGTTGCCAACCCTACTGGAACCTAATCGGTTACAAAGGTTTAAAATGTTAAATCACTCTTCGACTGACACAATTTTCGTTTTAATTCATATAATTTTAGTACCGGTCGTAGTAACTGGGAGTATGTACAATAATTACTTAATACATTATGAAATGAAATGAAATGAAATGAAATTGTCTTTATTTACGTAGGCTTAAAAAAAAGCACTTATAAATCGTCAGAATAAGATCAATATCTACCGGTTCATAAGTAGATTCTACCGAGAAGAAACCGGCAAGAAACTCGATAGGTACTCTTTTAAAATGCCAAGTCTATTATTACAATTTATACGTGAATGTAAATTTACAGTGCAGGCGAACAGCCTATTCTGGGTCTAACCATATATTCTTATCATTTAAATAGTCTTCTATCTTGTAGTAGCCCTTTTTAATCAAACAATTTTTAACATATAATTTAAACTTATGTACAGGTAAATCAATGAGATTTTGAGGTAACATATTAAATATTTTTATACTTAACCCAATGAAAGAATTACCACTCTTATTAAGTCTGTGATTTGGAACAGCAAGTCTGTGTCTATTTCTAGTATTAAAAGAATGAGTATCTGATTTTTTTGGGAATATCTGAATGTTCTTGTAAACATACATGATACAATCTAAAATGTATTGTGACGCTAGTGTTAAAATATTGATTTCTTTAAACAGTTCTCTGAGTGAATCACATGGTCTGAGGCCGTATATGGCTCTGACGGCCCTCTTCTGCAAAATGAAAATAGTCTTAATATTGGCCGCAGAACCCCACAGCAGCAGACCATATGACATTACACTATGAAAATAACTGAAATATACCAATCTTGCCGTTTCAACATCAGTTAAGTATTTTATTTTCCTGACTGCATATGCCGCAGAGCTAAGTCTCCCTGCCAGGGCCGCAATATGAGGAGCCCATTGCAATTTTGAATCCAAGGTGATCCCGAGAAATACAGTAGAATTGACAACTTCAATTGCTTCATTATTTACTATAATGCTCGGGCTCACCTGCCTTACGTTGGGTAATGAAAATTTCAAACATTTGGTTTTTTTAGCATTAAGTAATAAATTATTGACTGTAAACCATTTTAGAACTTCTGAGAGAGCATTATTCACGTCGTCAAAATTTTCTTTGGTTCTATCAATTTTAAAAATTAATGAAGTATCATCTGCAAATAATACTGTCTCACATATGTTATTTGTGTAATAAGGAAGGTCATTTATATAAATTAGGAAGAGCAGAGGTCCCAATATCGAGCCCTGGGGCACTCCCATGGATAGTGGGGCGCCAGAAGAATTAGCTCCATTAATGTTAATTATTTGAAGTCTGTCAACTAAATATGACTTCATAAGACTAAGTGAATTCGTTGAAACACCATAATGCTTTAGCTTCATCAATAAGGTCTGGTGCTCAACGCAATCAAACGCCTTCGATAAATCGCAGAAAATACCGATAGCATCCTTTTTGCTCTCCCAAGCCTCAATCACATGTTTCATAAGTGCCACTCCAGCGTCAGTTGTGGATTTGCCCTTAGTGAATCCATATTGTTTATTATGCAATAATTTATTGAGTGTAAAGTGACGAAGTAGCTGATTAAATATTATCTTTTCAAAAATCTTACTTAGGGCTGGTAAAATAGAAATAGGTCTATAGTTAGACGGGTCACTTTTATCACCTGACTTAAACAATGGAATTACTTTACTATACTTCATTAGATTTGGAAACTGTCCAACGTCAATACATTTATTAAATATATTCGCTAAAGATGGGGCAATAGATTGTATTATGTATTTTAGAATGTCTATTGAGATTCCCCATAAATCTTCAGACTTCTTAAGTTGCAGGTCTTTAAATGTTTTCAAAACTGTAATGTCGTTGATGTGGTAAAAGTTAAATGGAGAGGTACATTCGCCCACATATGTTTCGAGAATGGAATGAGCAACATGTGGGCTAGAATTTAGTGAGCGGGTTGTTGCAATTGGGATATTGGAAAAGTATGATTCGAAAGCATTTGCAACTTCATCATCAGAATTAACATATTTACTATCAACTTTTAAAGAGAACTTGTGAGTATGTGTTTTATTTTTACAAGTCTCTTTATTTATAACAGTCCATGTTGCTTTAATTTTATTATTAGAACTCGCAATCTTGTGCCTAAGATAGTTAGATTTAGCAACTGAACAAATTTTAATTATGTATGACACAATGAATATCATCACACCGGGATCCTGTGTCTTCCTCTATTTGTTTTGTTTAGTATGACGTGACGTCGGGAGCACATTACTATTCATGGTGATCATGCAAAATAGTCTCTATAATACAGGAGGTCTTTGACTTCTGATAACAAAACCAAAAAGTATTTTAACACGAAGAAATAATCTGTTATGTTAGGACTTGCAATGACTGAATCGTATCTGAAAAAACATGTCCCAAAAATAAAACCATTTAGTCTAGAAAACAAATTTTACCCAGTGTAAATCTATATTTATATCTACTGGGTAATTTTTTTACTATTATCTACGTATATTAAGATACATTACTTTATCATTAAGATGCTTAAAAGATTACTTGGGCCTAATTAATACTTAAAACAAAATTAGGAAGATATAATCAATAAAATAAATAAATAAATTCTCCAGACTGACACACCAATTCCCTAGTACCAAACTAAGCTTATGCTTGTACTATGGATACTAGGTGAACGGATAGATATACTTAAATACGTTTATAAACATTTATGACTCAAGTACAAATGTCCATGTTTATCACACGAAACATTTGCCCCGCGACCCTTGGTTTCGTGGCCAGGGTCTCTGACCACTCGACCAGCGGGCCAGCCATACCTATTTATACCTCTCCCTAATTAGCTCATAGACTTAATGGATCAACATTTTAAGATGGCCGCTATTAACCTAGCGCCTATTAAACTTATATAGTTTAACACAATTTGCTGGTTGAAAATTGCGGTGACCTCCTGTACTATTCGTAAGGAAAACATCATTAGACTGTGCTCATGTAAGCATATTATTAATGTGAGATTTATTTCATCTTGCTAGCTAAGGCGGGGGTTCCTAAACTTTCATAATAACGGAACCAACTAAATACCTTTAATTTTATGGAACCCCATATCAAATAATTTCAAATGAACACTGAAATTTAAATAAGGACAATTTTTTTTTTGGCTATTCTACGGAACTCCTTGGTTCCGCGGAATCCTTGTTGGGAATTCCTAGTCTAAGGTATTATATATTTCCTCAAAGATTTTTGCAGTGGTGAAATGTCATTGAGCAAAAATCATTTAGAGGTTTAGGTTATCATGTTACCAAAATTACTGACCTACGCGTTGATGCTTACATTAAGTATATTTTACATCATTATTATTATATCTATCTTCTTCTTCCTAGAAATATGTGTCGTTCCAAGTTGGGTTTCACATTGACGATGATCCTAGATCTATTTATATATTGAAGCGAAACTGTGTACTTAGTAAGTGAACCGAAATAATCGCATTGTAGTTACACAACCAAAAACATAGTTTTAAAATTATAATTCATTATGAATGAAAAATTTACTGTAAGCACTAAAAATTATATTTAGCGTTAGTTTTATATTTATGTATTTTTTTACCTTACATCTGTATAAGGTAAAATAATACATAATATATAAAACATCTAGCTACACTAGATTGATAACAAAACTATTCTCTATGTACCCAATGGGAGCTTAGCTCCCAATCCATCGTTCGATATCGGTCAGTTCAAAGCCTAACCTAATTACAGAGATTAGAACTCCGGAGTGGAAATGGATAGTGGTCTTTCTACCCCTTTCCGTGATTAAATGACCCTAAGCGATAATTCTAGGGTAGGTAACAAATGTAACTCATTTAAAATGAGTTTGGACGACTCTTATCTACGTACATAAGTACTTGGTTTTCCGATGAATGCACCTGGTCCATGAGAGATATATCATACTAGCAGCTTGCCACGACTTCGTCCGCGTACAGAAAAAAAAATATCCATTGATCCCGTTACCGTGTGAATTTTAATCCCGTTCTTGGGTCTCTAACTAATAAAGTACTTACTTGTATATACAACATATACATATATACACTTAATCACGGTACATTAGATACCTTATTACCAATTTTTTTCGATAAAATTTTTCCAATCCAGTTGACCCCGTATAAACCTCATATCATATCATAATCAGACTCAGATTACTCAGAGACTCAGATCATAACAATTACAAACACAATACCTGTAAAAAGAAATATCCAATTTTAAGTAGTCGTTATGCGTGTACTTACATACATTTCGACAACCAATTTTTATTTATACATATAGATAGATTAATTTAATCTCCTCATTCGTATATCTATTCTTGATCTTATACTATATAAAATAGTTAGATATAAGTAACTGATGTATGAATAATGTATATTAACAGCCACATAGACTTACAAGTTACATACTTACATATCGTCACGCCTGGATTCCTGGAGGTGTAGATTCCAAACAGCAATAAAGCTCCTTGAATTTTTTTGCCCGAAGTAAATGATCTAGGCAAAAAAATATGCTTTTATATTAACAACCACCTTATCAAACATCAAGTTAGTAACTTAAATAAATACCGTACGGGTCGAGCTAAATAAAACCGTTTAAAAAGACATGTTACGAGTATCATTCCGCAGTACCGAAAACTCATAAAATGATCAAAGAAAAAGAAATTGTTATTTAATATTTCTCAAATTACGTTTTATCGATTTGGGATTCAATCCGTACACTTTCATGATAGCCGACGACATGTGGACTTACTACTTTCTACCGATCGTTCATGCAGCAAACTGCAATTTCGGATAATAAAATAAACATTAACCTGCAATGAATGAAGCCTGTGTTTTAAATTACCTGAATTAAGCTGACGGCACTATGATTGCACTTTATTTTTTGGTCTCCGAGTCTGTTGAGTTTAGTCCGTTATTATACAGAAGGAAGTCCTTGATTGCTTCTTAATTCATGTTCCCTTTGTGGTGATGTATCATAATATTATGCTTATTGTACATGATTATCACTTTTGTTGGTGAGTTGCACATATTTATGACAAGTCGATGGCGTATTCGGTAGTGACCCTGCCCCATGCGCCAAGAGTTGTGGGTTCGATCCCCACCCAGGACCAATATTCGTATGATGAATACTAGTGTTTGTTCTGTATCTGGGTGTTAATATCCAATATTTAAGTATATATTTGTAATACCACTGTTGATTCTGATATCCGTTACACAAGTGCTTAAGCTACTTACCTCGGAGTCAGATCAATGTATGTGATATCGTCGGATATTTATTATTATTTAGAGTAGAATGGATCCGTGCGAGCTCTGATACGTATATGTTATTATACGTAGTTATCACTTTTTTTTCTTTTTTTTTCTAACCTTTACTGTCCCACTGCTGGGCAAAGGATTCCCCCACGACTTTCCAACGCTCCCTTTCCAAAGCCAGAGCCTGCCAGTCCCTCGAATAGTTGATCAGGTCGTCACACCACCTTTTTCTCGGCCTTCCCCTTCCGCAATAGCCGTCCTCAGGCACCCATTGCGTAACGACTCCAGATTCGTTATACGTATCACATATTTATTTTTTTATATTGGATTTTGAGAAATTGAAATTTCAGTTTTATTATCATCCTTGGTGTGGGTCCGCTTAGACCATGATCCAGGATTTAGCATGTCTGGGAATTACGTTGAAGCGACTGCCGATCTGACCTTCGTAACCCTTAGATAGGGGAACCAGACAATTTTTGGACCACAGTTACACATCCATAGGTGTTGGAATGTGCAGGTTTCATCACGATGTTTTCCCTCACCGCCGAGCTGGTGGTATAAATACGTACATAGATTTAAAAAATCCAGAGGTTCAAATACGTACCCCTCGGTTAAGAGGCGCGTGTCCTTGCCATATAGCTACCCCCGCTTTAATATTTTATCAAACAAACAAACAAACATAACATCACGCCCATAATCTCTGCCTTATTATGTTATCCCCACTTAAATTTATAGTTTTAGCGAAGTGTCCAGTGTCCAGGGCGAATTTCGAATTACCTATTTATCGAAGAAAATCGATCCTGCCTTTATTTTATTTCATTAAAAAATATTTAAATAAAATAGAGGCATTATATAGGGATCCAAAATAAAAGAAGGAGTAGGTACATATATCTCAACCAGTATGTACGCGTCTCAAGTGTTTTTAACATGAAATTAGGGACCTAAAATATTCTAGCTGGAAACAAACATTATAGAGATACTTATATAATGTAAAGATATGTTACATATTTGCATATCCCTTCGATGATCTGTTCGTTACCCTAACTACCATGCATTAATTTACTGCCTTATACATATACACTCATATTTTATAGGACGGGATACTAAAATTGTTTTAACAAGATTATCTTGTATAAATAAGGGCCTCATGAGAGCTGCCTCATTAACTTCAATTATAATAAGATTAAGTATTTAGAGCGTTCTACCTAAAACGTTCCATATAACCTATTAAGGGTATACCTGCCCATTTATCTGTCCATTCTATAAGAAGAAAGACTGAGTTGTCTCATTGAGTGAAGAAACCTTTAAATTTTTTTTTCTATAATTGATTTATGTAATGAGGTTGGGTTTTATTTTTCTTTATTATTTTTTCTTTTTACACTATGTGGTTATCATGGAAGAAGAAAAAAGTAAAAAGTTATAGGGTGTTTGATAACTACTTGTTTATCTTGTCTTTGATCAAATAAACTATGCAATGTACAGTTCAACGCTCTTCTACTGGGCTTGTAAATAACTTAGCAATTTTCCTTCGCTGAATATTTCGCGAATACAAGAGTAAATAACACTGTACTCGTAAGTGTATCGTAGCCCAGATTCCACGAAGTACCTTTTGGTGATTTTTTTGCCCTAAACGCCTTTCTGACTAAAGTGCTAAATACACGCACAAACACGACTGCCACGTATCAATGGAATTATTTGTTGATACTGCTTCTAATTATATAACAGTGGTAGCTCAATGGTAAGGAACAACCTTTTATTGATTGACTCTATTTTGAGAAGAATAAACTCAGATATATTTTTTTTTGTCTGGAAATCCCGAAATACGAGTACACATGTCAATCGATAGTTGTCGTTGATTGTTTTCAAAGCATCACAATCATAAGCCGCGAATGGAAGCAATTCCCTTGCACAGATGGCTTTTTGAGATTATTTCTCGCAGGCTTTCATTAAATACCTACACATACCTGTCTTTAACCTGGGGGTCTCTTAATTCCCCAGTTCCGCCGCGCCGCAAAACTGCGGACTCCCTATAAACCCGGCCCATAATTTCCCTTTATGTTAATCCAGCGTAATTGTTTACGTCTATCTCTCCTCCAAGAAGTGGGTCGTAATAAATCAGCAGCAAGCTTCATTGTTGAGCACTGACGAAGGTCCCGTACGTAATGGCACGTGCCAGAGTTTAAGCGTTCGGCAGAAAGGACCCAAGAGCTACCCAAGCAACGACTAATGGGGCTGACTTTGAAAGAATATTTGATTCGGTTTAACGCTAACTTGCCTTTTGGTAACTCGTGGGTAAAGTTCCTTGGTATTTCAATTTATGTTGGTTTAATGTGAGTATAATAAGTAAGATTTTTATGAAAATCGGGACTTACGACCAATTCAAGTGCTTGTATCAACGTTTATTTACAAATGTAAGTAGACTTTAATAATAATGTCCTCCTAACCGATATCGGTCACGGCGGCCAATCTCAACGAGGATTAGCCAACTACGCAGGAGATATTATAGTACACACTCTCTATTCCTTCACTCTCATAATCCGGTGAGACGGCCATTCCACATGACCGGAGAGAGATCAGGCGCAGGACCAACAGCTTAACGTACTTTCAGAGGCACGGGGGTGATTAAACCGCCAACTTCCTAACTCCGACTGACTGAGTAATTTCAAGAGACCCGGGATTTGAACCCGAGACCTCTTGGTCCTTAGGCGGCGCATGCTACCACTAACGAGGTAGGCAAGTAGAATTTAAAGATAATGCAAATCTGCATAATAGTATTCGAATCAAGTTTAAATGCCATGCCCACAAAATAAATAAATAATATTCATGTTATGCTAAAAATAAATATATATTGGAGCTCATCCAGATAGTTTCTTAGCCTTAATATCGAATGTAAGTAATCTACAGTTTTAACTACATAATATGTAAGTAGATAGACTGATTCCATAGTCGTGTATATTTAAGTATTTAATAAATACGATTATTTAAATTTATTGATTTTTTTTATATTAGATTAATAGACAAGTTTGCAAGAGTTGGCATTGAATTGTAATTCATTTGCCATCAAAGTAAGCATTTTTTTCTTCCCAAAATACACCCTGGCATTTCTTCGGACCGCCAATTATCTCTATACAAATATCAAGTTGACCCTTTATACCTCAGAAGGTTAAACAAAACAAAGTAACACACACAATCCCAAATTTATAACATTGTTTAAACTTAGCTTAGGAGCTATAGTCAATTACAGAAATGTATATGTTTATAATTTACAATTTTAGTGTCAGTTATGTAGTTCGTGAAAAGATGATGTTGTCTCCAAAGATATCGTGGTGAGTAAGCTAATATGAGCTTTTAAGATTGTTGGCTAATTTACTTATGTAGAAGTGTTACTACTTGACACATCTACCTACATTATATCTAATATTCTATTATATTACTTTATATGATTGAATATTACCATCGCTTTTGTGGCAGGGCAAATTAAAATGGATACGAGTTTACCTAACTAATTATTTAAAAAAATATGAAGTTATTTATTAGTTGAGCTCCAGATTAGATAACATCTCATTGATTCAGTGACAGCTTTACGAACTTCATCTTCACCCTTTTTTATACACTTGCCTGCACTTGACTGCCCTTGTCCAAATCCGTTGAGTAAAAATTTGGAAAACCAATTATGTCAAAATCCTGTATCAAGTCAAAGCTTTCGCACCAAATTGGATTGCATGAAAAAAGGTACATTCTGTTATGAGTTCCGCTGTAAAAGTGAACGAAAAAACCAAAACGTTTTCGACATTATGCAGAAAAGTGGGGCCGGGAAGCAAAGAATAACAGTAGAGCCGCTCAATAAACAGAAGAGAGGAGGGCCGCGCAAAATTGTGTTTATTTATGATCAAGCAATGCAAAATCTTGTAGGCACTGATTTCAAAAATGTTACCGCTGAAAATGAAAATGAAATGAAAATTTTTTCGAGTTTGTGTTAAATTAACACTTGCAGCTACAAATAAAAAATATCAATTTCACCTATTTTTTTACAATCGTTAGTTTTTTATATGTTTTAAAGTAATATTGACACATAATCAAAAACATATCTATTTTGTATAAAGACATAATAGAAAAAATCTCTTGACACATTTTTTTTTTATTTTCATCTTTAATCACTAAGATATGTACCCAATAGCATAATTGGAATTGTCATCCTTATTCTGCATGAATCCTCCAGTAAGGATATTGATGACAAGTACAAGTATGGATCAGATGTAACAAGAACGTAGACTGTACAAGCACCAATTACAAACTGATCTGGCATGCCACATAGACATCTCATCTGTCTTAGTCTAGCATTGCTGAGCAACAGTTCACATTGCTATGTATAACTTCCGATATGTATTATTTTCCCCATGTGGTGTATGCACAACAGCATCATTTAGAGTCCTGAAAATAATGCAAATGACAACCGGGATTAGCTAAAAAGTCTCGGAGAAAGTGATGCGTGGAACTTTATTGAATCTTATAGATCGATACAGATTCAATTAGATGTATATTGGTAGGGTATACTGAATGTGCTTAGCAAAAGGCGATATATGGTTTAAACCATATATCGCCTTTTGCTAAGCACATTCTAAACTTTCACTCAACGACTTTAAAAAAATATGGTTAGTCTTAAAGAACAACATACATACATGCATAACATCAAGCCCATAATCCCCGAAGGGGTAGGCAGAGTCGAAGGGGCAGCAAGCCCCTTCAACCACATTCAGCCAAAAATAAAGCCGGGCTGGGTTAGGTGGAAAATTGTGAAAAAGCAGTGACAAGCGTCTAACCTGTCGCCTACACAATCACACACCCAAAATGATATACCATTAGTCGCCTTTTACGACATGCTAGGCAAGAACCACAGTTGGCTTATTCTTTTTAAGTCCCATACCAACATGGAACAGTGGGTTGGATGAAAAGTTGTGAAAAAGGAGTGACAAGTGGCTAGCTCGTCGCCAACTTAGTCACATAGTCATACTCAAAAGCCCGTAAACCATTAGTCACCTTTTACGACATGCTAGGCAAGAACCACAGTTGGCACATTCTTTTTTTTTGTCCCAGATCAACATGGGCCAAGTCCCAGACGAACATGGGACTAACAATATTTTATATAATTTGATATCGGTAGAACACTCTTGTGCAAAATAGAAGAACTTGTAGTTAATAAATAAGTAGATCTTCAAATGGAAACAAGCAAACTGACTATTGAAATAAAAGCTATGCGCGTATAAGGGTTTCATTTGACGAGTACGACAAACACAAGTCAGCTATCTGTACTTTTTTATTTCATATCACCCGGTGGGTTCGTTAGTGGACTATTTTGTGCGCTGAAGTCTCCCTGCCGGACGAACCGTGCTATCTACCTATGCATCTGTAAAAAAGAAAGTTATGAATGAACTTTTCACATATCCACTGCGATCGATTACTTCGACTCCTCATATTGAATCATTATTTCGTATGTGAAGTCATACTTTTTCTATGACAGGATTGAAAACAGTTGTACATCAGTCTTACTTTATACACTCGGTATATTTTATAAATTACATTTATTAATCTGATGAATGAATCTGATTGCTTTTATTGAAATTGAGACAACACAATATTACGGGTTGGTACACAAGGCTTTTTTATTATAAACTATAAAAGTTCAAGTAAAATCACGTTAAACACCAACTCTCAGACTGAGTACTCTACTTAGCGACGTTTTATTTAAATTTTTAATAAAGCAACGCAAAACTATGTAAAACAAAATGTTGGCCAGTAACGTTGTCACTAAAATATGAAATTTAGCATATGTTGTGTATGTGAATTTGTCTACATTTGTAAATCATCAGAGTGAGGTCCATTGTGAATGATGGATACTTGTTACTTATTCAGGCAGAGAAATAATATGTAAATGTAACAGTTATTTTGTTTGTAATAAAATACCTATAGAAAAACACTTATGATAATCTCTAACATAAAATATCTGCACAGGTGACTAATAATAGAAGAGGAAGAGAAAATAAGAAGTTAATTCCTTTTGAACATCATTTTATAGTCTGTGAAAAGAATACTAAAAGTTTCAAAGGAAACAAAGAACAATGCATTTTGTTATAATTGCAGTTACTCACTAAATGCAGTCACACAGAACATTTGTAAAGGCAGAGAGAAAAGTAATGACGATACTAAATTTTTAACGTATACGCGTTATGTCAATTTCCGTCGCATTAAGGAAGACTTAGAAGCATGTATCGTACTTCCATTGCCTTCATAACAATATTTTGTGGGCAAAATTATCTTTCTCAATAAATTCATTGGCTGGCAGCCTCGCAATATATCATGTAAGGCTGCCCCAAACTTATAAATCATAATTCTTTACTGCACAGTTAACTAAATAAGTAAATAATTTAGCTAGGTGTTCGGAAATTGAAATATGCGCCACAATACCTCGGTTTAAAATTTCCCAAGTGTCCCAAAAATAACAATATCCAATGCGCAGGAAATGTCCCAAAAATATTAAATTAGTAACGGTTTAATTCAATATAATGATTTTAAACTGCTATTTTAAGCTTATTTACAGTTTTTGTTTTCTGAAGGATTGACTCAAATTTAGTTATAGCTGATCCTATTTACCTACTCTTATCTATGGAGTGGCTAATCATTAAATGTTGTCACGTAACGGGTCTTAACTAGTGTTGCCCAAAGCAAGACTCTTGCAGCGGTCTTGCACGTCGTCATCTTGCAGATTTAGTCTTGTTCTTGCTTAAATGTTGCTTGTTGCTTGGTCTTAACACAGGACCAAGCGACAAGCAACATTTGATCAAGAACAAGATTGAGTCTGCAAGATAACGGCATGCAAGACCGCCGCAAGAGTCTTGCTTTGGGCAACACTAGTCTTAACCGTGAATAAACTGCTCAATATATGAAAAAACTTCGATATCCTTCCTAGGTATATAAAAGTGTTCTTTTCTTTGAATTAATGAATGAGAAATACTACTAAAAGTGTTTATCATCTTAATTATCTGCTTTAAAACTGTTTATACTGTTTCAGTGGTCATAAAAAGTATCTAATTTGTTTTTTACCAAGAGCAATGTTGAATTTAATATTTAATCAAATGCGGCTATAGCCTATTCATTGAGAATCAAAAATGAATTCGTATTTATTGACTCGTACCGATTAAGGGAACAAAGTTCGAGAGACGCGATTTGCGAAGCAAATAACCCTTCGATAGCTCCCGGATATTGTTTGAAAATTATTTTACCTGTTATCCCTATTGTACCTGCGAATCTATTATGGAGTTATGAAAGCAAACTAAAGATATAACACCTACCGATTTTTTAATATTTGGATAACATATTTTCATTTTAATTTGTAACATTCAAAATTACGCCCATAATCCCCGAAAGGGTAAGCAAAGTCAAATAGGCAACTGGCCCCTTTAACCACATTCAGCCAAAAATAAAACTGGGCTGGGTTAGATGGAAAATTGTGAACAAGTAGTGACAACATACCCAAAACTCGATATAGGTACCATTAGTCGCCTTTTACGACATGCTAGGCAAGAACCACTATTGGGACATTCTTTTTAAGTCCCAGACTAACATGGGACAATGAGCCGGTTAGATGGAAAATTGTGAAAAAGTAGTTTAATTTGTATTACGTAGTTAATTGGATATATTTTCCCAATGACGTTGTGTAGGATAAATAATAAAAACAAGTATATTTTTAAGGTGATACCTACACCGAAATATATGTATAAATAGGAAATTGTAAAAAATCATAAATTTGACCAAAGTTATAGAAGTTTGCTGCGCATTGTACTTTGTCTCCCTCTTCAAGTTTACGGGCCATCAGTGTATGAATATGTATGTAAAACATAGTAGATTTAATCTTTTAACTTAAACTATCTATTGGTATTTCTATATATATGTCTCTATCTACAGTGTACCTTACTTTTATCAAGAACAATTTCCTTGGTTCTATCTCTGTAACGTCTTCAGTTTGCTTCATTATGAAAGTCTTCAAAGGATTATTCGACTGAACGGACGGATGAATAATCTAATCGCCACGATCGATTATAAACAACTGATTTACCTATATCGGGAAGTGAGTACTAAAATGACGTCATTAGACTCTACATGTAACAATACATATATAACATCAGTTATAACTAAGTCTATGCGGTGTACGCATAGTAAAATAATGTTTGGTAGATACTTAATTGGTAATGACTCCATTCCTATGTTAATTGGTCCGCCTTGGCTAATATACTTACTTTAAAAAAAATTTAATGTATTATCTCTAGTAACAATAATTAAATTATGTTACATATAGGTTTACAAAACTTTCCTGGAACCCCAATATTCTATACCCATAACTTTATGATTAGTGGTAGAGAATATCCCTAAAATTTTGATTTACCATTTAATTTTGTATCCTGTTCATGTGCTCCATGAATTATGACAATAGGGTATTTTACTATAGCACTTACTTACTTTAGCATCAATAGGTTTAACTTAATATAAAAAATCGAATATTATATTTCAAAAATGAATTTGAAATTATGTAATAAATACATTTTAAAAAGTTACAAATAGCGCGTACACATAAAACGCGCGCACATAAGCGCGTAAACACCGGTCCGAATATGACGTCGTTGTGGCTTCATAGTAGTAGTCTATGCAAACTAAAATGTCAACTCGTAGCGTTTAAGCGGAAAAATACTTTAAATTAAACTATTTTGCTTACGAAAAGTACTTTTTTTGTGTTTATTTTGTGCCTACCTACATTGTGAAAGTGGTTTTAAAAAAATTGAAAAATCCCCTTTTAGCATTGGCTGATACGGAATCTCTAGTTCAAAACTAAGCGCGTATTGCTTGTGCTATGGATACTACTTCATATCCATGGTAATCACAGTCATCGTTTTAAATATCTTCAGGTACACTTATCGTTAAATTGCAATAGTCTCAATATAAAATGTTTATGCCTTTGAGCCCATAAAAGAAGGGTTCTTTCATAAATATGTAACTTCAGGATATTGCTTTAGTTATACGATAAGTCGGATAACCCCGATCCTCACCAATATAAAATGGTGGAATGTGTGATTTGATAACTTTTAATAAAAACATTTTATTGTACCAATTTGCGTTTTACAATGCAAACTGACCTAAGGCCTGCTATAAAAATGAAATTGCTTATTTTTGTGTACTCACTTACTGACCACAGATAGGTATCTCGGTATAATTTTTTTACAGTTCCGAACATATCTTAGATTTTGGAAAGTCAGCTTAAAGTAATAAAAGGATAACATAAAAACTTTAATACTGAACTAACTAAACATAAAAATTTAAATTTGATGCTAAAATTATTAAATTTCAGCGTCAAATTTTAATTTTTATGTTATGTTTATTGTGTTAGATGATATACCTACTCTTACGTCAAAAATAAAACATACACGTTTCATCAATGATGTGACTAATGTGCGTATTTATAGAAATTATGCTTGTTTTTATAATACAGTTAATTGCAGACACGGATTAAAATAATAAATATGTCAGTGTCCTTTACCAATAATTTGTTGCTTTTACATTAAGGTCGTTAAAAAAGTCATGTTAAGGCATAAAAATAGTAGATAGCTTCGACTATTACGAAAAAAAAACTATAATCATCATAAATGTAGGTACGTAGGTACGTACTAATTATACTTATGCTATAGAACTATTGTCATACAAGATAAACTTCACAACAAAAATGGCTACCCCTCGAACATGACCAACTAAAATCTCACCGTAAATTGATTCTATGAAAACATATTTTCGTCCATTTTTATCACACCTTTATGGAAACACAATTGATCCTTACCCTTCACAAACTTAAATTTATCGTGCAATAAAACCTTGATGGTACAAAAAAAATCACGTAACTATTGTAATAAAACCTATCTTCATCTATTCATTGACCTATACTTCCATTGCAGGAAAACATAAGAAGCGTAACTAAATTAATATTTTAAAATTTAAAGGCTAAAAGTGATTAAAGGGATCTTTGCTTTACCCGAAATCAGAATCAACGAAGGTACCACAAACATGGGCATCCATTATGTAGGCATTAACGATATTGTTTCTCGTAAAAATATGATCTCGTAAAAAGAAGGCAATACAATCCATTCAGATTACGTAATTAATCATTAGATGATATCTTAGATAAAATAAAAGATTTATCAAAATGAAATGAACTCATCCTCCACAGAAGTTCATAAAGAAAACAGGTGCGCCTTACTTGTTACTAAGGGATAAGTCTTATTTGGACCTTTCAAGGATTTATTCTCGGTTGATCGGGCGCGAAGTCGCCTACGTAGCGTCCTTGAGATTAGCCAGTAGGAAAGAAAGTACAATTGGGGATTGGACAGTACTATTTTATGTTATTTTTGTAAATTTCAAACCATTGTGTAGTGGTTTAGTCTAGTTTTTGTATCGATTTTCTAATTTTATTGATCATAAATTGGCTATCTAGTAGATTTTAAATCAAGTAAGTCTTAATTTCTGGATACTTATTCTTTAATCAACACAGGACAAATTAAATTATTAATTTTAAGTAATAAATAAAAGATTTCCAACAATGATGAAACAGGTGAATATCCCCTATTATCTATATAAAGTGTAAATTAAGGAATCAGCCAAATGTTTTCTAATATACTTTATTAGATACATACTGAAAACCATAGGTGTGGCATATGTGTAACCATGGCATAAAAAGACAACATTATGCTTCGTCCTTAAAATTGGATATCAAACACTAGACAAATACCGTTATTTCCAACCCTATACGTAATGAAACAAACAACTTTCTGCACCTAAAACTTGTACCAGAAGCTCAATATACAATTAAATAAGAAAAGTGAAGAGTTTAGGAGTTAAATGAAAACAGAGACCGCGTACACCAGAAGTTGAACAAGTTCATTAAAGTTTAGCCGCCCAACTGCGCGGACATGTTCTGACTTGAAGTAAGCCACCTCACACACTGAATGAATAAAAACTAGAACTTTAATTGAAATCTTAAAAAAAAAATAGTTTTGGTTCATAGTTGAGAGACGGGTGTCTCTCGAGACACCGGTCTCCAAACAAAGAGATACCTACAGTGATTTCTGATCACAAGCGTATTTTTTGTTGCTTTGATTGTTTATACTTACTTATAACTTAGTGTTTTTTTGTTAAATTTATTTTACTCTGTTAATACTCGCCAGTTTAGTTACATGATAACGAATATAACGAGCCTCCGACGCAAAAATCGGTAATGTACCAACTATTTTGGACTTTTTACCATCTTAACGGATTTGGAATCAGTAGATTTTAATAGGCCCTAGAATTTTTTTTTTCATAGCTTTCATAAACATCTTTATGAAGATATAATGACAAATGTACATAGATGAAATAAAAATATAAACATATTTGAACACACAAGACACGAACAACAGGTAGTTATAACTAAATTAAATTTAAAATTCTTCATACAATAGATCAAAATAGCAAAAGGAATAGAGACTTCTTTTATCTCAATTTGATTATCAATTTATCCACATACGTCCCTTCCTAATATCGCGGTGTGTACGTCACGCTTTACACATAAGTTTCGCAGCCCATAACGAGTAACAAATCTGGAGCCACAGCCGTTGTTTTTTCATTTTATCTTCGCCCTGGGAGCTCTTAACGCGAATAATGCATTTTTTCATTTTGCCATAATACTGCTGGGGCGGCGGCGGCATTTCGGAAACGCCATTTCCGTAACTTGTAGACATTTTAAAACTTGAATGTCCCATTTTATCTGCTGCATGCAAACGTGTTTTTAAGCACGTTTCATTTTGCTGCCACATTCCTTATATCGTCCACAAAAATAGGGAATTCGCCTGAAGTTAGTTTAGTTTTTTTTTTAAATATATGGGTAAAGAGTAGTGATGTTCTGGATATCCGTATCCGTATCCGCAGATATCCGAGGAAGAAGAAAGATCCGTATCTATATCCGCTACTTTTCTCGCGGATCTTTTACCTTATTATTTTCAATTTATCGTATGAAATGAAATGCTAATTATGCTGGTTTAAAGGTAGTTAGAAAGAATTAAAAAACTATTAAATTTCCATTCAGAGTATTTGTTATTTATCAAACTCAAATATTTGGCACCTTTATATTGCAAACATTTATCTTAGTAAGTTGCCATCATACCAATAGTGCTCTCGCGCGCCGCCACCGATTGAGTATGAAAATAAAGATCCGTATCCGTATCCACGGATCTCGACACCAAATATCCGGGACATCACTAGTCACGAGATATTAACAGTAATACATGATTGAAAGCATTCCCTATGTACTATATTTATTAATTACATTATTTTTCAACCTAGAGAGCTTATCACTCTTTGGACTCTATCTTCGGGTCATTCGGGCGAAATGTTATATGTATAAGTATGAATAGTTGTTGCATTAACTTATTTAAACGTTAATCGATACAAGGTACCAAAAGAACGTCATGAGAATATTACGGAGAAATATAATATTAAACTGCAAAAAATTACCACAGGCTGCCAAAAAAAATATGGCGATTACGACTTTTAGAAAACAACAAAAAATCAACAACTTAGTCGAAACCAGACACCTATCGAAAAACTCCTCAACACAATATTTCATTCAGATAAAAACAACAGACGTTTCTCTCGAAATGTTCTAGAGAGCTTTTCATAATACTTTTCCAACCCGATGGCGTCGTAAATATTTTACGTGGCGCGTTTAATACAACTTTTGTAATCTGACGTTAACTAGCGCCGTTCATCGCTTCGCAAAACGAAATCGAAAAAGAGTGAGCGACTTGCTAACTTCTCGCGGTGAATTTTTTTCTCTCCAGTAACTGGAGACACAATGCCGTACTCGATTAATTAGGAGCGCAATTATTACACAAATTCAAACCTTACTGTAAAACCACGCAATTGGCTAGTTAAAAAAAATATTAAATTTGTGAAATTACTCATAAAATATTGTTATATAATACGATTTACCATTTATTATTTTTTCCAGCAGACAGAAAAATACGTTAAAATTTCGCGTGTCGTCACTAAGCGCTTACAATTAATTATAGCGTTATGAAACGCCTAAGAGCCCTCTTAAGAACTTAGATGTGGTATAAATTCGTCAATGTTTGTGAATTTTACATCATAAAATCTACCATACCTACAATATAAATTGTACGATCAGTACCAGAAGTAGTTGAGCATATTTGTTGTTATATCCTGAGAAATAGTGGATAAATAGCCTTTGTTAGCAATTAAGGTTAAATATATTCAGCTGCTTCTATTGTTGACTGTACCCGTACATATAATTATCACAGGTTCATTACGAATACCGGATAATATTGAGCGAAAATTCAAAGCAGCGAGAAAACAACAACGGTAAAGTATACCAACAGCTAAGCACCTCAACCATTGTCTGAGATATTTAGTATATGGAGTGTGCAAGCCGTCTTTGTTCTTTGATAATTTAATGAAAATTCGCATTTAGAATTTCGGCTTATCCGTGAGTAGGAGCTTTTGAATCTTATTAATATCAAAATTTGAACCATACACCACGACAAACCATTAAACTACCCATAACTAAATGAATTTCCAAAATTTTTTGGGAACCTTTTAATCTATGGTAGAAGTTCCTGTATGATTGCTATCTGGTAATGGAATTGTCAGGTGCTATAGTATTTATATAACAGTACAGTATACAGGTTGTTTAACGCCGACAATTTTTTTGAGATACTGGTGGGGTCATTTGTTACCTTTCCATCTTTGGACACTGGTAAAATGAGTCACGTTTATGGCAATATGGTTTATATACATTCATAACATCACGTCCGTAATCCCCCAGAGGGGTAGGCAGAGTCAAAGAGACAGCAAGCCCCTTTTACCACACTCAGCCAAAAATAAAAGTGGACTGGGTTAGATAAGAAGTTGTAAAAAAGTAGTGACAAGTGGGTAGCTCGTCACCTACACATTCACATAAGCAAAATTCGATATAAAACTGGGGCCGAATTTGGTGGACTTAAACTTGTAAAACTCGGTTATTTCCGACTAGGCTTCGTAATAGTACCGCTCAATATTGGCAAGGCTCAGAAGCTACGCTTTTCGAAGAAAAAAATCCTATTTTCAAGGTGTATTCCTTTAAACTTCTCCATCTTATGAAACTTTCGCAAGATAATGTATTCTATTGAATTAAGCGGTTTTCTTTATCCAGCGTAATTTATTCACTAACTTTAAAGCAACATAGTTTTAACAAATATAAATATGCCATTTTACGTTTAAAATTTTACAATTAAATTTATCTATTGTATAATAAATGATGATCGAATATTAATATTTTTTTTAATCGATCGAAACCAATCCTGAAATATTATATTATAACATCTCACACTACTTATTCGGATCTTTCTCCAGTCAATTACTGTTTTTGCGTAAATTGTTTCATTTATGAAAATACATTTCATGAATAACATATATTTCTTCATGAAAATAAAGTTTATATATTTTTGCACAATACCCGATCTGACACATAAATATTGATTATTTATGTGTCAGATCAGGACAAAATTAGTATATTCTTGATTTTTTTTTTGCACAACGTGGTATAACGTTTATTTTAAGTAAGGTTTTTCATAAGATAATACTGAAAGTTGGCTTAAATATAATTTATTAAACAAATTTTAAGAAGTTGGACATTTGTTTTAAGTTTGCTATTGTTCTCACGAACCATATTGTGACACGAACAAAGAGCTAACTATTTTCACGGCGCTTGATTAAATTTAAGATTTAAACGTGCCAAGAACTAGTTCTGTAACTTCATGCATGAAAGTACAGTCAGAGTCAACAAACTTACAAGAAAGTGTTTGAATATTGTGTCTTATATAATATTACAATAACTCAAATGAGGAGATTATCGGTAAAATATTGGATTTCCATAAAGCTTGACGATTTATTACTAATTTGAACGAGTTTCTAAACGTCTAAGCAATTAAAATATAAAATAATCATGCGCTTCTATGTAATGTATCTTTATAAACACAAATAATTAACGAGATTCGAGCAAGTCATTTCAATCGATCATCCGGGATTTTCTACAAACAATTTTATTGTAGGAGTATTTGGAAAAGCTACCACATCACTGGTCTTTTGTGAGCATTCTTTAATATTTTGCGCGCTGACGATACCTGATTACGGAAGAATTGATAGTGGAGCGCAACAGTGCAGAAATTTCAGAAGTGAAATTCAGTAACCCGTGTAGGACCAGATAAAGGAAACACGAAGTTTGCGTGACACGTGTCAGGGGCGCCCATATTTGGCGCGAACGGGCTCGTTCACGCTGGACGCGCCTAACGCGTTTAGCCGCTTGCAGCCCACTGCACCGAATTAAGCGGCCCCGAATGTTGTTGCTGCTAGCTAGTTCGGTTAGTGTTGATCGTATTGCCAATGACATAGAACTTTACGGTCAGATTGTTGTCGCTTCATGTCTTACGCGGACCCCGATTAGAACGGTATATTATTATGAAATGAAACTAGAAAGATTTTCAAAAAAACAACGTATTTTATTTCTATTTTAATAAAATTGAAGGGTTAAAAAGCATGCAAAATATAAAACTACCATACGAAAGCCGGCGATAAGAAATCTAGAATTAAAATCAAAAAGATTATCTATCCTAATAGTAGCAAATCACAGCATTACGATATTAGAACGATAAATTAAATATAAACTTTAGAACAAGTCCAATTATTTCATGACATTGGGTACGTCATGCCATTTTTTCATGGCCATAAGCAGAGGTCACATCCTTCCGCTTGCATAATGATTCTGGCTGATATCTTTCGCTTCCTCCATATATTATATTGATTGATGATATAATATCATCAATTGATAATACAATCTTTGATATCATTCGAATTAATGTCATACGTACTGCTGTATCTATAGGGTTTACAAACGGTTGCAACCTACTGACTTATCAACTTAGTCGAGTGCAACCCCTCCCCTTAAGTCTTGTTAGTAAGTTCCATTACAAATGAGCGCTTTCTATGGTTGGCACGGTTAACATATATGTTTTTCCTCTAGCTATAACACGCCATAGCAGTTAAGAGCACATTTTAAGATGACCTTATAAAGACAATTTTTACGCGCCAAAAATTAAGGTCAAAACAATATCAAATATATAAGTATGCATTCTTCAAGTGACGCCTTGTCTTCCTAGTGTCCAAAAATCGCATGCTATCATTAGACAATTAGAAACTTTACAATTTCGTATTTAAAGAGGAGTTGCTGTGAGCTCTGCCTTAGCAAAATTACTAATACCATTATTTAACAACAACGTTTGCTGTAACAGCGTTTGCTTCAGTTAGATAGTAAACAATACCGAAGTTTAGTCATCCAATGTGACGGTAATGCCAAGCCCAACGCTGTGATCCTACAAGCTTACCAAGTTGGTCTGCGTACTTTCAAATATTGTTAGTAAGTTCTGTTACAAGCGCCCACTTAGCTACAGGAATTTTCCGCTGCCATAATTTCAACTAGATTACCGCTTATGCTGTGGACTAAGTTCTTTCCACAGACTTGATTAAATATCGTCAACGTAATTTCAGGTAAGACGAACGGGCAAAGATGTACTACATTATATATTATTAACTTGATAAACAAACGAACATCATCATCATCATCCTCCTAGCTTTATGTGCTGTGCTTAGTTGGGGCCCGCTAAGACCATGATCCAGAATTTAGCAAGTCTGGTCATTACATTGAAGCTACTTCGTAACCCTTAGATAGCGGAACCAGAACATTTGGACCACAATACCATATCCATAGTTGTTGGAATGTCTAGGTTTTATTACGATATTATCCCTCACCACTGAGCTTGTGGTGTAAATACGTAACATAGATATAAAAAATCCAGAGGAATATGCCCGGGTTTGAACCCGCTCCCCTTGGTTAAGAGGCGCGTATCTTTACCACTGAGTTACCACCGCCATCATCTTCCTAGCGTTATGTACCGTGTTTAGACGGGGTCCCCTTAGACCATGATCCAAGATTTAACGAGTCTGGTAATTACATTGAAGCGACTGCCGATCTGACCTTCGTAACTCTAACCACAAAATTTTTGGATCATGGTTACAAATCCAAAGTTATTTGAATTTGCAGGTTTCATCACGATGTTTTCCTTCAACGTCGAGCTAGTGGTATAAATACGTACATAGAGTTGAAAAATTCAGAGGTACGTGTCCGGGTTTGAACCCGCACTTCTCGGTTAAGAGGCGCGTGTCCTTACCATTAAGCTACCACCGCTCTTGAGTTATCACAGCAAAGGAACGAAATTACAAAAAACTAAACAAAACCCAATAATAGTATATAGGCACTTTGTTTATCAATAAAACGTAATAACAAATCGTCATCGTCATCGTATGTGATGTAGTCGGATATTTATATTTATATAAAAAACAAAGAATAATCTAGACTATCTTAATAAGAAATTAGTCTAGCATGTAAGCTTATAATCTTACACGACAATGTTGTGAAGTAACAAGGCAGAAAGACGAAGTAAGCCCGAATAAGATAAATGTCTGAGTTGGATAAAGCCCTAGGGGCTTAAGAAGACCTACAGATATTAGTGCTTTCTTTAATAAACCCTTAAATAAATATATTCGTAGATTGTACTAATTAAGAGAGAGACCTTGGAGTCATTACCATCGAGTTTCTTGCCGGTTCCTTCTCGATAGAATTTACTTTCTGAACCGGTTGTCTATTTCTTCTCTTTTATTGTATATTGATTATTTATAAGTGCATTCTTAAGCCTATATAAATTGTAGCAAACGTTTTTGGTAATATTATGTTTATTTGGTATATAGATATTCAAGCGTAGAATAAAATATGATTGCATGTTTATTACGGATTAATTTTTGTTTTTTTGTCACTTATAAAGACTTATAGTTTATAAATAAATTTAAGAGAATAATATAGCTCGATGGATAAATGGCGTTGCTTTATAGTAGCTAGTGCTGATTTCACTTAGAAAAAATCAAATACACGCAGAGGTTTTTTAACGGCCCATTAGGATTACTAACATTGCTTAACGACTACATTCTAGCAAAAGCAGAAAAACCTAACTTAAATACTCTTGCTTAATTGTTGACCGCAAAAAAGATCACATAATAGGTGGACCGCTATCTTCTTGACTTACTTACTCAATTCATCACTTGACGTTTAAATCTGTAATAATTAAGACGTCAAGATGCTATGTGTCCCCTGCTTCTCAGAAGTGTCGTGACACACATAGCTGACGCATTCTCTACGGTGTTATTTCAAGGTGTTTACGTCTCATTAAGCGACGCGCTGGAGTGTCTCTCGACATCTCGTCAGTTTTTCATTCCATCTCACCAGTAAAAGGTATTTTATTTTCAACGTTAGCTAAGTGGACGACTGCGCCTTTCAATGTAAAGCTTTTTAAATAGGCAGAACTTAAAGTTGCAGGGCAATTTAAATTAATTAAGCTTCAGTTTCTTACCACGGTAACCTGTCTGGCTGTATCTGTTTGAGAACGATCTTTTCATTAGTAGTTAAGTAATTACTTACTTATTACATAATAAAATTATCTTAATACTCATTTTCTAAAAGTGTTCTTAATTTCAAATACAGTGCTGTAAAAATATAACAAGTGACAATGATAACAATCATCTCATAACTTTATAATGGTGACATATATTTATTTAGAATAACAAGATGATGAATGAATGATGAATTTTAGAGCTGCTGTTTTGTCTCTTTTCTTCAAAAAATTATACTTAGTCATATAATACTTATTTATCTATTCCTAGATTTTAAACATTATATAAATTTATAATACAGACCTTAACGTACATTGATTATATCTACATTATTTAACTAGTGATATTAACTAGGTAATACAGTTTAAAAAGGTTCTTGGTACGTCCCGCATCTGAATACAATTTGGCCCTTTGATTAAAAATTGGGGTCTCACTGGCCCATTTAAGGGCGTTAAATACAGCATTTAATTTAAATTCCGGGTGCTAAAGTCCGAGCACTTATTGCAGCCCAAATGGCCGGCACTAGATCTGGCTAACAAAGGACGTCACTCCGAGTAATTGGACAGGCGTGGGTATTGTCAGCTAACGAACCCTTTTTCATCATCACCGTTTGAACTGCAGTTTGTTAATTAGTAGTTTGCCTTCTCTTGCCACTAAAATGTACATACTTAGGTACAGTAATGTTTTCTCACTAGCAACATTCGTGCCTGGAGAGTTGCAGGTTTTTAGTAAACTTGAAACTAATGAACATGACGATATTAAGTCTGAATAGGATCTGAGAAATAACAACCTTGGCGCCAGATTGAACAAAGTAATTTATTTTTGTTTAATAACAATTCGTTATCTACTAATGTGTAATAATTTTGATAATATTCTAACGATATTTTTATAACTTAATATTTTTATTTTTTTCGATAATTGTATTACTATTGTCTATCCGAATGACCTTGTTAATTATGAGCAGTATAATTTATTGGGCATTTCATTTACCTACCTAAATTCGAAAAAAAAAAAATTGTTTTTTCTGAATTTATTTGACTGTCTGATGCAACAGGCAAATTAACGTAATGACGTCGTAATTAAAGTGGTGTAAATTAATTAATAATACCTACTTATTGTTCTGTTACATATATTGGCCGTATAAATGATCAAAGTAAAAATTTACTGCGGAAATATTGACGGCTTTAGACAAAAATATAAAAATATTATAAAATACATACAAATCTATTATGGTATAAAACGATGATGTTCAGATTATGGTTTTCTAACGTACTTACCTTGCGTTATAGTGCTTTCAGTTTCAGGGGTCATAAATAAAATATTTATTGTAGTAACACTAAGGCCCTTTATTTTAAACAAGCCTGATAATAATTTATAGTACCTACTTATTATACTTAGCATAGCTTCATTTTGGTCTTTAAATTTTAACTCCGCAATTCTGACTTCTATTATTTTATTAGATCATTCAAATGTGAATAAAGTATGAGTGGAGATAACCTCTTCAACCTAAAAGTGATATTTATAATGAATTTGTGTTTTTGTTCCTCTTAATGTCTACGTTCTGCTGTTTATGGGCAAGCTTCGATATTTTATGCAAAGCGAACGCCGCAGTAGCTGTAGGCGACATCGCCCATGTCTGTGACATAAGGTTTTTGTATAATTGCATTACAATCTAACTGCATTCTAATGCAACTCAGTAAATATACAGTGATAACGGATATATTGCACTAGCAACTAACCATTTACTATAATCATCATCATCTTCCTAGCGTTATGTCCCGTGCTTAGACGGGGTCCGCTTAGACCATGACATTGAAGCGACTGCCGATCTGACCCTCGTTACCCTAAGATAGGGGGAACCAGACAATTTTGGCATCATGGTTACAAATCCAAAGTTGTTTGAATTTGCAGGTTTTATCACGATGTTTTCCTCACCATCGAGCTAGTGGTAAAAATACGTACATAGATTTGAAAAATCCAGAGGTTCGTGCCCGGGTTAGAACCCGTACTCCTCGGTTAAGAGGTGCATGTCCTTACCATTCAGCTACCATCGCTCTTAACCATTTACTATAATATGAGGAAAAAATAAGGAATATAAAGTTTTAAATAAATATTTAGAAAACGGGGCGTTACAAATATCGCCGTCCGTTTTAATGTGTATTTAAAATACATAAACAATGCAAATGTATATACAGATTCACTCTTTAATACTTTTCGTGTAAATAATTTTACAGTGAAAATTACATAATATCTAGGAATTAGCGTAACACAGTGTAATTGACACGACTTGATGAATCCTCTGAAATAAATTGCGAAGACAAATAACGTTAATTTCTCGCGCTCTTAGTATCGATTTGGAAATGGGGTCATGGAGATTAATGTAAGACGTTGAAATTTAATCCCCACGCTGATAGATACCTATTTCGCTATTGGGAGTACAGGGACTATCGATTGATTCAATTACCAGGGAGATGTTCTCATCCACACTCATCTTAGTGAGTAAATTAAAATGAATTTTGAGAGGAGATATCGGCCAAAAGTATTTAATTAAATAACGTAGTTACTTCATTATATAGAATTATAGACAGCAGTAATACAACGACTGGAAATTCCTATAGAAATAACGAACAGTGATAAAAACGACTGTCTTCATGTAGGCAACATCTTGTAAGCTCAGTAGATCACTTGTAGGTCAGAAATAAGCCACTGGTCTATTTGTGAAAAAGTAGTTGTCACTACTCCTACACTAATAAAAAATAAATAAAAATGTTAAGCTTATGCTTGTGCTATGGATACTAGGTGAATGGATAGACATACTTAAATACGTTTATAAACATCAATGAATCGAGTGCAAATGTCCATGTTCATCACACGAAACATTTGCCCCTAGCGGGATTCGAACCCGCGACCCTTGATTTCGTGGCCAGGGTCTCTGACCACTCGACCAACGGACCAGTCATGCCATCTAACTCAACCCAATTTTTAAGCCAAACGTGATTAAACGAGATTGCTGCTCTATGGACTTTGCCCACCCCTTCGGAGATTGTGGATATAATAGTAGATATATAGGTATGCATTATAGTGTAATGTCTAAATCAATAGATTTCTGTTATTTTTACATTTTGGCGGTTTGGTTATCAGTAACTGGAAAAGCCGCCGAATAGAATAGTGGCAGTGAGGATTCTTATTCCTGATCGAGGCGGCCTGAGACAGGACGTGGCAGAAAGTGACGTATTTCATTTAGATTTTTAGCTGGCGAACTGCGATTCAATACCGTTCAAAAACTGTACCTAGAAAATAGTCGCGTTTCTAGCGGTTGGTCAGTCGTGTCCGGCATTACAAGACTTTTAAAAGGAGCTACAGTTCGGAACAATGAAAACCATTTTTGCGGAACATCCATTGTTTCGCTGAATATCTTTCCACCGAGCGGAATATTCGGAACACAATAGGCCGATATTGGTTTACAGCTTTCCTCGATAATACGAGTATTCTAGCATTGCGTTACCGGTCCTATATTTAGTTTATGAACTGCTAAATAATTTCATTTGCTTTCTTGTTTCGGAATAAACTAGTGCTTGGAAGAGAGCACAGAAAAAAAATGTTCAAATTAATAACTATTTTGACTTTGGTATATTTTATTAATAAATCAGGTAAGTCTCAGTCTATATTTCTAACAAATTCATTTGAATGTGGGTACACAATTGATTTATACATATGTATAAATAAATATTTCAGTTCTAGCTCAAACTAACAAAAATCAACACAAAAGAGACATTGGACACTGTTTAGGTGAACAAAATGTAAAGGCAAATACCGAAGGTATAGAAGCTGTTAACTTAACGCCTGAAAGTGGCATTCCAGCAAATGCTCCTAAAGATAATATTGATGCATATTCACAAAGTAAAGAAGATAATCGAGATAGAGTGCAACAACATGATCAATTACAAAAAAAGGATGAAATTTATTACCATAAATATACTGATCATAATCGTGATAAATCAGAAGTGCAACTAAAAGATACAATTGATAACTTCGAACAGGAGAGACAAAATTCAGTGCCTCGTCAACTAGATGAAGAAATTGGGGGTAACATTTATATACCAAGTATAGATGTACCGGTTGGTTCTCCGCTTAAAGAACCTCAGAACTACCAAACAATGAACAAACTCGATGGTAATAAAGATACTAAGAGGATCAAACAAGGCGATAATTATAATTACAGCCCGAACCAACTGAAATTGATAACCTCAAATCAAAACGAAGCAAAAACTGAAGATGACGATGTCTATAAAAAAATATGTAAGCTTGGCTTGAATGGAAGACGAGCTAATAATAATGAACCAGTTAGCTCAAAAACAGATAACGAAAGCAGAAACTCAAAGGTGCCTGCAGAAGACGTTGCAAAGACACCTAAATTCGATGTTTTACGAAGTAGCTCAAAATATTCCAACCAATTAGCAGACCCGGAAAGAGGTTCAGGGGTTACAGCATTATCGGGATCCGGGGTGAACTTATGGGAGCATAAAAGAGTGTGTTATGCATGTAGCAGCGCCAGCAATCCTACTTGTATGACGCCGGACAGGAGGACTACTGTCAAGTATTGTCTCAAAGGACACGAAGCGTGCGTAACAAAAACTTACCAAGCCGGCAAAGACAATGGTAAGTAACCATTTCCTTATTTTTTTATTATGAACTTTGTACACATAAAGTGGACGTTGAAACATTTATAGAAAATATATTACAGATACATATGTATATAATTACCTCGGGCTAAAATAAGTACCTATTTGCTTTTACGTATAGGACAGAGTATCTAGCGTATAAACCTACATACCATGAACCTTACAGTCTATCTTTACCTTCTGACGTACCATCTGTCGACATATTCGCGGATTTGCACAGAGATTCTTATACAGTAAAGTTATAGGTAGGTTTTTTATGTGTGCATAATATTATAACCACCCTAACAAAGTGGACAAATACTCGTAGGTAATATCTTTAAAAAAGTATTATGAATTTTATTGTTAGATAACAATAAAACATTCTTCATTCTTTATTCATACAGATGTAAGTAACTAAACTCTTCGCCATCCCTAGCGGGGTGGGCAGAGAGAACTGAACTATTAATTATAATTTATTTTATATTAAAAAGAATGTGCCAACTGTGTCCCTTGCATGTCGTAAAAGGCGGCTATTTGTGTATATTGGGCATGTGATTGTGTCGGCGACGAGTTAGCAAATTCAATTTTTTTCTAACCAAGCCCAGTTTTGTTCTTGGCTGAACGTGGTTAAAGGGGATTGTGCCCCTTTTACTTGCCCCTTCGGGGACTACGGGCGCGAAGATATAAAAAAATTAAAAGTTTGAGGAAATTCATTAACATTTACTTCCAGGTGTGGTTCTTATTCGTGACTGCGGCATATCCTGTGACGACACCGAGATTCCAGGGCCGCGTTTTAAAACGTGCCAAGTTTGTTACTCCGATACATGCAACAGTGAACCATTCAACGGGGCTTTCACTATCAAAAGTCAGGGTATAACGTTCATTACTTTTATAATATTCGTCATTAAATACACTACATAAATATTTTCCTGCAATATTTATAATTTTTCATGATACTGATACTACATAATTTTTGTCTAGTATTTATTGATTACTTAATTGGATGATAATAAATAGGCAATTCGTATCTTGTAATACTGATATTTGTAACTTTTTACAGTATTTATACTGAACATATTAACTAGGTCAATCTGAAAATATTAATTAGTTACACTTGTAGGTTTATAAAATACCAACCAATAGTAGTAATAAAGTTATGTACCTATCTGCTAACTGAAATTTCAATTAGTATTTGTTGCCAGGCTACCCGCCGCCTTAAAGACGTTAAACTTATTTGTAAGATTTTTATTGGAGCAACCTCACTCAGTGCAAACGACAATAGGAGAATCGGCTTTATTTACATTTTCAGTTCCTATTTCCTTCTCACAATGGATCCACGACGGAAACGAAGATACTTCTTTACTTTGTAGTTTGATTCCTTTCGTATTTTCAATAAAAACGCGGTATCGAAAAGGTTTTTTCCAGCTCTACCTACTTTGCTTGCCAAAAGGAAAATCGTGTAGTTAGGAAACTGTCAGCTTTCTTAAAATGACAGATGTTAAAATATTTTATTTCAATGTGCTTGGTTAAGTATATGTATATTTCTTCCTGTAAAGTTCAATAAAAATGTGGAAACAAATAGATATTTATTTTATTGCTCCGCCCGATAATAGCCACAAGTTTGTAGTACATAAACTACGCATAGACAGAGCTACTAATATTTCTCTTATCTGAGAATCTTATAATTGTATAAATTGGACTTTATTCTTGAAAGTTAATTTTTAATAGGGATTTGAAGATGCATATTTCCAGGTAGTGTTTTTACATTTTAGACAATAATTAATAATATAGAGTGTTTATTTTATAATCTACATAATTTTTTAATGCTTTTGACACACAATTCTTAGACTTTATCGAGACAAAGTCGAGGCGAGTTCGATCAAGCATTTCCTAGCGTACGCATGCATTTTCCCGAATCACAACGATTATTAGATCAATATCAATTTATACAACAAAACTAAGCGTTTGGAAGCAAGCAGCGAAACATAGCAACTGACAAAATCTAGTTAATTTATTATATGGGGTAACCGTTCTCAGAAACAGTGAGTCATAATGGCGAGGCGAATGTTGCCGGTTCTTTAGTTATTACAAACGATAGATTAAACCGTGGCACAGATTGCGAAGGCACTTCCATACCCTATTCAGATGCGACCTATTTGCCCTATTATTCGATTTATCTATGATCTGCAGATTTTATTTGACAAAGTATGTACCCCCATTACGGATGAAAGACAGGAATATTTATAGCTTTGCATTGGACAGGTGCATAAGATTTATCTTAGTATTTTTTTAAATAAAATGGTTCGCAAAATCGTGACAATTTTTTGACGCATTATTTTCTAGTTTTTCTAGAAAAATCAAACAACGTACCTTGTAGGTATTTTTCAAAACGTATTAACATAAATATTCTTGAAATAGCCAGGAGTTTTTTTGTAAAAGATAAGTTTTAATTTTCGCAAATCATACAAAAACTAAAAATACTTTAAGAATATATTTTAAGAAAAATTCTTGTCAAATCCTAAGCAGGCGACGTAGAAGTTTACATATCTAATAGTGATATTGATATGTGTTAGCCGATAAATTGATTAAAAAAGCCGATTTATCTAATAATGATAAACACAAATATGTAGTACCTAAGCGATAAAATATACGCATTTTTATTAAGTAACTACAAGAATTAAGAAATCATGCGAAAGGACAATGCACTTATTTGATTAAAAATTGTTAAAAACGGCTGCTCCTAAGACTCCGTTTATCCTCCCTAATTCTATGAATGTACATTTTAAATTTGAAAACTAATATCTTACAGCCACACGAAGTTCAGTACCATGTGGAATCCAATATTTACACCACGGTTATGTAATTACAGTCATCGTTCATACAACTTGTTAATGAATATATTCCTATCGTCTGTATTTATTTTACGATAACAAGCATGTGTATATTATTAAGATCTTTATAGACGACAGTAAAATTCTCAAGGGTTTCGCACTTATAGCTGTGAAAGTGTAAATAAATAAATGCTCTATACTGACACATAAATTCCCTAGTTCCAAACTAAGCCTTTAAGCTTGTACTATGGTACTAGGTAAACGGAAAGACATACTTAAATGTGTTTACTAACATCCATGACTCGAGAACAAATGTCCATGTTCATCACAAGATACATTTGCCCCTAGCGAGGTTTTACAAATGCAATCTTTATTTATATCCCGTGAAGATCCGTAACATTTCTTCAAATGGTCTACAGTCTCAAAATTAAAAATTGTGGCCAGCATTCACTAAATGTATGCTTCCTAATGTAAAAATCCAAGCAGACTGTGACTAATGCTGGAAATCAGTTACAACTAAAAATATTATCGAGTAGTCAAAGTTAACATTGGATCATCTCCTTGTTACAAAATCAATCCTTACGTTTATCTTCCGTGACCAAAAATCTTAAATCACAATTAATTTCTACGTCACTCATTGTGTGACGACGTAACAAAAGAGAACATACTATGTGCTATCTGCAGGGGGGAATTTATACCATGCTGATAAAACCACAGTCTAAAAACCCTTATAACATGGAGAGATACAGAAAAAGCCGGAAAACCCATTAGAAGTAATTGTGTTAAATCGATTCTAGTTCTATTGTTGCCCTTTTTTCCAATAAAGCGATACGTATTACATACATACATACATTGCGAAACGTATTGTTTTGTGAATTACATCGTAGTATATAATATAGCATTTATCTCTTAATGTACTTATAGATACGTTACTGTACTAATAAGTACTAAAAACCTATATATTATCAACCCACTCTCGTGAATAGGTAAAATAAAGTTAATAACAGAATAGGCGAGAAATTATGTTCCTGCACCATTTTTCCACCATGTATTTTGCTATGCTATGCTAGCGTATGTATAACTTGACATATTTATAGGAAATACAAATCGATAGTTCTGTTTAGTGAGGCCTGGAGTAGTTTAAACTCTACTTTCTACGAAAGATCATAAAGCTGTTGATGAAATTGGCCTCGGATCTGGGTGTTGTGGAATTTGTGTTTCTTCTTATTATCTATTCCCATAATATAAATACTTAAGCCACCTATTTTGGCATATGATGCTTTATCATATAGAGAGTCAAAAGGAATTTATATTCAACGCAAGATTTTTATTACAATTTTCCGTTCACGTAAGCATGAAAATTAGAATAAATGCAAGTTGCTTATTATCCTCTTTGCTGTGTTAAACGCGTTTACCATGAGGTTTACCTAACTTACATCATGCGAGCAGATTCTGTCTCCAAATATTCCCGAGTTTCCTTTTTACTCCAGTAATTTATTTGCCTACCGCGAGTCTTTCGTAGAATAAATATCTTTTATTCACGATCCGAGGATAGGATTTGAGCAATACCCACCCTTTGCCAGTGTAATATTTCGTACAAACGCCGAAATTGTGGTGAAACAAGGATAATGATGTGACTTTGGTGAGTCATTAAATCATGATGAATTATAAAATAATGCAACTAAGAGAAAAATATATAAAATAGTTAGTATGATTGCGCACCGTGGTGGCATCAAATTAATATTTATTCGAAATCAATATGTAAATAGAGCTGTAACAACGGGCCAGTTAAGTTTAGCAGATAAGTGGCCCTAATAATTTATAATACATATATTAGGACACTACTAAAACGTAGGTAGTTTTTTCAAACTGTTCAAAGGAGATCGTTCAATAGATTTTCGGAGATGGCATTCGCGCGTGAATCGACGTCACGATATGCCACACTCAACTGATAAATTATTTAATGAATTCAAAACGATTAAACATATTTTACAGCCGAGTAAAAACGTACCATCTTAAATAGATAGATATTCATTTGAATAGGTAAATTAAATGTCTTGGAATTGTTTGTGCATGTCGTCTACAAGTTCGTTATATTACGTTACATTTTGCAAGGTTTTGGGAACTCAATGAATAAGTAGGTATGCTCTTATGTATAATATTACTGGAGTAGGTATCTTTTTTCGGGATTATGTAAAATATATTAGCAAACTCCCACGGTTTGGCCCGCGTTGATCCGGTTTTTCCTGGCCCCGTGGGATATTCAAATAACCCTCTTTGAAGGCAAGTTGAGATCGTATAAATAATACGCCTCTAACTCGGGGATCAATCTTAATGACAAACTTGACATTGTAAACCTTTCTACTTCTATAGGTTAGTCGAATGGAATTGCTTAAAATATATTTACATATTATTGCTTTAGTAAAAGGCTAACCATCCTGATATGGCAAGGTTTCGTTAGCGAAACGCAAATGAATTACTAACTACATTTATTAACGTACGGTACGTATTATACATGAATCTTGTATTATACATGAATCTAACCAATAACAACTCTACATACTTGCTTTTGTTTCCTACAACAACAAAGGAAGTCTGATAACGATACTGTTTTAAGGTTTAAACAACGTATAGTTTGGACGGTAACATATATATATATATATTGTAAATTACTGTATATAAATAAGTATGATTTAAGCAACTATGAATATTTAATACAGATCAGGTTTTTCTGATGATCTATACGATTTAGAAAATATAAATTATATGGATCTGTACTTATACCTATCTGTATAGATATCTGGTCCATCGAAGGCCCGTAACTTTGCAAGCTTTGACAGCACCCTGACAAAACTTCACAGCTGGGATTGCTGTAGCCGATAACGCCAGCCAAGAAGCAAACTTGTAAATTGAGAATTCCGCCAAGCATTAGTTCGACAGACGAGCAAATACAAACCCCACACAAGTTTTCTGAAATAACAAAACTATCGAGGAAGTTAATGGGAGCCCCTCCCTCATTCCTCTACACGCACACGAAAGTAAGTATTTGATGAGCACGATACAAATGTATTCGGTGGGTAGGACTTTGTGAAACTTTTGGCATATTCTTACGTATCAAACAATATCGAGCGAACGAGTTTAGCGTAGGTATTCTAAATACTCAACCTATGCGTGTTTAGACGAAGAAGGTGTGTATATAGAAGATTTTTTCTTAAAATAATAATTCGTTGATGCTCTAACTGTATATTACAGGTTTTAATACTATAAAACTTTAAAAAATTGGCCGCGATATAAGACTGATAAAAATAAATGAAGGGGGTCTTTTCAAAGAAGAAAGAAGTAGGTACGTTTAACGTTATTTTCTACATAGGTATTTTCTTTTAATCACATTGTATATAGTACCTAAACTTAAGATTCAAAAGACTTTCTTAGAAATTATGTACATACAAACCTACTTCAATATCTATAGGAACTGCTTCTAGAGGTAGAAAGCTTATTCGTTCTGAAATAAAACTTGAATTAAGATTACTCTGTAGAAGTATCTATGTAGGTACATAATTGTGTACATATATGTATATGCACGCAAATATATATATATCTGTATGTACGTACATAGTACGTCATTGAATCAGCCTACATATCGTCGTTCAGCTGTGAAAACCTCGGAAGTCGCATTTGCTTATTTTTAATTTATTTGTTTTGTAAGTCACATCAGACTTATGTAGCAACGAGATATTTGAATTCTTAGGATTATGTACCATTGATTACAATAATTCTTAAAAAAATAACATTCATAAACAATATACAGCTCTCAACCTATTCCGATCTATAATTTTTTTTTCAGGAGGCAGTTTTTTCTTTCTTCTGTAAAATTTTGTTAAAAGCATTTACGAGGTTACACGACGATATGTATGTCTGTGGTCTAATTCAGTGACGTTACCGCGATGGTAAGTATTGACGGCTATACGAGTAGATAATAATTTATGACTGAAGGTGAAATTCGACGTACTTGTTTACGTAATGCGGCGCAACAAAACAACGTTACGTGCGGCCATGTTGTGTTGTTTGTTGTTTATTCATGGGCGCGGAAACATTGCCAACCACTCTGCTAGCTTCATCGAGGAGCTCTCTGGGGCCCACCGTAAGCTATATTTAAACCCTTGGATACTGCTTGAACATTACTTGTTTGAATATATTGCGTTCTATTAGATTGGGTTTGACTTCCTACTTTTCTATCGTCAGTAATAGATTTTGCACGTTTCTTCGGATGAAAAGAAAGGTGCACAATGCATAGTGCGAAACTACAACAGGACATTATGGCTTTTTTAAAATACTTTTCCTAAGTTATGAATATAGAAAGAAAGAAAGACAAAGCATTTATTTAGTAACACATATATATTTTTTTTATAATGTTATACAAGACTAAATATAAGAAGAGATATAGTAGTGACACTAAAAAGCCATCTCCATGTAGTGACTCAGCATGTGTCGCACAGCCTAGTGGCGCCACGACCCTGGTCTTCCGTAGATACCATCATGTTTCTTCCTAAAAGATCCTAAGCTCTGACAGTTTCCTAAAAGAGATGGAATGTTGTTCCAACATTTTGTGGCAGAATACCGGGAAACTACCACGAAATGCTACTGTGGTGTTAGTGACAAATAAGCCGAAAATCAAATCATACCTGACGTTGAATGACATTTTTTAACAAAGGTATGGCGGTGAATACGTCTTCACTATACCAAATAAAAGACATGCAAAGTGAAGTGCTCGCCGAGACTGTATATTGATTAGATTAGTTTGGTTCAGAATTAGGGGAACGAACCCACAACTCTAGACGCAAGGGGCAGGGTCACTACCGAATGCGCCATCGAGCCAGTCGATAAAAAATATTAAAAATATATTTACGTATAAATAGTAAACACATATTTTTCTTAATACTTAAAACACAAGTACTAGAAAATTTTAATACTTCTTAAATTGTCGCAATGTACCAGTATTAACGACCTTCATAGTTAAATAGTAACATGACTGTCGCAAAAGTTGAAATATACCTAGTTAACTTAACCAAATATCTGCCAACGTGAATACGTGAAATGGACTTGTGCCGCTCTAGTGAAATATACAACCCTAATCTTAATTTACATGTACTCGTATAAATCAACTAAGTCCCGCATAAAAACTCGCATCCGCATGCCACGCACGTGCGACGGCTTCGGCCACAGATTTCATTACACCACTCCATGTGAGCACTCTTAGCATTTCATGTTCGCTCTGAAAACAGGGCCTTATGAAATTACAGACCTTTGTTCAAACGGAATAGGTAATGTAACGGCGTTGATCACGCAGAACAAATGAATGTCGTTCGATGGGAAAGATTGTGTTCCTAAGCAAAGATTTCTTTGTAAAGCCGCAGGCGGTCGTGATTATCTTACTCGTAAGTATTCTTGTGTTACTTAGTATTAAAAATGATTCTTTTATTATATGTAAAACACTTAGGAGCAGATTAAATATTGCAAGACTTTTTTATTGGACTCTAATATCGGAATATACTTAGGTAATATCCGACCTACTTAGGTCAAGCCTAGTAGATTTTACAACTCTGCGTTTGAATAAGCACTTAAGTTTTTATATCTACACTTTCATATTACTTCTCAGAACTCATAAGATGCACAATAAAGTTATAGCCAAAGTTATCTAAATATTTGTGTTCAATTCATTTTAGCCCACGTTCAACCACTGCCTGGTGCCTATAGATATCTTCTTTTCAGTTCAGTCTCTTTGTTCTCAAATTCATCCAGTTTTTCCCGCCACTGCCGCTATTATCAAAGAACTCAGCTCACCAATGAAGTCATAAGACAAAACAAACTAAAATTAACGAACATTTTTAGCGGTCTTATTGTAATTTTATTAGGTATCCAAATCCACATTATTGTTGTTTAAAGTTTCGAGAAATAATTAAAAAGAATTAGGACGCTTTAGATTAAACGGGCGGCGAAGTGAATTTACCGCCGACCATTATGAAAAGATCCAGCGCGTAAGACCCAAGTTAAAATCTCTAAATTTATTCAAATTCCTGCCTACTGATAAAGTGTTCGAAGGAAAAATGTTCGCCACTCGATTGTGTAATTAAAAAATTCTTATTCGCTGAATTTATAATAAGATCACTGGTAACGTTACCAACCTTGTCCTAAGTGATAAATGGTGATTGATAATTTTTATCACTTGAAATCTGACGTTTGGTCATGAAAACATATCTGTGTTAGTTAAGCAGGTACACATATTGGTATACTAATTAATCACTCGAACATTCTTTTCGTATTTTATTTTCTACCTTCGATGATTAAGAGCTACTTAGCTACGATATTCTCTGTCTGTAGGTGGCTGTAAGAAAAAATCTTTTTAAAAGAAATAAGGTTAGAAGAATTAGTGAGACGTATTTATTGCCCATTCATGTTATAAGAGCTAACGAAGGGAACGATAAATTTTTGTTAATCCGCCCATAGCTATGTATAATTAATTTAATGGCAGTGGGGGCTGGAAAATCAAGAAATATGGCGTAGGACAAGGAAACACTGGCTATTGAAAATTAAGTTGTAAAGGTGAAAACAAAACAAAGGTAGTTGATAATAAAAGTGTTTTAGTTAGGTGACACGCTAGTCAATTATTATAAAGTATTATCACCATATATTTACGTAAGTAGATACTGAAAAGACAGTTAAAGGTGTAGGCAAATAACTAATGTCCTATGTACACAATGAATGATATTAAATACGTATTTGCATATACATATATGTACTCAAACTATTATCTCGTCCATCAGAGATAACGATAGACGCACAGACGGAATCAAACAAATTGCCTGAACAAACGGATGTCGACCGAATCAAGTTTGCGCTTGTAATATCTAGATTTGCGGTCTCCAGAGATTTGCCTTTTAGGTCCTCATTGGAGCAGAAAAATACAGTTCTAGACTTCCGGCTGAAAATGTCTAGTGCTATTTATTGTTATGTCGATTTGAATCAGAAAAAATAGTAGCGAATAATTAGATAGTAATTAATAAATAATAATAAATTCTTCAAACTGACACACAAATTCCCTAGTCCCAAACTAAGCTTATAAGTTTGTGCTATAGATACTAGGTGATTGGATAGACATACTTAAAGACGTTTATAAACATCCATGACTCGAGTACAAATATTCATGTTCATCACACGAAATATTTGCCTCTAGCGGGATTCGAACCCGCGACCCTTGGTTTCGTGACCAGGATCTCTGACCACTCGACGAACAGGCCAGTCAATTAGTAGATAAGAATTAGTTTTCCTGAGTATGTTATTAGTACCTAGTGTTAAAACTATTTAAAATACAGCGTATAACGTCTATACATCTGTAACAAAAAAAGAATTGTGTGGTGAACAATACATTAAACTAAAATGAAGAGTTTTACAAATGTTATTTTGCGACTCCTTGTTCCCGTTTGATACATACTTCTCGTCACAACTATACCTACTTTCAATAACTTCTAACAGATGCAACACAGAGCAACTTTCAAGTAAGTAACTGTAAGAAGCAAGTTAGGCTAATGTTCACTTCGGAAACGTTCTGTTAAAATCTTGTATTATGTTCCTTCGGGTAACCTTTTTTTTAGAAAAAAAAATCTACATTTACTAACAGAAAATAATAATTGGATGTTGTAGGATGTTGCCATACTCCACAAAATACGCGCTACAAATACGATAAAGATAGACCAACGATGACCCTAACACAAGCCACAAGCCGTTCAATTTGGCACAAGGTCTCCCTAAATCTGAACTGATTGTATCTAGTCTGAGCGAATCCGGGCGCATCTGCATATTTTCGGGCAATACCTGCACCTGCTCCCGCAAATGCAGCGCTGACGAAGTGCATAGCTCGGTATGTTCTGTATTCCATTTGTGTGGGGCATTTTGTTTGCCACCCTCTATGTCGAATACCCCGGCTCTGTTTGCAGTGCCTAATCACGTTGTGGAATCCTTTCCACCAAGAGGTGCGGGCTTGGTTTAGACTGTTGCAGCGTAAATTTGTGCGTTAGACTTACATAAAAAAAATAATGATGAAGAGAGGGTCTTTTAACCCTTAAACAAACGCGGCACAATAGAAGATTTATTGAAGATGTAAAAACGGATTTACCTTACATTTAAGTATACTTTTAAGATTAATATAACGAAAAATAAAAAAAACAGGCCTAATGTAGTTTTTTTTTGGTGGGAATATATTTCCCTATGTCTGTTTAGGTTTTATTTTATTTTAATGGTGGGAAATTATTTCCCTATATCCTATGTTGCAATGCTTGCCTGACTAGTTGTTGCCGCCGGCTCTACTTGTAATTTACGAATAATGAAAATATGTCTTCAACGTCTTGAATAATGGAAATAAAAATCAGAGCTAATGGAATCAGATGTTTATTGTTATGAAAAATTGACACATATTTATAAAGAACAGTTGCCTTAATTCAAAAAGACAACGCGTAATTTTTATATATATGGATTAAATAACTAACGCTAACTGGGTATAGGGAATTATTTTCCCACTTAGTAATTACCCAAACGGACATAGGCAAAATACTTCCCACATAATTTGAACGTCCAAAACTACCACAAATTTTGGTTTCGCAAACTTTTCATTCTGTTATTATACTAGAAATATAGTCTACTAATAGAAAAATAGCCAGTCATTTACTTATAAGAATTTTGCTGGTCGTCAGACGAAAAACACCTCACAACAATATGAATTTAGCGCCGAAACCGCTAAAATATGAACTTTGAAGTTTCAACTGTCGTTGACGTTTACCGTATGACGTTTGGGAAAAAAAGTGTTACCATTTATAAAAAAGTATTTTAGACACTTCATGATACGGTAAAATAATTTGAAGTATCAAGTAACGTTCAGAAAGAATAAACCGATTTTTATACTAGGGTCAGGTGGGAAATAATTCCCCTATGTTTGATTAAGGGTTAAAATTGTCAGTTATTTCACCAGAGATAATCTAAACCAATGATAAATATTTAGGAAATTAAGTCACCTGCGAGTAGAAGAGCGAGTATCCGAAGAGCGGTGGTAGCTCAATGGTAAGGACACGCGCCTCTTAACCGAGGAGTGCGGGTTCAAACCCGGGCACGTACCTCTGGATTTTTTTAAAACCTATGTAGGTACGTATTTATACCACTAGCTCGACGGTGAGGGAAAACATCGTGATGAAACCTGCAAATTCAAACAACTTTGGATTTGTACCAAAAACCATGATCCAAAAATTGTCTGGTTCCCCTATCTTAGTGTTACGAAGGTCAGATCGGTAGTAGTTTCAATGTAATTATCAGACTCGCTAAATCCTGGATAACGGTCTAAACGGACCCCGTCTAAGCACGGGACATGATGCTAGGAAGATGAAGTTACCTGCGAGTAATCTCCTCCTTAATTTCTTGTAATTGATGCAATCAATATCGTTAATTATAAAATAGATTCACATTTTTAATCATATTTAGTCTCTAATATTCGATCCATAACCAAACTTAGCATTGAAAATAAACTAATGCCATCTCCTCTATATCAACTATTAGGTAAATCTCTCGCGTGTGATTCCAAATTTGTCGTACTTATCGTATTATTCGTATTAGTACAATACTTATTTCTAAAGAACTTCGAGATAAAGACTCATAAAGTAACATGGAGTATTGCGGAGTATTGTTTTCAATTCCAATTTATCTACCAAAATGATTTATATAGAATGATAAATCATTTGGGTTAAAAGTCAGCATTAAATTTGAAGGGAAGAAAGACACAATAGATCTTTGTTTACACCATATTGTTATAAACCCCAAAGATTGTTCTTGCGTAAAACCACCTAAAAGCATAACCTTTTCAGCGACTCTTGCTTAAAGAATCGACTTTTTATGCGAACTTGATGAACTTTTAAGCAATTTCGGCGAATTCCTAAAAGTTGTAGAACAAAAGTTATTTATAATGATGGGTAGAATAAGCGGTTAAAGGGATCTGACTTCTTGACTTTTTAACAATACGAACGCTCTGTATACCCACCTCTATATTTCAGGAACAGCTGAAAAGATTTACGGAGTCGAAACATCGGTCTGCCATTAATAGAGTCTAAACTTTGTATTGCAAAAAGTTTCCATGATCCGATTAGATCGAAAATCCGTTCAAAGCTGTCCCTTTATTTAAATGTTTTCGAGATTACTGAGGCTGTTAGCATTTCGTTGTGGTCAAACGTTTTCTACAGTTCGCTTGTAGAGAATACAAGTGTAGTCTTATTTTTTTTATTTTATCGGCATTAATAGCTTAAAATAATTATAGGTATCGAAATATATTACATATATATTAGATATTACAAAAGTACTTGGGACTAACAGCTATATAGCTTACCTACTTTATGATATAAAGGAGGAGACGAGGAATATGGTAATATAGACATTTCATAAAAAGTACCTCATAAATTAGGTAAGTATACCTAATTATATGCATATTAAATCCAAGTTTCTTAACGACGTTATATTAGTATTTATTTTTCAATTACCGAGAATTCACAAATACTACGTAGATAGGTATTCAATTTCATTATATATTTTTTACACACACAAACAACAAAAATAATATTTTTTTAGAACTTTATATGTAATACAATTTTATTACCTACCAAAAAATAATTGAAACCGGCCTTAATTTAATTAAAGACAAAGAAGAAAGTAATTAAATCTCATGTGACGAGTAATGTTTCAATTAATAAGTATTTTGTGCTCAAAAATGTTACCGAACCGACGAAATTCGTTGAGAGGAAATACTGATTGAGATTGTTTGTAACAATTTGTCATGTTATAATGAGGTCAGGAAAAATAATTTGCAATATCCTTGTTTTATGTTGATTTTACATTCATAGGACTCTTTGATAGATGCAATCAATATAATGTACACTGTTCAATGTACTTGACAATAATATTGGCTTATAACCAATCGTATTTATATGTATTCCGTATTTTTACAATAGCTATAGAAAAAGTAGAACATCAGCACACAACATTCTATATGTACTATCACAGAGTAATAATATACTACGTATTATGTTGTAGCTAGTAACCTATTGGGGTATAGTATAGTAACCTGCTGCCCCTTTGACTCTGCCTACCCCTTCGGGGATTATAGGCGTGATGTCATAAATTATTATTATTGTCATTTATATTCGTTTTTAAAACAGAGTGAATCGAATACGCATCTACATATACGGATAAATAATAATATATAAAAGTGTTTGTAATTGCAAAATAGCAGAGAGCATAGGCAGAGTCAAATGGGAAACAGGCCCCTTCAACCACATTTAGCCAAATACAAAGCCGGGCTAGGTTAGATGGAAAATTGTGAAAAAGTAGTGACAAGTGGCTAGCTCGTCGCCTACACAGTACACAATCACATACCCAAACCCGATATACCTACCTATAGTCGCCTTTTACGACGTGCTGAACAAGAACCACAGTTGGTATATTATTTTTAAGTCCCAGACCAACACGGGACAATGAGGTAGGATAGATGGAAAATTGTGAAAAGTAGTGACAAGTGGCTAGCTCGTCGCCTACACAGCACACAATCACATACCCAAACCCGATATACCTACCTTTAGTCGCCTTTTACGACATGCTAGACAAGAACCACAGTTGGTACATTATTTTTAAGTCCCAAACCAACACGGGACAATGGGCTAGGTTAGTAGGAAAATTGTGAAAAAGTAGTGACAAGTGGCTAGCTCGTCGCCTACACAGTACACAATCACATACCCAAACCCGATATACCTACCTTTAGTCGCCTTTTACGACATGCTAGACAAGAACCACAGTTGGTACATTATTTTTAAGTCCCAAACCAACACGGGACAATGGGCTAGGTTAGTAGGAAAATTGTGAAAAAGTAGTGACAAATGGCTAGCTCGTCGCCTACACAATCACATACCCAAAACACCATATCGTCGGTTAGCGTGCAATACCGCGTAAATTCCTTTTGGTATTATAAGTCATATGACTTAAATATCATTGAAAATTAGGCCTTAGGATCAAGTGTAGTTAAGCGTTATTGCAAACTAACCGACGATATACCATTAGTCGCCTTTTACGACATGCTAGGCAAGAAACACAGTTGGCACATTATTTTTAAGTCCCAGACCAACATGGGACAATGTAAATAACAAGATATTGAAATATCCACGCCATTAACTTCATTTTAGTAAAAACAGGCTACTTTCCTTGGGGAAATCAAAACAGCTAAAAAGCTTTGGTGACCTTTTTCTTTCAACAGGATTCTTAGACGAATAGCAGTAAAATGAAGATTTATTTGAGTGGAAACAGCGTCAAAATAAGGGATTGTTTATACGTGTCTTTTACAAAAACATTCTTGTATTCCTGTTGTTAGGCAAAAAGGTACAATCACACGTAATTTAATATTGCAGAATATACAGATTCCGCAATATATATATACTAATTATAAAAAGGAAAGATTATAAAAAATAATAATTATAAAAAGGAAAGATTATAAAAAATAATAATTATAAAAAGGAAAGATTATTGTTTGTGTTGTTTGTTTGTATTTTCTCCAAAACAATAGGGCTGATTTGAAAAACTATTTCACCAATAGAAAGCTACTTTATCAGCGAATAACCTATGCTATATTTTATTCCCATATTTTCACGAGAAGGGGAACTACGCAGATGAAATCTACTGCTATTGGATATAAAAAATATACATCTGTCTGTTTAAATTATTACTTTGAGATGATTCCCTAATTTTGTATTATTCATAGATAATTTTCAATTCTTTATTGGACATATTTATTACAAAGTCACACAAATTAGTCAAACTACCTCAGTAACACTATTATGGCGTAAAAGGCGACTAGAGCGACTAATAGCGAATTGAGTATTAAGTTTTCCGTAGGCGACGAGCTAGTCACGTTTACTACTTTTTCACAATTTTCCTGCTAACCTCATTCAATTTTATTTTTGGCTGAAAATGGTGTTTAAGATGCTTAACTCTTATTGGACTCTGCTTACCCTCGTTACTAACTTAATATTTCATATCCCATTTTATATACTTTCCTTCCTATACAGATACATTTTTGTAGTTTTTTTTTATTTTCAACTGGTTATATCCTAAATTAATTATCAGATACTTAGAAACACTACTAACGGGACGCTATTAGTAGTACCTTTGTAGTACATGAGTAATTACAGTTTGACGTTTCGGCCGTGTTGTAACGACTATGGCCACAAGCGGACTGGTGATGCGCGACGTTTTCGTTTGTTCGGGCGCGACAATTCTACTTTTACCCCGAAATGTCTTGTATTGTACGCATCACGTCCGCGATCCCCGCAATGGTAAACAGAGACAAAGGAGCAGCTAACCCCTTAACCACACTCAGCCAAAAAACAAAACTCGGCTGGGCCAGATGGAAAACTGCGAAAAAGCAATACCAGGGGGCAGCTTGTCGCCTACGCAATCACACACCCAAAACCCGATATAAACACAGTGATCGCATTCTTTTTAAGTCCCAGACATGGAACAAACCGTCATAATGTTGCCTAACTATATTTTCTGAATGGCATTGAATGTATTAACAATTGAGATATGCTTACCTAATCGATATGCATATGTGATATCGCACCGTAAAAAGTAAATACTTGTGCAATGTGTGCAGCCCTCTTTAGATAGCAGTTGGCAGTCTGAATCCCCGGGCCTATTCTACGATCATTATAGGCAAGAATTTGACCATTAAACTTACTTTAGACCCGATCGTCCGACTCAAAGGCCTACGCGGAATCAATTTCGCAGTCGGTAACCCTCATCAAGGGCGCGCAATCTGCCGGCCGGGATCGCAAGATAATATTGGGATACAATTAATGACCCTACATTCGCTACAGTATCTAGATATACCTACTTAATGTTTTGTTTCCTGTTACAAAACTATAAGATGTACCTACATGTTTTATTATGTATGTGTTTGAGTATATTTTACAGTTTTTTTTAAATACACAAGACTACATAATACTCATAAGTCTATCTTAAAGTTTTAGTCTGAGTTTTTATACATATTACCTTAATTTTTATTATTTATGAATCAAAAGTCATGTTAAATATAAAATAATTACACTTACTTATTTAGGTATTCTGACTTTCAACTACAATGTTCAAACATGTTTGTTTCACTTTGTACTTATAAAAATTACGATATTTCACAATGCCTATTAATATGTGGGCAGTGGTGGATTTACACTAGGGGCAGTCGGGGCTAGTGCCCAGGGCGGCAAATTTTCTAGGGCGGCAAAATTTGGAAACTGAGAAAAAAGTTTCTTTACAATATACTTATAACCGGTCAAGTAGTTCCGCGCATACACAAAAAAAAATGTGAAGTGGACGCTCGATTACGTCATCGCGACGGGTGGTCGGGGCGTCCGACAAAAACCAACATACGAAACTATTAAAATAAAATTTAAGTCATAGGGCGGCATTTTCTTCAGTGCCCCAGGGCGGCACAAATTTAAATCCGGCCCTGTATGTGGGGTCAGTTTTATTTAGTCTCATCCTGCCATCTAACGGATAAGTTTATTCATCTTTACAACCTCCACACAATGCTTTTACTCTGTGGAAAACTGGAAAACTTCTTTCTAAAGAGATGCTCAAAATTTATTCAGATACACAAGATGGCGCTTATGTACTAGTGTACGACAAAGCAGGGCTTGGAAACCGGTTTATTTTTCGTAACGTTATAGTCTTAGATGCCTAAAAACGCTTTGATTTCGGTTTCGTTGGAAACAGAACGAAATAAAAACGTTTTCTAAGAAGAACATACCTATATCATTTCGGTTTCGGTTAAAAAAGGTATAATAACGTTTTTTTTCATTCGTTCGTTTTTTATTTAGTTCGTGTCCATTGCGCCGATATCTATACGAAACAGAGGATAAACTCGAGGATCAAAACAGGTTCTAACTTGTTGCCGCTTGCCGCGGCCGCGCACCGCACCCGCCTCATGGCTTCGTCGGCGGGATAAACCGGTTTTTGAATAACTTCTCATTTTGTTCGAACGTAATACGAAAACCAAACGACATAGGACGGTTAATAACGTTCTGATACCGGTAAAAAAAATAACGGTACCAGGCCCTGCGATAAAGTGCGATTACACTGGTCGACCCTGGGATTGTGCGAAGTAGGTAACCAAGAGGAGTAAAAGGAAAACTTCACAATTTTTTTTTTATATTCTGCTCAGAGAAAACCTCACATGAGAAGAATGTTGGGTCACAGTTACACAACTTAGTAGGTCGAAGACAGGGAAAACAAAATGAGGAAACCAGTACATTCAGTTTACTATAGCTGCAGTACTGGATCATCCATATCATATTAAAATCGTACTTAAGCATTTTTAGACAGAATACTAAAGCTTATAATAATAGCATTAACTAACAAACACTAAAAATGTGTTTCGATAATAAAATATAAGAACTTAATTACGACGTAGATAACTAATCGTTGATATGTAGTAACATTTGATAACTAAATGGATAGATATTGTGTATTTGTTAAGATACCTATAGTGAGTTATAAGCAACTAACTAAATTTACCTATGAATAAATGATGGTTATACGTAATATGTAGGTATCTAACAATTTTACGCAAAACAATGACTTGGAACTACTAAGATTCTTATATAAAGCAGAACTCAAAACTTAATAGCTTTACTAACTAACTGGCTTCACGCCATTTCCCTAGCGGGGTAGGCAGAGAACCTAACGCCCATACGTGTCGGTGCTTGGCCTTCCAACAGCCTTACTACACTAATGAAAAAGCGTTAGCTAGCGCTTTATGAATTTACCACAATGTAGATATCGCTGTTACAAATTTGTATGATTAAGCCATCGTTCTATAGAAACAGTGTTAAGCTCGGGAGAGGGCCTCTCTCGAACCCAATATTAAAACGAATTCCCTGACGCTTCGTCGCTTTGTAAAACCCGATCGTAGATAGCACGCTCATTGCACTCTCACTCACAATGATTATACCTATAAGGTACATACCTATGTACTTGTTCTACAGTATGATTCAGACTAGAGGGTCATATTTCAAAAACACCATAACTTTAAATAATAAATAAGTAATTACCTATATAGTTAAGACGTTAAATGTAATAAGAAAGCGAAATGTGGACGTAATCCAACTAAAGTTAAAACTTTTGCAGTTAACAACCAGTTAATGCCAAAAGAAAAGACTGCTTGTAATAATGATCACCGCGTATTCAAAAACTGTGAAAGTTTTCCTATATAACTATATGGATCGGATATTTCGAAGGAGAGAACGAATGAAAATAATGGTATCGTAAATTGGTGACTTAGCACATACCTACTTAGTTGCGTAATTATGTACCTTCGCAAATCAAATGCGATTCCTTCCACGTTAAACTAGGAATACTTAGGTATCGTTTTTTTTTTTAATTTTCTTATTTCAGAATTATTTTGAAATGGATGCCTTTTATATTAAAAAAAAATGGCACAGCTAAAATATTTTAAATCAGTGTTATTATTTATTAAGTACTTACACTGTTAGTTTAACATTTAAAAATTATGTTGGTAAGTCGTTTTAATTAATAAAAAACCATTTTACAAAACAAGAGGCAACGTAGGTATACTTACCTTCTTACTGTCCAATTCATTATAAAACTCGTTTGAGGAAAATATCTACGTTACATATTTGTAATATGAATATAGGAATGTTAAGTAGTGAAGCCGATCGATAGTCGACTATCAATAGTCTATCGATAGTTGAGGCCATATCAATAGTATCGATACTATTGATATGATACTATTGATATATCCAGGCAATACTATTTGCATGAAAGCAATACTATCGATACTATCGATAGTATTGTTCCTCGTAAATAAAAAACTATCGATAGTATCGATAGTTTTAAACTATCGATAGTCGTTTTATTTTCGATACTATTTTTTAGAAATTATTGGTATAATGGTCACTAGTACGTATAGGTTTTTTTTACGGTAATTAATTACTAAGACTTCATTACTTCTCTAGCGGTAATGCTGTATAATTTTAAACTAAATTATACTGTATACTGCTGTATAATTTTAAACTAAATTATACAGCATTACCGCTAAAACTAAAACTCTAAGTAATACTATAGAAAATTAAGGAACTATCGATAGCTTAAAACTATCGATAGTTTTTTATTTACTAGGAGCAATATTATCGATAATATCGATACTATCGATAGTTTGGTGATATCTAGCCATAATACTAGCGATACTATCGATAGTATCAATAGTATCGATAGTCCTATCAATATTCTAACTGATTTTCGAGGTCAACTATCGATAGCGAAACTATCGATAGTTCGGCATCACTAATGTCAAGTATTATATAGGTAGGTAGGTAGTACATAGGTACTTATTACAGGGCATAATTTGATACTTAATTTTTTATATAATACTTACTGTATTAAAAAACAACTATGTACTAAAAAGTATGAAAGAACTTATTTTATTAAAGCTCACGAATAAAAACCATTCCTTTGGTTAGTTCCTCCCGCCCGCCACTACTTCGAAGGACGCAACATCTTTACGTTCCAGTTTCCTCGTCTGTGGCAACATCCATCATCAGTTGACGTCAGATTGACGTCACACCACAGTCTGACGTAAGCTACTTGCGTTTTGTTATAACTAACTAACTAAACTTCACGCCACTTCCCTTACGGGGTAGGCAGGTAAGCGTTTTGTTATATCACAGAAATTCATTCTATTGAAATAAATTATTGTCTCAAGCCCAAATGCGAAAAAAATTGTGCACAAATACATAAACGCCCAAATAGATACCTACCTAATATCTTCCTTTTTAATATCTATAGAAATTAAAGCCTACATTGATATAAATTTGTCTATGGTTTAGAATTTGTACAAAAAAACTCGTGAAACTGCACCTTACATCTTCGTTTCGGCCTTCGCCGTAGCAACCTCGTTCGTAGTCGTGTGATCGCAACGCTAGCAGCGCCACGAGTTGTCAATAGGCAAAAATCGAAATCTTCGCGCATTGTCCGTCATTCAAAATTTTTATTTAATTTTCTTCTCTATAAAAAGTGAGTATAAATTCATTATTTGTTAATGGTGTAAATATGTTATTTATTCGTTTATTTGTGATAACATTCGAGTGACGTAAACTTAACCTTGTGGTGCACGTTCCACCGTGATGATGATCACCATAAATTAGGTATCTAACCTAGGAAAGTGGCGCTCAAATTCTAAATTTTACCATTTCATATCAATAGAAGAGTGTGTTCATTAAATTTATCAGATTGTTCAAACCTAGTGAAAAGACGCGATCTGTCGGTAAAATCACTACTGGATTTTACACTTACGTAATGATGTCATTACGACACCTTGTCCCTTGAAATTCCCAGCTGACATTGATCCTGACCTAAATCTTCAGTCAAGTCTATTGTTAAATTGAAATGTGTGATTACATAACCTTAATTTTACTTTACTAAGTTTTAATTAAACCTTGATGCAACTTTGTGCAGCCTGTGAACAATTCTGCCGCTGAGAAACCTTCGTAAATTCCTTACTAAAAGCATAATTTGCTATCGTCTAATCTACTGTATAAGTACTAGTAGAAACTAAATATTCTTGAATATAATTACAGAAAAAAATGGGCGTACCAGCTGGCAATGCCGAAAACGGAAAGAAAATCTTCGTCCAAAGATGCGCCCAATGTCACACTGTAAGTAAGCTATGTCAGTGCTAATGAAACTTTAAAATTAAATTTTCCTACTTACTCATCAAAGTAGTGGTTTAGGCTGAGTATAAATGACAATAATTTAACTTTTTGAAGAACAATTTAAGTGATGAAATTGTTGAATATGTGTTAAAAGAGGGTGGAAAAAGTTTGCAACATGTAAGTATTTTTTTATTTATGACAGGTTGAATCTGGTGGCAAACACAAAGTAGGACCCAACCTACACGGTTTCTTTGGCCGCAAAACTGGCCAGGCTGCCGGATTCGCATACTCAGATGCCAACAAAGCTAAAGGTAAATTGTTAATTTAATTATTTATATAGTTACTAATAATTATTGTATTCTGTTATTTAAATAACATATGTTGTATATTGCTTATATCAAAATTACCACATAATTACATATATGAATAGACTGGCTCATTGTCAGTATTGCATCATATTTATGATGTATGCATGGAATAATACCTACATAATTCTTCAGTGTTGTCTGCAATTTTCCATTGTTAGATGTTTATATAACAATGGAAATGCAATTGATCAGGCATTATTTGATTGACAATGATCACAAAATTACTTACCATTTTGTAAATTTTCTGTAAGTAGGTTTACTTATATCTAGGTACTCACAAAAAATTTAAAATAGTTACTGATAGGGTCTGTTATGTCAAGTAACAACTATAAGTATTGAATAATTTTAGCATAACATTTTCCATCTAACCCATCCCATTGTGCCATGTTGGTCTGGAACTTAAAAAGAATGTGCCAACTGTGTTTCTTGCCTAGCATGTCGTAAAAGGCGACTAATGGTATATGGGGTTGTGGGTATGTGATGTAGGCGATGAGCTAGCTACTTGTCATAACTTTTTTACAATTTTCCATCTAACCTAGCCCAGTTTTGTTTTTGGCTGAATGTGGATTAAGGAGCCTACTGCCCCTTTGACTCTGCCTACCCCTTCGGGGATTATGGGCGTGATGTATATGTATGTATGTATGTGTAATTTACCCATTAAAACAGATATTAATCAACTAAGAATAATATACCTATATATTTTTCTCAAGTATCTTACCTGCTTTATTTGCAATAGGAAATCAATTGCCATTGTTTTACTGTAGTACATTAATGATAACATCATTCATTCAGAATAGATTTCAATACATCCAACAGTATTAATGAACATTGTTTATATAACAATACATCACGCATGATCATGTCACATGTAATGAATTATGTTATCAGAGGATTATATATCATCTTTAATAATTTTAGTCCAGACTGCAACAACAATTAAAATCTGTGAACTCTCCTTTTTCAGGTATCTCCTGGAACGAGGACACCCTCTTTGAGTACTTGGAAAACCCCAAGAAATATATCCCTGGAACCAAGATGGTGTTCGCCGGCTTGAAGAAGGCCAACGAGCGTGCGGACCTCATCGCCTACCTAAAAGAGGCTACGAAGTAATTTGAGTTTAGGAAATAATGAAGTAGGAAGCATTTTTCATAATATTTCTGGAATTTACTTCCTATTTTTAGTCCAATCAGTATCATCAATTAAACAGCATATTGCAATAGTGATACTTGCAAAATGTTTAGAAATAAATTATTCATAACCATGTCATATTTATAGTAGATGTACTAGTGAGTACAGTTGTGTGCGAAAAAGCTAGATAACAATGCTGTGAGTGAATTTGATGTTATTAAATTATTAATACATGTCACATTTAGCTTTTTATTCGTGATATTTCACTATGCCTTCATTATTTATTTTGTTTGAAAATACAATGGTTGACTTTAATCTGTGTTACCAACTAGACATTAATAAAAGTATTTAAATTTTATTAAAGAATTTTAAGTTCCTAATTGATTTTCGTTATTTTTTAGTTCTTTATCCCGTTTTATCTATATTATAATGTAGAAAAGTGTTATCAAACTCAGATTTTTCAACTATAATAGCAATAGAAAAAGCACACCAATCGGGCTAAGCTGCCATCAGAGCTGGATGATCTAAACGTGATTGATAAATAGGTGTGGTGTAGACGCGACGTGTTACGTAGCGGGAACGATCAATTTAAATACCTATTATAAATGGTCATGCACTGTAACAACATAACGGATCAAAGGCTTCATTCTAAGACCACTATATGGTCTGTATTTATGTGAGTAATTTGGGTAAAACGCGGGCTGCGGCAAAAGTGCACCGAGTATGTATGTACCTATTTCAAAAATTTTACCATGAATGCTACGCTACGACCGTTCATTTTAACCATTTCGGTGCTGTGAATAGCGTCTAGTTGGTCTGTGTAATCTGGATCATTTAATCCCAATATTGAAGGTAATTTTAAAATTAAATAAGTATACAAAGTCGTATTTAATTTTTCGTATGATCTAATTTAATTTTGATATTCATGATCATAGACAATATTGATCATTGCAGTAAACTTTTATTTTTTAGTGGCAATCATTGACAATTAATGACAGTGATAGATGAGTTGACATTTGACAGATCTCGTTCGTCGCCATCCGATCATATTTCAATCGCGAATTTTATTTTGTTTTTGTGTTAAATTAGTACAAAATAGTGCAGTTTTTACAAATTTGCTTTGCCACGTTAAAAAACACTGTTAAACTTTTAAAAGAATAACACGTGATTAAGCTTTTTGTCTCGCAAATGAGACTAGTTGATCTATTTTGGTAAGTTCCGTCTTTCTCATAAATCTTTTTCGCATGAAATCGTTATTTTGATCGTTTTAACTTATAAAGCATGGCTATAAAACTTTAAATTTATGTTTAGTTATTACAAACATTTTAGATATTTTTATTGTTCTGTTATATTTTCTTACTTATCAGATCGTAACCAATGGAAACAAGTATATGTTTTATCAAGAAGTTTTATTAATTATGCGTTAAAATGGCCAAAGCATCGGTTGTCTTGAGCTTCCATGAAATATTGTTACATCGATCAGACGTTGAACTTTTGGATGGGCCTTATTGGCTGAATGATACTATTATATCATTTTATTTTGAATACCTTGAACGGATCTTGTTCAGTGACGCAAGTGAATTACTGTTTATTTCACCTGAAGTAACGCAATGCATTAAAATGGTGCAGACTGATGAAATAAAAACATTTTTGGAGCCGCTTGACATACACAGGAAGAAATTTGTTTTCTTTGCACTCAATGACAACGACTCACCTGATACAGCTGGTGGATCACATTGGAGTCTCCTCGTTTATTCGAAGCCAGAGAGCTGTTTCTTTCATCTCGATTCGTCATCAGGAAGCAACCACAATGTAGCATGGGAGTTTGCTAGTCATTTGATAACCTACTTTTCAAGAGGAGGTAAGAATTTACTATTGAAATTAAATTACACAAGTTCTTATAACAGTAAAACAATAGGGGCACCTGATTTCAGTAGAGGTGGTCTGTGAGAATACAAACATTATTTATCACAAGTATACCTATTCTCAATTTTTGTAGTGGAGTTTAGTTGTTTATTTTTATGTACTTTATACATTTATACAAGTAAATTCTTCCATTGTTCTGATTCTAATAATATTACATAATATTAATGATATATTATTTATTAATGATATTGCTTGACCATATTTAATCTGCAACTCACATATTAAGTTTTAATTTAAATGTTGCTCTACCTGACTGGTTTACTATAATATTTATGCTACTGAATTCAGGTGGAATTTTTCCAATAAAAATTAAGTTGATGTAAGCTAGGCTGACTTATTTTGACTTTCCACAGGTTCAATCAACTTTGTAGATAAGGAATGCTTGCAGCAAAGCAATGGGTACGATTGTGGAGTCCATGTCATCTGCAATACCGAGCGATTGGCTGAGTGTGCCCACTTGCACGGGCACATCTCTCCGTGTGATATGCTAGTCAGGATCAATCCCACAGTGAAGAGGAAAGAAATTCTCAACATTATTCAAAATTTGTCCAATTCAGATTAAAAAATGTTTTTATTAATACATGTATGACATGTAATATTGGTGATGTACTGTTTTTTGTTGTTGCTGTTTCTGTTAATTAATTAATATAGGATCATGGGTTGCAATTAAAATCTCGATTAACACAATCAAGTAAGTAGTCTCCTTTACCCCACACAAATATTTATTTATATATATTAATTAGTTAACTTTCTTTTCCCTCCTATCCTGTATAGGATATATTAGGTAAATTGGTTATAGTTTTCTAACTGCATGATTACTAGTATCAAAATTTTGAGAATCATACAAAGCACCATTATGTACATCTACATATTACAGATAAATTTCCCATTATAGAATATTAAACAAATAGTTTGCTTATATTTTAATAATTTGCTTAAATTACTCATGAATTTAAAGTAGCACCTATTTATTTAATGTAATATTATTTGTATGTACCTATATAATCAGAAATATATTGAAATAACAAGCAAGTAGCAATTTCCTTTTTTATGTAGATTATTCCCGTTCGTCCCATTGGGCTTTGACCCACCAGTGGGACGAACGAGAATTTAATAAAATACATTATTTTTATTCCCGTTCGTCCCACCATTAAGATCAGTGGGACGTACGGGAAGTCAATACAATGGATTCCCGTTGGTCCCACTAATACGACGATTGGTTCTAGAGAGGCAAACGGTGATGTTTTCATCCGATGGATTTGCCACGGGCCTCGAACGGTATAGGTAGTTACGCCACTGATATTGGAATCTTTTATATTTTCGCTTTTATTTTTATGCATATATTTCGTGAATTTGTAGTTGCATTGTTTAAAAAACACCAAATAATAAATATAAAGTTTATTAAAAAAATATTATAAAAATTAAATAGGTACTTGCAAATAGTAAAAAACACTTGGTTTCAAAAATATTGGGAATAAATTACGACTTATGTGGTTCCACCCAGCCACCAAACGCTTTATCTAATTCTTCTGCTACTGCAAGGCATAGTCTATCGTTGTCGTGATTGGCTACTACCTGGAAACCAATAGGGAGGCCTTCACGCCCTAAACCTACTGGTACACTAGTAGCTGGTAAGCCAAGGCAATTAATAATATTAGTGTAGGAAAAGTTAAAAGCTTTGATCACCGGTTCATTATGATAAGGCGCTGGCGTCGGGTTAGTTGGATATAAGAAAACCCCATCGTCACCAAGCATATCCTTGAACATTTTTTCAAGGTGCTCTCTGACTTTAAGATAATATTTATAGTTGTCACTGTTTATTTCTGGTCCTGTGTGATCTGAGAGCGCAGTTATAAGCCCAGGGAAGGTATTGTTTGAACATCCAATACTATTCTTGAACATTTCTTTGATAATATTAAAGACTCCTGTACTTTTCATCATCAGTGTATCGAATTTCTTTTCCAGCTTCATGTTAGCCATCCATATTGGAAACGATTTTTTGAGTAGGTCAATTTTCTTCTCCTCAGCAGTTACATTGTGCTGTGCCTTCAAGTGATTTACAGCTTGCTTAATGGCATCTATTATATCTGGATCCACAGGGTCGACTAATGGTGCATCGTTACTGAATTGATAGTACACCTTAAGTTTACTAATGTTGACAGGCAGGTCCAAATTCAGCTTGCTACTGTTCTCTCCTGCCATAATCTCTAATAGAGGTTTAAGATCCACCGCGTGTCTCGTCATTGGCCCAATACCTGATGGAACACAAAAAACGTTAAAAGATGGACAAAAAATAATATTCCAGTAGGTACTACCTACTAAATGATAGGACCTACGTACCTAAAAAACTATTTAGAAGAACTGAGTCAGATGTTGGATATTGTCCATCATTTGAAACGATGCATCTTGAAGGTTTGTGACCAAATATTCCATTGAAGAAAGCAGGCATCCGAATAGAACCGCCTATGTCTGATCCTGTAAAGATAAAAATATTCTTTTGTAATGAATATTATAAGGTACAGTAGCTATTTATACACCAATGATCTACATACGTTAATAGATATGGATTATAGAAAATTATATGTTCCTTACAATCTATAAGTTGATAAAAGAGTGTGATTTCCTAAGCTATAATCTACCTGTTACATCGTTAGTGACATTGGATAGGCATAGGATAAGCAGCTGTAATCGCAATTGATTTAAATATGTTGTGTGACTCACCGACTCCAAAGATGCTTCCAGCGACCGCTTGTAGTGTACCCTCGCCTCCTGAAGACCCGCCTACGATTCTGGTGGTGTTATAAGGATTGTTGGTTCTGCCGTAGATATGGTTGTGGGATTCCCACCTAAAATCACAATCATAATTGAGGTAATCACTTAAGTATAGTCTGTAATGCACTGGATACATCAGGCATTGGAATAAAATAACAATTATTACAAAACGATTATCTGCCTATAATATATAGTTCGTAATTGTTTTGTTTTCCTCTATTAAACGTAGAGGTAGAGACAACATTAAAAGAATTTAATTGTATAGGTATTAATAGTACGTTGCGTCACGATTTTGTGAGATTATAGGTTGTGGTACATCTATGTTATGTTTCTAAGTACCAGTTAACTTTTGTCTAAAATGTAACTCGTTGCGTTATTAATACACAACTTTCGTATATATGAGAAATCAGGTAAAAGCATAATACTTTAACAAAAAAGTTATGATTCAGGGAAAAAAATATTTTAAAGCTGCTAGCTTCACAAAATTTCCATGACATTGTAAAACGATGAATATTTATGTCATGCCTCTGTCCTATAATCCGGTTTATAATGTGTTTTTAAGAATAGCAGTGATCCCACGTGCTAAGCCAGTGGACATTAGAATCTTGATTTAAAATAAAAATTCAAGGAAATTCGGCAAAGTGGTCAGAGTTAGTTAGATAAATATTAATTTATATTAGTTTATGCGGTGGATATCCTAAAACATGAAATGTTTGCATACAATTGCAATTCCTCATGATTATTTAATTAAATAATTAATTACGTAATAAATTAAATAAAATTGTAGAGAATAGTAACTACACCTACAAACAGACTAAATCAACGACAAGAAGATATTTCATACCTGCTCTCGCTATAAAATATCAAGCGCGCTCGAACAACGTTCTTTGCTTTATATACTCCCTTGGTATATGATCAATAAATATAAATAAATAAATATCGGACTACATCACATACAGTGATCTGACTTCGAGTTAAGTAGCTTAAGCACTTTTGTTACGGATATCAGAAACAACAGTGGTATTACAAATATATACTTAAATATTGCATATTAACACCCAGAAACAAAACAAACACAAGTATTAATCATACGAATATCTTGGGTGGTAATCAAACCCACAACTCTTGGCGCATAGGGCGGGGTCACTACCGAATGCGCCATCGAGCCTGTTGTGTATATGAGTGAGATCCAAGAGGCCGCTAGACGTCACTTACTTTCTAATAAATGAAAAGTGTGGTAAAGAGTAGTATTTTTATACCTACAGTTTCCAGATACAGTAATTTAAATTACATTTTATACTTAAAATTCCGGATGTTATTGAATTTTTTTCGAGAGCTTTAAAGTGTCTGGTAGAATTTACTACTAACGGGAAGTGTTTGGCTATGTTAAATATTAATGTATAATAGTATTCTACACAATATACATAAAAATCAATTTAAGTCAGAAATATCTTTTCCTAACTTTCGCACCGGGTTCCTGCAAATTGGCCCACTACCCAAACCGTCTAGTACCCGTATGTTTATAGTAAGTAGTGATACTATCCTATACCACACATTTCATTTATGAGAACAAATAACGTCTGGCGGCCCTGGGATCTTGGACTATATTGATTTGTGTGTTGTTGGTTGTAGGTACTCATAAATTTACACACATACATCAAAGAAGGGATAGGCAGAGTCCAAGGAGCAGTACCACCAGTGACATACCGACATACTAGGCAAACAACACATAGTTGCTACATTATTTTTTTAATATTGGAACACTTACCACATGCATAGCTCAGGCACATTAGTGAGGCCGATTATGATGGCACCCTTCTCCTGCAACAACCGGATGACATCGCAAGTTTTGTCGGCGATCACGTCCTTCCGCAGGTATACGCCCGCTGTGTGATGCAGACCTATTCGTGGGAAAAACAACTGATATTAATTACTTCCTTTATATTAAAAACTGGCCAATAAAATATAAAGACGAAGAAGAGATTAGAATTAAAATATATTTCTCAGTTGGTTGCTGAATTGAGAATCTTTCGTTGAGAACTTTTCACTCTGCGTACCTAAATGTTGCCTAATATTCAAACCACATTTAAACACAAGTTTAGTAGCTTCAAAGAAAATTCTCAATTTGGAAACCTGGAAAACGAGAAATTTTAAGAATCAAAGTAATGTTTTGGTGGTAAAACCGAATAAGAACTGAAAATCAGATAAAAATTGTGCTTTTAACTGTGTGCAGGCTGTCCCGTGATGTGCATTTGCATTATCGCGGTTGCATTTTCTGGGCCGATAATTAAAACTTATGCATTCAAAAAAGTATGATGAGCATAGATATTCCGTAATTATATATTTAGTATTCTACGATAACATAGGGAATGAGAACAATTAACACTGTTTTTGCACGATTACGGGACACCTGTATATCGCTCTTAATCATAGCAAAACGTTTTATGGTAATAGTAGAAGGAGAGAAATAAACCATGTAAAACAAATTTTATGCGCACCCATTCCTGCAACGGAGGATTTAGAATTTAAAAATTAGTTGGTAAATATATTCTACATCAATTTGTATGAAATTGATACAAGCATAAAAATAATAGTTAGCTAGATATAGTAGGTATAATGTAGATTTATACACACTTATCTACTATATCATAAACATTTTTTGCGGCATGGTAACAATCCTAACCTGTAATATTCTTCTTTTTGTCAATATTTATAATTTTCTATGGAACAGCACCGCAGTGATGGGTTTGTTACACACATACATATGTATTAATATGCTTAGGTATTACCCTAGTGAATGCGACTGCAAATATGCTATCGGTAAATTAAATATACCCAAGTGCGAAGTCAATTACCTATCTCATTAATAATGAGCATTTTGAGTATTTGCTCCTAGATACATATTCAACTCTATACGAAAATAAGTAACAAATACGTCTGAACACACTAATAATTATACAATTGCATTTAACTACGGAATTTACCCCACGTTACAATAGCATATCTCAAAACACCCAGAAGAGTAATTTTTCGCCTTCGTCTTTTTTCTTAATTGTCTTGATTGGGAATCTAATTTAAGACGTCCGTGTTTCGGCCAACATATACCGCGCCATTGAGGTCGTACATACCTACAATGGGATACAACAGAAACGCCGGAGAATAAGAAGGAAAATTAGGTACTTATAATGTATTAGACTGAATAATTGTTTCTCTTATCACTTTATTCGTTCCAATGACTCAAGTTCCTATGTAAATATTATATACCACAAAAGCCAATCCATCCATAATATGTATCATATTATGTACAAAGGTACCCAGTCAACTGTTTGAATTAACGTCATTAAATTCATGAATGACTTTTGACCTGACGACTTTAGAACTGACAAAAGAAAACTACATATGTACATGTACCTACCGAAAAACCGTCCTTGTACGAAATCTATTCAAAATAAGTAGGTACGTCACAGTCACATCTATGTCATCCGTGATTGACATTATGAAGTAAATCGACCGTTAGGAACGAACAATCAACCAAAAAATTTTAAGAATATTAAAAACAATTCAGTCGAATTGAGAACCTCCTCCTTTATTTGAAGTCGGTTAAAAATAATGTAAAACGAACGTTCTATCAACAAAGTGTTATTTCAAGTTCAAAAATTGTTTACTCGGACTTTGATAACAGGTGTTATTGCTTTTTGATTAATTTTGAGCAAACATCGTGCATTGTTTCGTAGTTTTTCTGATACCTATTCTATATAATCAAGTTTTGACAAGTATACGTACTTTCCACGAAGTTTATAAACGTAATTTTCTTATATGTATTTTGTTTAGAAACACTTACCGACTATAATAAGATGTGTTTAGCATAGTTGACTAACAATTAGACGTTTTCAATGCAATACATTAAAAAACCAAATTTGGAAATACACAATATAAATTAATTAATGATCTCGGTCTGGAATAACGCGTTCTTTAAAGTTAATTTTGTCTGGAAATATTTGTGTATAATTTTATTATACCTATCTCAATTTTAATCGAGAAACGAACTGATGGATTCTCTAGGTCGAACTGGCAACTTCGTGCTTACCGTGTAGGTAATAACTCTAAAATGTTTTGTCGTCTAAGTTTTGTCTGGTCGATTAATGTGCCGGTCTGACATAAATTCGAATCAGCTCGTTAGTAATCTTGATAGGCTTTCAGTCATTGTATACTTTCGCTATAGGAATGGTAATTTTCCCTTTAACAGCACCAACCTATTCATTTGTTATTGACTTACAGTACGTTAAAAAATCATCATTAAAATTATTTAAATCTGTTCATGCTAACCTTTAACAGCCATGCAATCTTTTGTTGTGAATGGAACTCCCAAGAAAGGCTTTTCTTTCTCTAATTGTTCCGGAGTGACAGAGCCTCCTCTGATGAGGTCGTCAGCCTCGCGGGCTTCCTTCACAGCTAGCTCAAAGCGGTCCTCAACAAAGCAATTAAGGGCTGGGTTCACATCTTTTATACGTCTGATACAGGCTTCGAGAACTTCCACACTTGTTATCTGAAAAATTAATGATATATAATTAATAGAAAGGGTTTTGATGATTTTGAATTGCTTACAAAGGTATTTTTTTCTACAAAATTTAAATTTATTTAGCACCGACAGAATCATTGAATGCTATGACCATTTTAGAATTAAAATGTATATGTATATGGTATTGTTCCCAAAACAATAGCGAGCGGTTAAACACAGAAAACATAAAAGGCAGGTGTGTTTTCGTTGATATCTTTGTTTTACGAAAATTCAGGAAAAAAATGTTACGTTGTAACCCTAATCAAATAGTTATTTTACTTCATGCCCGTCCTTTGGATGATGTAATTTGTATGTATGTATACTTGAATTGATTTATGTATAACATAGTTCCGTCTTTAAATTTGATATTAATGTGAAAATTGTTTGTCCCGAATGAACCCATCCGTCTATCTCGGATATATGTTATAATAAAACTGATTACTTAGATTAGTTAAGAAACTAGCATTTATATGTATTACACTCGTAAACCCTACTGCACAACCAATAAAATTCATGCCTTTGTATGTCAATTACTGTAGACATCTCGGCACCCACATCAAACATTCTGTGTCATACAACCAGGTCCAGACTTCGTATCCAGCCACGACAACACAGTTCAAACTTTATACTGGCACATTTAGGACTGGACACACATAAAATGTATTGTTAAATTAATCTTTGCAATTTGTAGCAAGTAAACGAAGGCGGTCTAATCTCGAAGCCGGTCTGCCTCGCGATAGTCTTAAAAGTTTATTACCGGATATTGTGAACCGTAGAATGAGGTTTGTTTTTATGTGTTGAGCCGAACCGCAGATTTTTTTTATACTTAAGAAACATTGATATACGTATATCAGTTCCTTATGCATAATAGATAAGTATATGTATATTATATTTATATACTTATATTTTCTTATATCGTTTTGTCGGCAATATTTACATATTGTGTCCTTAAGCAGGTAAAAATACAGTTTCTAATTATCGAGCATCCCGATGTTTACTATTTTCTCACAAAGAGATAATAACTCCTATAGCCACGACGGCACAGATAGTGAATTCGGTGGTCATAAAATACATTAAAAATGTGTATAAATGCTTACGTTGACATTCAACGTGCAACGTTAACTCTCAAATGTCAAGGCAAACAACAAAATGTCGATTATACAGAACTCCAAAAATACGTAAATTCTGTCTCAATCAAGTTTTATGAGTTATGTGCAACTTACGTATGTACCTACTGTCATTTTTTTACTACTGCTTTAATATTATGCATTGGGTTAGGTAGATATATGGGCTATAAAGATTCGCAAACCGAGTTAATAGCCTTCTGTGGAAGAATTTCTGATATTATGTCTAATAAATGTGAACTGGGTCTCGACGAATTAGTATGCTATATTATATATAATACATATCAATGATCTGCAGCTTATTGTGTTTTAATTTTCTAAGTGCCCACTTGTACAATAGTCGACTGATCGCATAACCATGAACTGCAAGTTGCAGTTCGCCACGCCATTATAATTAAATGCTAGTTTAACCAAGATGGCGAGTGCTCGTGATACCTACTGAAAATTATTATCCTTTTATTAATCTGTGTTTATTCAACCACAGAACCATTTTAGACGCGGAAATGTTAACCGCCAAACATAAATACGTTGTTTACAACATGTATTGCAATAGGAAATGTTTACTAGAAGCTATACAATATATTTACAAAAAGTTAATTACATTGAGGCTAACGTGTTCTCGTGAAATAGACACAATAAACACAAGAATACATAAAACTTGTTATTATGCGACGTCCAAATAAAATTCTTAGTCATTGCTGTTGTTATCGTAAACATATTTCTTTGCTGCTTTATTATACTATACACCTAATCATATTCATTTAGATCCGAGTAGAAATCCTTAATAACACAGTATAAAATATCCTAGGTTACATATTGCTGTATGTGTAACTAAAACAATAATTAATAAAATCTATTGATTGTAACGCTGATAAGAATGTACTGTGTAGCTAATTCACTGAATTATTATGTTTTGTTTAATTAGTACCTCCATTGTACAAACTATGATAAGTTTATACTGTAGCATTGAAGTTAATATTATCATTTTTTTTTTGTGATATTTCCTGTATGATTTTTAGGTATATTAGGGTTAATAAGATTAAACATAAGTCTCTAATCGTAGCTATTAAATGCCTTGCTTTGTCAATCAAGTTCGTTATTCTTACTATTAGTTACCGAAACCTGCCTAGCTAGTATGTTGCCTAATTCGATCAATTAGTTCAATAGTTATATATACCTAGGTAAGTGATTCGTCATAATGGAGTTTCATATTACTTTTAATATCTACACTACACGCAAAATGAGTCATAGACGTAACGATTTTATCATTTTAACATTTTTGATATATTTTACAAACGCAACTAATAGATACAGGCTACAATAGTTTCCCATAAAAATATAAACAAATACCCTTACATTACCTCCTTGTTCCTAATTTTCTTGGCCACCTCCACTGCCGGTTTCCTCAGGATATCATCGGCGATTGCTGGAATCTTCACCCCTTCAGTTCCATAATACAAACGAAAGAAGAATCTTGCAACTGTTGCTAATGCTAACCTCACTACATGTAGCACTTGAAGTTTCAGTCCAATCGGACTATTCCTTATCTCAGTAGTACTCATGTTAAAAAATTCTGGCACTTTTCTATTTAAAACATTTCTTGTAGCACTCGAAACAATCAATATTAAATAAACACTGGGTAGTTTAACAAGACGTAGGAGTATCAAAGGCGGTTGCGACGCCTGTGGCGTTGTGATCTTACACCGCGAACTGTATGAATGGCCGAATCATGCACACAGTTTGTAACACAGCCGGTGGGGTACGTCATGCTGTTATCGCCGTCCCGCTCTTTTGCCTTGTTTATCGTTCCGTCGAGTGACGTAACTCGTAAGGGCTTCGCGTCGCGTTCTAGGCTGGTCAGCTTGTTGGCGGAACAGAGTGCTTAGCGGGTTAGCAACCACGTTCCATCCTTACACACGTTACACAATCTTTTTCTTTGTGCTCATCGGCCGTACACATTGCAGCAAAGATTCATGTTTACATACAGAAGATTTTCATGAAACCATGCATTCACGTTATCGCATGTGGCCTTAACAGATAATAAACAGATTAACTTTATTGTGACACCTTTTAAGTATGATTTTTAATGTTGTTGTGACGTTTACCATTTTCGGTTCTACTTCTGGAAGCATAGATAACTGATTTAATGTGTTGTGCCAGTTTTATTTTACGTTGCCGTATTGCGTAGGTTTACATAATATTATGAACAAGGTTCTTGTAAAAGTGTAACTTGGTAATAAAATTCCTACTATCTGAGCGTATATTTTGTTTCTTTTCAGAACATAATGGCTAATCCAGAAGAAGATCAAACGAGTTCTACAAGAAATAGTCCGCTCAAAATTACCTTGCCTACCGTCCTTTGTACGCCAGAGCCGCCTGAAGACGATATTTCATTAGATACTATAAAAAACTTCGTGTCGTCCGAGTCTAAGTTGTCGTTGCCGTCAGATTTGGGCACCCCGACGTCACCTCTGAAACTGTCGTCACCTTTGTCCCTGCCCGCGTCGCCCTCACCGTTCATTAAAACTTCACCGTCTCAAACGTCGACCACGGCCAACCAAAATGCTGTCAAACCACTCGTCAACGCCGGCTCTGCGACTGGTAAGTTCTAATTGTAAACTTTGTGACAGTTTTGAATGAGCAAAAGAATATTCGAGATCCCGATCAAGAATAAAACCCAAGTCAACAATTCGGATGTACTTAGATGTACATACTAAACAATTTTTTGCTCGATATTATTAACGGCAACAGGTGGACGCTTGAAATATTGACAGGATATTTAGCTGTATACTCACTTTAAAATAAGTAATTAAAAAATATTACAATATTGTGTAATGTTAATAAATAATGGTACGGAACCCTTCGTGCGTGAGTCTGACGCACTTGGCCGGTTTTTTAATTATTGTGTAATAATTAAATAGTTATCAGAGTGTGATATGTCAAAATCCGAGATGAAACCCCTAAGATGACTGGACTACAAACAAATAAGTTGCTATTCATTGCTGCATGATGTCACACGAAATATAGTGTACTGTGGAGTGTACCTACTTACTTCGTGAGGACCCTTTGAACATTAAAATTGTGTGTGTATTTTGATAAGATCGATGGCGCATTTGGTAATGACCCTGCCCCATACGCCAAGAGTTATGAGTTCGATCCCCACCCAGGACAAACATTCGTGTGATTAATATTTGTGTTTGTTCTGTGTTTGGGTGTAAATATTCAATATTTAAGTATATATTTGTAATACCACTGTTGTTTCTGATATCCGTAACACAAGTGCTTAAGGCAGGTAAATATCGGTGTGTCTATACTTATGGTCTTGCCATTTCACGAACTTATTATTTTATTCCAAGCTAATTTATGAAATGTTGTAATTCAGGCCGATCGCAAAAAAAAACTATGTCGATTAGACTGTTTAACTCTTTATGACACGGTTATATAGCGGTGGTAGCTCAATGGTAGGAACACGCGCCTCTTAACCGAGGAGTGCGGGTTCAAACCCGGGCACGTACCTCTGGATTTTTCAAGTCTATGTACGTATTTATACCACGGACCCCGTCTAAGCACGGGACATAACGCTAGGAAGATGAAGATGATGATATGCGTAAATTCAGCTAATTTTATTATTATTCACTACTAGTAGATATCTTCTGATTTATGGTACATGATCCCATTCTTCTTCCAAATAGTTTGGATGCAGAAGAATAAGCCCCAATCACCGACTTCAAATCGTCAGTCTGAAATGAAATATTTATTATAGGTAAAAAAAAAAAACTTAAGTACTACAATTATTTACAGATGTTAATAAAAATACGTTTGTCTGCTCCTAAACTTTTCGCTAATTAGCGATCTTGAGTCAAGGTCTTATCTCTTTCAGTAAAATGCTATAAATAGCACCTGCCCAACTTATGTTTATGCACGTTACGTTCATTTACAATATTATTACCACCATTGTTAGATTGTAATGTGTCAATATTATACTGAACACCCAGTGTAAACATTTACGCACATAGTCATCGTGTTAACCAGTTTGAACAATGCCAATTAACCATTGTCACACTGCAAATACACCTATTATTCATTAACTTTACATAAGAGTACCTATATTCCACATCTCCGCCTATATATCTTCAGTCCTTTAGCTAAATGACTCCTATTGTGGAATACGTCTTTCCTGGGTTCATTTGTAATGAGACGTATTAGTGTTTAACAAAGGAAAATCCGTTTTTATACCGTTTGATGTTGAAAATAGTCTTTATCTTTTATGTTACATAATTTATATTACTTAAAATAATATACGTCAAATTTTGTTTTTCGGAAATTCAATATGTATAATATTGATGTAGAGAATATCCGAGAATTTTCTCAAGATGCTTTGCGGGACACTTCGACAGTGACGAAAAACATCTTTAAATACCTTATCTTTATTTATATCTGCATTTTGTGTTTATTGCTATCAATGTGTCAAGACCATTTAAGGTCACAAAGAAATGCTAAGCGAATAAAGCTGTTTCTTGCGTAGGAATTAGTACTTCTTCTAATTATGTTTATTACGCGCATTATTCTCGCGTTCAACCCAATATTTATTAGCATATTATGCATTACACACATTTATATGCATTATACAGCATATTATGCACACTAGAAATAAACACAAACTTGCTGTTTTAAGTTATAGACTCCATAGGAGTGGTAATTCTTTTATTGGTGTAGGTATCAAAATTTATTGATTTATTGATCTGCACAAGTTAAAATTATATATTAAATTAAAACTTGTTTCATTAAAAAGGGCTACTATAAGGTAGATGATTATTTAAATGATAAGGATTTTATGGTTAGTCTCAGAATAGGCTGTTCACCTGCACTGATAGATTTAAATAGACTAAGAAATTGTAACTACTTAATAAGACTTAGCATTTAAAGGAGAAGCTATCGAGTTTCTTGTCGGTTTCTTTCCTTTCGGTAGAATCTGCTTTTTGAACCGGTTTATATTTATTTTGTTCTGACGATTTATAAGTGTTTTTTTGAAGCCTATGTAAATAAAGATCATTTTATATCATTTCATTCATATTACACGAAGGAGACATAGGAAAAAAACGGGTTATAACTTATTCGTATCATGCTGGCTTCTCTTGCTAAATCATATTTTCGGTCAAAACCTACTCGTATACGTTTCTTCGTGTTTGGTATTCTTTTCGCGTCTTTCCTTGCATATTTGATGACGACCTATCGAGATATTTGGGGGCTGATTTTCCTTTTTCAATAGAATACCTAAATTATTTTACCGATGACCTATCGAGATATTTGGGGGCTGATTTTCCTTTTTCAATCTTAGAATACCTAAGTTATTTTACCGATATTGTCTTCACAGATGCATAATAAACTAGCTGTGCCCGCGGTTCCACCCCCTTTTGTAGTTAATGTGTTGTAGCGTAATGTTATTTATATAGCTTAAAGCATTCCTCGATAAATGGACTATTTCGCACAAAAATATTTTTTCAATTCGGACCAGTAGTTCCTGAGAGCGTGTTCAATCAAAAAAAAACAAACTCTTCATATATATGCATAATATTTCGAATCTTCAATTTAAAAATTAGTTTCTGGTACATAAATCTGGTATAAGATCTGAATCTGGATTGAGAGGTATACAATAAGTCAAACTAACCTACACTGAACGTACATCGATTGCTTGACTCTAAAGTTCAGCAACAATTACTTTTTTACATCGTTTTTGTTCTAGAATTCATTTCATCATCTGACTCATGCACTTGTCATTTCCATTTATTTCCTGATGTATTTACCTAAGTGGTCTTTTTTCAGTATTTTATTTGTAACGGAAATGTTTTACGATGTTATAATTAGACTCAGAATTAGGCCATCAACCCCTCCGTTGTTGGGCCACAAATATAAAAAATCACAAACATCGTTCCGAACTTTCGCATTTATAATATTACAAGAATATATTTTCTCGTTCATCTTATTGCGTGCCCAAGTTTCAGACAAAAACAGCCTATGAATATTTTTATGGAAGTTTTTGCGGGTAGGGCCTCCTGCAAAACAAGTAACTGTAAACAAATATTAACTAGCTGAAGGCCTACGTTTGCATCGATGCTCAAGGACGTTTGCTACGGTACACAAACGCAAAGCGCTAGGGAACGCTCTTTAGTGACGTAGAAGGATCGACATTCGTGACTTGGTAACAAATCGATAATCCTACTTTAAATATTTCGACCAGGGCCGGTTTTAGTGGCCTGAAGAGATTAAATTGACGCCATTATTTGCCTTCACAGTGAGATATCAAAAATCTGAAACAAATCAAATACTGGTCGTGTCCTAGTTCATTACTTAAAGACAGAACTGATTTAGCCATTTTTATAAAAGAATGTTTCCAGTGGTATAAATAATCTTAAACATTACTTTAATACTACTTAAAAATTAAAATCAGTCAAATAAAGTTACCCGGAAAATGTTAAATCAAGAAATATGAAGATAAAATTGGCAGGAACTACTGACGGGTTAGCTATTTTAAAATAAACGATTTTTTTACAGTTTATTACAAGATTACAGCAATTTGTAACGATGACGTGTCTTCTCTTAGCCCCCGTTCATAAACCGCTGAAAAATGTGCCAATTAAAACTTACAAAAATGAAACAACGCGAAAATAAGAGTTCTGAGGGTCTTCAATTTTGTGAACCTGAGGGTTTGATTTGGAACCTGTATTTGTCGGCCCTCTGAAGCCTGCCCTGATATTTAAGATCTACCTGCCTTATCTAGACCTGCCTTAGTCCATGGGCCGCATCTTTACAAATAAGTACATAGTGCAGAGACGATAGAGCTTAACTCCGTTACTAGAGCTAATGGATACGTTAATATGATTACGGCACGATAGGCATTAAAACAAAGCCTCTTTGGTTTAAGTGAGGAGTCTGTCGTTATTATCGATGGAGACATTTGACAACACTATTCTTTAGTTATTAAAACTCTAACAGTGTGTTTGTATAAAACTTACGAACGTAGAATTTTCACATGTATTAAATGTGATTTCATTAAACCCCGCCGTTTATCTACTCATTCTATATCTAATCAATTTGTTAAATTAGACAAATGTAAAGGTATGATATCCATATGTAATCGTTCATTTGCTAAGCTATTTACCTCGGAGTCAGATCAAAGTATGTGATGACGTCGGATATTAATTATTTATTATTTATTTGCTTTGAGTAAACGCAAAACGTCCAGGACTTAAGTTTGTGCTTAATTAATTTAGGAACCGAATTTTTTATTCGCTCAGGTGTAGCATAAAAGGGACCTTGTCGTCATATACAAACGGAAAGCTTAAGCTTAAGACCACAAATATCTAACTGATAGGTTCTAGAACACTCCCCAGGCACTAGCCTCGTAAATGTAAAAATACTTTATAAACTTTGGTCAAACATACTTGATTTCGACAAAAGTCGAACTTCGTCGTAGGAATAGTAGGTATTAGTAGCAGCCAGCTATGCGCCCAGGTTCTGCAATTGATCAATTTACACTATTGTGAAATATAGTCTAAGATTTTTTAATATACAAGCGTATAATGTCATAAAATCATTCCATAGGGGTGAAAGAGCATACTCACAAACTTTTCATCTTTCTCCCGGTTTATTATAATCATAGTACCTACCTACTTATGATATTATTAGGTGCCTAAAAATTATATTGATTACCTTAATACGCGTAATATATGTAAAAATAATGCTTTTGTATGTTATATTAGTACCAAATAAACATATTCATTCATTTATTTAAAATACATGTAAGATCTAATGTTTTTATAAAAAATATAAAAGTAAAACAATCGATAGCTTCGCCAAGAAAACTATTAGCTTTAGGACAGCACTGTCGTTAGTTCCGTAGATATAGGTAGTTAGAGTAACTCAAACTCGATCGACGTGGCGACCGTGTGCACTACAATACGCTGTCTAGTGATTCACAATCAGCGCTGATGTCAGGCTCTTCATCGGTTCATATAGCTTTGCTTTTATGAATTACGTTTTGCTCATAGGTCAAATCGTTCTTTTAATTACGTCTTTTTAACGGTGCATTATACATACGTGTATACTGTAATATAGAAAAACAAAAACGATTTAAATGTACAACCAATCACCTGAAATGCTTAATATCATCATTTGAGCTTTTACACCTACGCAATACTTATTACATCACGCCCATAATCCCCGAAGGGGTAGGCAGAGTCAAAGGGGTAGCAGGCCCTCATTCAACCAAAATTAAACTGGGCTGGGTTAGATGGAAAATTGTGAAAATGTAGTGACAAGTGGCTAGCTTGTCGCCTACACAATCACATACCTAAAACCCCATATACCATTAGTCGCCTTTTACGACATGCTAGGCAAGAAACACAGTTGGCACATTATTTTTAAGTCCCACTCTCACATGGGACAAAATAAACAAAACAATAAATACAACTAAGTAAATCATACATACATATATTTATAATAGTCTTTAAAAAGCTAAAGATTATCAAAAACCTTCATTCGCACAAGTCACTACAACCGTTTCTCTGAATGTATCCCTCCTCCTATTGTAGCTCTTATTATCTACTTATTGTAAATCTAACTTCTTAATAAATAAATTATAAACGCGAAAGTTTGTGTGGATATGTGGATGTTTGTTACTCTTTCACGCAAAAAGTACTGTATGGATTTTAATGAAATTTTACAATAGAATAGCTTATACATTAAAATAACACATAAGTTATGTTTCATGTACCACGTGAGCAAAGCCGCGGGCAGATGCTTTAATAATGTAATTAGATCATGAAACTTCATAACTAGAGAAGTCTAGTTATACTGTATGCGTTTAAAAGTAGCTTTCCCAGTGAGGGTCACCGTCGCTTGTACCTATTGTTCCTCGGTCTGCATGGCTCTTTGTAACTCGAGAGGGCAGAGGGGACAAACTAGAGCCAGAATAAAACCCACGAGTTTTCGGATTGCCATAGTGAAAAGAGTTGATCAAAGAGCGGGGATCGTATTGCAAAAGTCCAGGTATACAGGTTTTTCGTTGTCTATTTTTTAATAGGCATTTTTATCTACTCTGATATTATCCCTTCGAGTACTCATAAGAACATGTTTGTTTAAAAGTACAGATAATGTCGTCTGTTTACTCGCTTATAAAGTGCGTTACACTTTAATAATAATAAAAAATCCTCAGTTATTTTACCGCTGAATACATTTTTGGGGGTCATGTGCCAAGGGCGTGCTCGTCGCGACTCCTGCCAGTCCGATCTCTCGGATTGCAACCTTGGACCGATCTAATTCCGCAGAGCGGGGTAGGGCGTTCCCCCGATGCGACGCGCACCGACGAGCCCTCGTCGGTGCGAAAAGTGGCGAGTGCGGCGAAGGGGGCCGCCACCCTTCACGCCACGCCGGACACTGCGGAACGAGGAGAACAGAGTGCCGTATAGGCACGTGGAATGTAAGAGGTGGAATGAAAGATAAGATGTATGAGATGATTGACGTAATGAATGAGAGACGCCTGGATGTTCTGTGCTTGACAGAGACTAAGCGGAAGGGCAGCGATGCAGATGAGCTTCCCGGTGGTATGATGGCTCTGTGGTCTGGTGTGGAACAGAATTGTCATGCCAGCGGTGGAGTTGGAGTAGTGCTTTCCTCTCGTTTAGTCTCTGGTGTGAAAGACTATGGATTAGTTGGCCCGAGACTCCTCTGGGTTCGTATTAAACTGGGTATTACGCGAGTCTTTCTGGTTGCAGGCTATGCGCCAGTAAGCTCAGCCAGTCCCCAAGAACTAGAGGAGTTCTGGGAGTCTGTTAGAGAAATTCTGGACCTGACTGAAGGAAATGAGAGGATAATTATGTGTGGAGATTTGAATGGTTGGGTTGGCACCAAGCGATCTGACTATGAAGCAGTCCTTGGCCCATATGGAGACAAGAGAGTGAATGATGCTGGTAAGCAAATCTTGGAAGTATGTTTGGAACGGAACCTCCTTGTGGCAAACACTATTTTCCGTCATAAGGATATTCACACGTATACTTGGAGACGGAATGACCAAAAAAGTGTGATTGATTTGATTTTAGTCGATAGCCGCCTCCGCAATAGTATATTGGATACAAGAGCCTACAGAGGCCCTACTCTTGAAACAGACCACTACCTGGTAGTATGCCGGTTTGCTGGGCTTTTCAAGAAGTGGAGGCACTGGCGAGTGCGTACTCCATGCGGAGGCACTGAAAGGATAAGGAATGAAAAACTGGAAGATGAAAGTGTAAGGAGTGTGTATGTAGGCTTAGTCAATGAAAGACTTGCGAATGCGAGTCTTTCTGGCTTAGATGTTGATGATTGCTGGAACATTTTGAAAGAGAGCATGGTGGACAGTGCAAAAGAGGCATGTGGATGCGCAAAGAGACGTAGAACAATGAAAGGTGACGCATGGTGGGATGAGGAGGTCAAAGCCTCCGTAGCGAGAAAGAAGAAGGCCTGGCTTGATTATGTCTCATCTTTGCAAATGGATGAAAGTATGCTTGAGATGAAGAAAGAAATATACCGTTATTGCAAGAGTGAAACCAAAGCTTTAGTGAAAGAGAAGCGTGAAAGAGTAGCTATGAATGAAGAAAGGAGACTGACGAATAGTTTCGAGGCTAATTCCAAGCTCTTTTGGAGGGAGGTTAAGAGGTCTCGGGGATATTCGTCGGCATCCGGAATGAGTAAGATTAAATCTAAAGCTGGTGACATTCTTGCAAACCCGAACGAGGTGTTAGAACGGTGGAGTGAATATTTTGGAGAAATGTATGAGTATGTCTCTGATGTTGGCACTGAGAGTGAGGCTATGTCTGATTCTGTGGTGCCAGCGTCTGATGAAGACATCACTATGAATGAGATTGAATGGTCGATACGAAGTCTGAAAAGTGGAAAGGCCGCGGGAATAGACAAGGTATCTGCGGAGATGATCAAGCTAGGTGGCGCTAGCGTCCAGGACGCTTTCTGGTTCTTGTGCAATCTATGCTGGAGAAACGGAAAGGTCCCAATGGACTGGAGACGGGCAGTTATCGTGCCTCTGTACAAGGGTGCTGGGTCACGTATGGACTGTGCCAGCCATAGAGCCATCAGTTTGATCAAATTAGCAGCAAAGGTGTATGGCAAGATTATTGAGAGGAGAATGAGGGTGAAATCTGATGGAATGTTGTGGGAGGCACAGGGAGGTTTCCGGAATGGTAGAGGATGCACGGATCAAGTTTTCTCTCTTCGCAACATCGTGGAGAAGCATCTGGCCAAAAGTCAGAGGGTTTTTTGCGGTTTTGTGGATATGGAGAAGGCCTTTGACAGGGTTGTACGAAAGGACCTTTGGGACATATTGCCGAGATATGGGATTGATGGAGCATTGCTTCGTGCTGCGCAGTCCACCTATGTGGGATGTACGGCATGCGTGCAAGTGGAGGGCAGCCTGTCACCCTGGTTTGACGTCAATATTGGTGTCAGACAAGGATGCGTGCTGTCTGCTCTGCTGTTTATCCTATATCTCGACCATTGTCTCCAGAGGATTAGATCTATGAATGTTGGAGTGCGTATGGGTGACCTGGTTGTGAACTGCCTGCTTTACGCGGACGATGCCGTACTTCTAGCAGAGTCGGCATCGGATCTGCAGCAACTAGTCACAACATTGAAAGATGATTGCAAGGAGAGAGGCTTACATTTGAATGCGAAGAAAACAAAGATTATGGTGTTTGAAAGAGATGAAACCAGAACGGATACAAGGATAACGGTTGACGATGTAGTGCTGGAACAGGTGAATGAAATTGTATATCTAGGATCTGCATTTAGTAGAGATGGAAGGTACTCCGCTGATATAGAAAGAAGAGTGAATGCAGGGAATAGGGTGAATGGAGCGTTAGGAAAACTTTTAGGCAGCAAAATCTTAAGCCAGAAGGCCCAGCTCGCCATACACAATGCGGTGCTGATTCCTACGCTAACATATGGAAGCGAGAGTTGGGTATGGCAGAAAGAGCATGAAAGTAGAATAAACGCGGTCGAGATGCGTGCGCTGCGGAAAATCTGCGGTGTATCGCTCACAGACTGCGTTCGGAATGATGATGTAAGAAAGAGAGTTGGTCTGAAGGACAGCGTCGGAGTCAACGTAAGAAAAGGGCATGCTCCGGTGGTTCGGACATGTGGAAAGAATGGATGACGAAAGATTGACTAAACAGATATACAATGCGAATGTGGAAGGATGTAGGAGCCGCGGAAGGCCCAGGCTCACCTACCACGACCAGATTGGTCGTGTATTAAAAGAAGGTGATGTTAGGAGTCATAAAAATCGTAGAGCTTGTATGAAAAGGTTTATGAATGTTGAAGAGGCGAGTGAGGTGTGTAAGGATCATGCCATATGGCGTTCGGTTCTCTCTGCCTACCCCGCTAGGGAAGTGGCGTGAAGTTTAGTTAGTTAGTTAGTTAGTTGAATACATTTAAATATCAAATGTCAGTTAAACATTATGATAGCCGTGAAAAAATTAATATGAATGGGTGTTGATATAATAAAAATCTGGTCTTTAGATTAACACAGCATCGAAGGAATTATTATATTTACATTATTACTGAATGAAATAATCTGCCTCCGAGATCTTGTGAGGATGGAAGAATGATAAGGTATGTTTTATTCACCCACATAAGAACTGCTGAACACATTTATACATTTGGCATACATATTTTTCCTGCCCTCTTTCATTAGTTAACTTTTATACCAGAAATATGAACAGTTTCCGAAGGAAGTCATGCGAGTTACTAGTTGTTAATCATCATTCTCCTGCCTTATTTCCAAGACATCCGGAATCGGCGTAATGCGTTTTCCTCTTCCATTCATCCCGATCCGCCGTCAGGTTATCCAGTCCCTTTTCATTCATATCGTCTTTCACACAATCCAATCTAGTCGTGCTCCATCTTCGTTTGCCTCCAGGCGATACCGACTGATTGACGTCAAACGTTCGCTATAAAAAACTTTCTGTGCGTTAAAAAATGCGTGGCAGACGCTATTAGACTAATGTTATCATCGATGTGGTTGTTTACGCGAATGTATGTGATCCAATCGTATGGTTCGATCTATTGTGGGTTAAACGTCACAGGATTACACGGTCCGTCTAGTACGTGAGCCAGAGAGAAAATTCAATATGTCGTGTTATGCCATGCGCGATAAATCAGCTGAGAGTTATGGGTTGTTTGTTGTGTGAAATATAGGAATTTATAAGATCTGCGGGATAAGTGATTGTGGACCATCCGTCTCGCCTACGTGACGGTATAATGTTGGTTCGCCTCGTATACGTGGAATTTGTAGATGTCCTTTTACTTTTGCCTTGCTTCCGTCGCTAGTCCTGCAGTAAAATGAAACACCGAATGGTCTGGAAAGTTACGCAAGATCTCTCAAGTCTATAAACAAATAGTTTCTGCATATTCCCGATGTTAGAACTATTCATTTGAGAAACCTAACCATTATGTAATCCTTTAAAAATATATTGAATATAACTTCAAATTTCATATAACTAGCTTGCTTCAAATTTCATATAATTTTTTCCCGTCTTCGAATTCTTTATAACTCAAGTGATGATCTAAAAGTAGTCTATTTTGATCCATTCGCCATAAAAATAATCCACCCGTCCGATTAATTCATATAAGGGTATCATCATACATACTTATCGTCTCGCTCGCAATCCCAAGGGGAAGGCAGATTCCAAAGAGCAATAAACTCTTTAAGCCAACGATCGAGTTAGATTAAAAGGGAAATGGTCACAAAGTAGTAACAAGTAGTTATCTTGTCGCCTACATAATAATTTATGATAAAACTACATTTATGATGATCCTATATTATATCGCATCGTGTACCTAACGATGCATAATTTTGTCTATGTTTGGGTAATGTGGACAGCGTATCATCATGTAACTTACAAAGAACTTAATTCCCCGGCGCGGGCGTCCTGCTGGCCGGACAGTGAACAATAATCCCATGTGATCCCGCTGGACATTAGGGCGATGCACTCTGTACGACGTGTCTCTTGCAGGTCAACAAGATAGATGTGTTCTTTGTGTCGGATTACGCCTTATTTCAATAATGATATTGATGTATAGTTAGAGTTAATAATAGCAATTTCTACTCTTTATTTGAAATATATCACAAGATATGTCTAATATACAGACTGTCTAAAGCATATATATGACAGAAATAATAAAAAATAAATATATAGTCGCATGTTGGTAAATGTCTATCAACGATATAAAAGTGTGCCGACATGACAGTAGAAACAATGGTTACAAAATACAAATAGATATGTTTGTCAAATTGCTTAATTGCTTATGTTTCATATTATGATTGTTATATTATTTATTACTGATGTTAAGCGCTGTTAAGTTAAGTTCAAATGTCACAGAATACACTAAAGCCTAGTCTTTTTTAGCTTTTCTAACTAAAGTTAGAATTCGAAAATTCGTGTGGTACCTAAACTAAACGAATTTTAAAACCGTTTCACAGCATAACATTTTATTTTGCTTCCATTATTATGGAAATGTCCGGAACGAATTTTGATGGTGTGTCATATTTCACGGCGAGAGCAAATATTTTGATGCCCTATATCATGCTTCATAAAACATGTTAAACTATATTGATATGCATCTAGGTGTTACAGTCAAGTTAATCTAAATATCGATCCTTGAATAATGGTCCGTCATATAAATACGTAGAAGCTTTATAACAAAAACAAAATCATTATAGCGCGTGATTTACCTAGTTTTTTTACCGTTTTGTAAAATAACAAGGTAAATACAGTTTAAAACAGGTCGTTATACCTACTCAAACTTTTAAGTTAAAAAAATACAATATTGAACTATTCTTTGTTAATCTTTAGGTTTAAACGTAATAAATCAAATTAAGTAAACCCGGGCAAAGAAAGATACAATAACATCTACTTTACCACGCTTTTACTAGAAACACTTGTAACTATAAAAATAAAAACTCACAAAATAATCAAGATTATATGTCATAGGTTTAACTAATTTAACGCGGTTATTGGTAATTATAATAATAAAAGCTAAATATTTGCTGGTAAATCTTATTTTTGCTTGAATTCATAAATTAAGTGTATTATTCATTTTCTGAAATGATACTTATATTTTTAAAGTTCCTAATTAAAGTTTGTCACATTTCCTCACGCTTCATAGTAGTATCATTTTAGTATTGAATTATGGGTTTACATTAAATAAAATTAAAATTGGAATTCTCCAGAGATTCAACATATGAGTGCGATATAAATACGTTGTTCCTAACCAATACATGTATCACACGTCCATATAAGACTAAAAAAAGATACACAAAAGTATTTTGATTTATATGCCAAAGGCAAATACAATTAAATGCATATTGAAAAAAACGGTTTTAATAAGATCGGCAGCGTTACTTTGGTCGCAAGCTATAAATACACTATTATTCCCGAGGTTTTATATTTCTGTGAATAGAAAATCCATTAGATATTCAGTGTAATATGCTGTAGTCGTGTATGACATTGTGTATTAGAGTTATTGTTTGAAAAAGTAACTAATGTCTGGCTTGGATTGTTTGACACAATGGAAGTTAATTAAGCTGGCAAGCGATATTGTTCCACACGTCATAAAAGGATATTACTATTGCCGTACACTTTAATAGAGGAATATTGAAAATAGTATAAACGCGGTTAATGCAATTTACGATTTATTTTAAAAAATCGTACTGTTATTACTAAACTTTATATTTGACATGTTTTTCCAGTCTAGTATATTTTGTTGTTTGTAATTTTTGGAGCAAATTTTGAAAGGAAAGCACCATCACGATGTGTTTTTGTATTATTGTGATTTTTTTTTGGAACAATATTGTTTTAGGCTAAAGCGAGTAATATTCTAATGTAGACTTCTGAAATTATTGTAGATATTTCTAAGAATTTGTTTAGTATCTGCTCGATAACAACAAATGTATTCACGTTCTGACGTTAGGAATGAAATTTGTTTTTATTCTCAAGGGAGTACAAATAAAAAGGTAAACGTATTGGCAACTACCGCTCACTAACAACTTCTTCTCTTGTGTGGAATTCACTTAGGTATTATAGGAATTTATTGGTCCTCAGGGAAAGTCTGGGTGGCTAGAAAATGTTTCAAAGCACACTTCCAGATTTTTATAAGTAGAGTCCCGCGATACTTATTATCGGGAGTAAATTATACTTACTTTAAGAATAACATCGGGTTTCTGTACTGAGAATTTTTTGTTGTAAACAATTAGAATTTCCAATTTATGTCTAAGTAACAGGTTTAGATAGTAAATTATTAAAAATTAATATTATGTGTCCGTCCCTGTGATATAGTCAAAGAATACGAGTTTACCATCAATAGAGGAGCGAAATTTGATAAAAAATATTTACATACATACATACATAACATCACGCGCATAATCCCCGAAGAGGTAGGCAGAGTCGAAGGGGCAGCAAGCCCCTTCAACGACATTCAGCCAAAAATAAAGCCGGGCTGGGTTAGATGGAAAATTGTGAAAAAGCGACAAGCGGCTAACCTGTCGCCTGCACAATCACACACCCAATACCCGATATACCATTAGTCGCCTTTTACGACATGCTAGGCAAGAACCACAGTTGGCATATTCTTTTTAAGTCCCAGACCAACATGGGACAGTGGGCTGGGTTGGATTAAACAATATTTAAACTAAGATATGACTCCAGATATTTTTTATAGTGTTAGTTTAATACAAAATGCGACACAATTAAAGTAAAACTTACAATGATTAACTGAGTAATTAATCTGTAATATTTCCATTACCGCGAAAATTTGTTATACCACCTCTATTTGAAATACCATCCATTGAAATAACTAACTAACTAAATTTACGCCACTTCCCTAACGGGGTAGGTAACAATAACAAATTGATATGTTATTTTATGGAAACGTATTCTTCAAGCCATTCGCACTACTATGGTAAACATTTAACAGAAGTGTGTTTGACTGTAATAAAAGATATTAACGACACGCATTGCGTTTCATGTCCTTGACAACTGATAAGTCAATACCAAGCAAAAACCATTGGTATCTATTTTTCCAGACATAAACACGTTCGGAGATAAGGCGCAAATAACAGCGAATGAATCATTTGTAGTTAACACAATCACAATATAACTACGAACCTCTTCATGGAAATCTAATTACGATAAGCTATAATGGGCCGACCACTGTGAATCCTTTTGAACACACATTGTTTTTATTGCTGGGATGAATATTCTAGAGCTTGGATGAATATTCTATTCTAAAATTAATACTACAGCTAGGTTTATTATATTATTGAGTTATTCAAATTAGCATCCATTAAAACAACATTTCAGCTCAATGCTAATGACTGGCAGTCGGTAGCGCATGAGAGACCGAGATGGAGGCTCTTACTATCGGAGGCTAATACTCACTTCAGGGCGCTGCGCCAATTTAGTTAGTTAAAAAGAACCATAATGTCACCATCTTCTCCCAGTTCATCTGGGGTCGGTGCAGCATGTCTTCCTTTTCCATACGTACCGGTCAGCCGGCATCAAGCTATCCACTCCCAATTCACTCATATCATCTTTCACACAATCCATCCATCTCTTATTTGACCTTTCTTTTCCTCTCCATCCACTAACATTCATACCCATCACTCTCTTTGTCACATGTCCTTCCTCTCTTCTCATCAATAAAAAGAACCATAATAATAATAAAATTTATTTATTGCCATCACAAAAACAGACATACAAAGGATTAAAGTACATAAAATGGCCACAATCACAGTTAAAAAGAACATATAAAGGGTGTTGAATGTGTTATTTTATTTCACGTATATTGCGTTATTTACGACATTTTCATTATGCGAGACGAACATGGATGCTAAATATGTACTGATTCAACAGTATCTTTATAGATTACTTGCAATTCATAAAACGTTGAATTCATAAAAGGTCCAGGATCAAAACATAGCCTATCATTTCAGTACTCTAGACGTGAAAAAGTTTACTTACGCAATGTCTTAGATGTAGTTGTTTTTAAGTGAAATGAAACGAAATGATTTATTCCTGCAAATAGATTTGTAACAATTTTTTTTGCACATCACACTTTTTACCCTACGAGCACCTCGACGTGAATGGCCTGTTGACAGAGGTGTCGCAAGAAACTCAACAGATAACCTTTTTTAAAACATGTTTCACTTATCTCTAATATGTGGTACATTATAATATCATGATTAAATACTTTACCATGCATGCGAGCAGGTTATCTTGTCCAAACATTTTTTTTTATCATTTAAATAATCGTCTATTTTGTAGTAACCCTTTTTTATTAATCATGATTTAATATAAGATTTAAATTTATGTCAAATATACAATAGCCCAAATTTATGCGTGGGTAATTCAATAACATTTGAGTCTTTTTATGCTTAGACCTACAAATGAACCACTAATCCTAATAAAAAGCCTGAATTGTCTTAGGTATATGGTAATAACTCCGACATTTGATTATACCTTAATCATCATACCGATTGTGTTTAAGTATGTAATAATAATATTCGTAAAATAGTATTCTTATCTCACCCACATAACTACTCAAGTAGATTACAAGCGATATGTGAGGAAATTTTCGTCTCTATTTTTATTTTTACCTTTTTGGATGTACATGTCTAGATAACACAATCAAATCAAACATAACATCTAAAATATAACAATTAATTTGACGTGTTTAAATACAATCAAGATATAGTAGACAATGATTTTCTTATTATATTATAATATTTAGTCTTTTTCTGTTTCTTACGTAGCATGTCGTGAAAGGCGACTAATGGTATATGGAGTTGTGGGTATGTGTTAGTGTAGGCGACGAGCCACTTGTAACTAATTTTTCACATATTTCCATCTTACCCAGGCCAGTTTTATTTTTGGCTGAATGTAGTTAAAGGGGCCTGTTGCCCCTTTGACTCTGCCTACCCCTTCGAGGATTATGGGCGTGATGTTATGTATGTATTTAGTCTTTTTTTCTACCAAAGTTTATCTCGCCCTAACTACGCTTTGCCTAGCATAGATAAATTAAATTCAAGTTTAATTACAATCTCTCTGATCTTTGTAAACAGGCCCGTTTGGTTGAGTGGTCAGAAACCCTGGCTACGAAACCAAGGGCTGCGGGTTCAAATCTCGAAATGTTTCGTGTGATGAACATGGACACTCAAGTCATGGATATTCATGAACGTAGTTAAGTATGTCTATCCGTTCACCTCAGAGTTGCCACCCGTCCCGATTTTGCCGGGACAGTCCCGATTTCGAAGACATTGTCCCGCGTCCCGACGGCCAATCAATTTTGTCCGGATTTTTGACAATATGGGATAGGCTCAATCAATTCATTCACGGGTACTCAACCCAGTCACGCGCCACCACGCTATCTACCGCGCGCCGCATGTACTGTACATACATACCTCCTTCAATGTTAAGCGTGTATTTTCACTAATGACCATGAAATGGTCTAATGTCATCGTTGACATAATCGTTGCTCGGTAGATTTGATAAAAGCAAAATCGTTAATTTCCTTGAACATACACTTGTCTTGTTCAGACTTCATAAATAAATACAAAAATGATGTAGAATTATTAAAAGCGGCTCGTAACAACAAGAAATACGTATGGAAAAATTAATTATATAAAAAAAATACAAATAAAAACACAAAATAAAGTTCCATTTTCCTTAGACTGTCTCACATGGGTCATATTTTCATTGGACCAAACTCCGAACGTCTCTGATGGATGCCCGATCGTCCCGACTTTTTTTTCCCTAAAGGTGGCAACCCTGGTTCACCTAGTCTCCATAGCACAAGCTAACGTTTAGTTTGGAACTAGGGAATTGTTGTGTCAGTCTGGAGAATTTATTCATATAAAATTATTTGATTGATTTTTTTTCCACACCTAAATGGTACAAATCCCGGTTATTGAAATGAAGGTTTAATTCGTACCTGTAGAAATCTTTTTAATGAGGATATTCAATATTTTATTCTGTTTATAGCTACATTCATATGAAATTTTAATCGTAAAACGAATCTTGAACATGATGATGAATGACCCATTCAACGTCTGTTATTTTATTGTGCAGGTGAATATAAAGTAAAGTTGTCGTTGAAATATTAATCGATTTCCACAGATATAGGTATATAAAGTGCCATCATCATGCGTACGTCTTGTTTAATCAGTTTAATGCAGATAGTAAACTTTCAAGTTCGTACAACTTTGAAAGCTATTTAAGCTATCGTATGTCACGACACCGCTAACGATACGGGCGGGATCAATAGGATCTTGTCAGAAACAGACTAGAGGGTGTCAATAAAATATAAGTTTTCAGATGTTTTCAGTATTGAGATCCTCAAGAATTAAGATGATTCGGCTCCACGGCTACAGATTCTCATTTCGCAGTTGGACGCCGACCACGGGCGGGCACGGACGCGCTCCTGCCAGTCGAATGTTCACACCCCGCGCGATGTGAAGTTACGAAAAAAAATCCCGATGCGACGTTCTAAATTGAATGCACGCTCGGGAAATCAAAAAGGTGTACCGGCGCTAAGCAACATTCGGCGAACGCAACTTTCGTAATTAACTTTTTGCGAAAAATGACGCGATTCAAATATTCGTGCACATGTAGTTGTTATTGGAAATGTTGATATGGATATAAAAGTTTACCGGCGATGGTCTCGTTTATTGTGTGAGGGGAATTGAACAACATGCCGTGTTGTGGTTGCTGGTGGAACGGCAGACAGAGGCACCGACCTCCCGACACAGGCACTTCAGGTTATTTTGCAAACTATTTCGCTCACTTAGTTGTGTGCTTTTAATATTCTGCGCTCAGTATTTTTTGGAATATGCAAAACATACGTTTTATATTCCTTTTGGCTTTAGTAAGTTGAGTGTGTGCTGCGTAGCTATACGTATGCATCTAACATTTTTTATATTATAGTTAGAGTTAGTTTAATATAATGTCATGACAGAGAATTTGGTATTAGAATATAATATTCGACGAAGTTTACGATATCCGATCGGATAAAAGCGAAGTTATTTAAATTACTAGGATATTCTAGGCAAAGGAAACTAGGTACGGGGTTTTTCCTAAAGTGAAGGGAATAGCCATCTAGACTAAATGATTAGGGTGTATTTAACGACACGTTCTAATACTGTATTTCAATTAAATAGATCCATAATAAGCATTTGATCGTATAATGACTACTATACATTAATACAGTTTACTGCCCATAAAATAAGTAAACTACCGCAATATAGAAACATGTATATAACATTTAAAAATGTATTTCTATATATGTAGTCTTCTTTTTAATAAATGCTTATGTATATGTACTACTATGTATGTATATGTAATACATAATTGAATATCCCACCCCCTTTGTATAATGCGAATGTATTTTATTTACGATTTCCAACACCATAAGCAATGTAAAGTTAACGCCTTTCTTAATGATTTATTATTCCTGTACAATACCTCGTTTCCGGGAAGAAACGAGTTGTTTAAAGTGAGTTTAAATTAAACCTCCTGTATTTTGGTTCCTGTAGGCAGAGTCAAGTGTGAATAATAAGTACGAGAGTTTAATTTGATCAAAGGGTTTACAGACATGTTTGCATATAGAAGAAGTTAATACGATGTTTGTTTGTGATCGACACAGAGAAGAAGGTATATTTTTCCAAGACATAGCTTTGCTTTCCTAATTAGGAATAATAACATCCTCTCGACTTTTCCTTATCTTCCATTCCTATACCAATTACACAAGAGAGACAGTATGAATCCCACAAGGATATTGTCCTTAGTATGTAAACAATATATAACACTGCCAAATGAAAACAGCCCTTCAGGTCCTAAGTAAATAACTTCAATTTTATCTAAGGGCTATAAAATAAAAGAGGCTATTTTAGATTGCTTCAGTGGGCTACAAATTCAATCAAATTGAAGGCTTAAGCAAAGCTTGAGACAGTTTCAGAGGCTTTTCCCTTCCTCACTCCCTTCCGAACTTGGTCCTGAACGAGTGCCCACTGATCAAACTCGCAAAAGTAACTTCAAACTTGAAGTAATCTAATACTCGTTTGCTGATATCATCACATGTAAGTATGAAAGTATCGTTATTGGAATCGGGACTTCTTATTACTTATTGATAACTTATTCTGTCTCACATTTGTAGTATACGTATCGAATAGTTGGATGGTGGAATGATTGCCTCTATTTCGTTCAATTATTGATATTAACTGAATTAGGGCTTGGGCGTATACTTACCATATACATGTAACTACATATGTTTATTTATAAACATATGATTACTTATAATATGTACCTCATCTATCACCGAATTGATGTCATATTCATAGAAGAAGTAAACTTTGTAAATAAAGCATAGCCCATTTCCTCTAAACCATATAATGTGTCTGATAGGATTCGACCCATGGGATCCATGGGAATCTAAATAATTTAACAAGTAACCATGATAAAGGAATAAAATAATGTCTCTTTTTCTTTGTATTGTCAAATATCGTAAACAGCATAGTAACAATTTTGGTGCGTAGTTTTATTAGATACGGGCACCTGCCCTTATCTCATACCTATGACGCAATATATTAGCGCAGTAGTCGGCAACCTTTTAGCTAATATGACCCTGACCCTGGCTACGTTGATTAGCTTAACACACAAAGCTTTGTTTGTTAATAATCTACAATTTACTGCAGTTTAACGATATGACAGAATTCACCATAATTAAAATCAAAATAGGTAGATGAAAATTTTGTATGAAATTGATTCCTTTTAAATTTTTAACTCATAGTACAAAGTTCCTGGATAAGGAATTTAAAATAAATAATTGAAAAAGGATTTATACAAATTATGTTATGTTCAAATTCAATTTATTTAATGAATTTTAACTTTTTAATGAGGAATTAAAACAATTGCAAACGATGAGTATTATACTGATAGTCGATAGAGAAGGAGTCAAACGGCCTGCTAGCCTCTACCTGCCCATCGCTGCACTAGCGCCTTACCAAATCAGTCGTACAATGCTGTACATCCTAATTGCATATTGATTGTGTCCTGATTTGAGCCTCCATTTGTCAGTACACCGCTACATCGGCCTCGAATAAGTTCTCCGTGGGTGATATTTTAATTAGTGTATCTCTTTATTTTACTTAAACACAGAGGAAAGACTTACAATTGTTTTATTCCGAATTAGAAATCTTCTGTAGTGTTTTCAAAATGTTCTGTTGTGTGTTCCCAAGAAATTCCACGGACAGTAATAAATCGTCAACGAGTGAAGATAGTTTCTGTAAGTTTGTTCCTGCGACCAAAATTTCCCTTAAAACTTTAAAACCTGCAAGCTACTTCGCGGCGTAATTTATTTTCCTCTATCTTAGTAAAGTGGACGTGGGACGACCAAGTTCTGTATCTCACCTTTGTGCTCAGCGTTTTAATTGGACGATTGCGTTCTCATTAAAATTCAAATCCAGTTGCTCGTAAAAATTTAATGAAATCCCTTGAGCGGTGGACCTCCAATTTGCGGTCTTCAAACGCAATCGACGCATAATTTGAACGGTTAAATATTTCTTGTCCGGCAAATATTATTAAGGTAGGTAAAAATATATAAAGGTAAAAGTGAAAAGCACGATTTCTCTCAGATTTTCTGTTTATGTAGATTTCCTTGGAAATACAGAGCGTAAGTGATATTTTTCTATTTCAGTACGATAAGAGCGGGCCATAAATATATGTATGTAATGTGAAAATTATTAGATACGTTAGCGTTTATTCATGAAGTGGGTAATGTATTTTGTAGCAATCTATCTGTGCTAATCGTTCCTCGGAAAAGTTACGTTCATATATTTTCAAGGTCGACTCCTTCAAAACCAATGGAATTACTCGTAATTATCTTAGGTATTCGAATAGCCAGTCAATTATTATACTTCAATGCGTACAACCATTAGTGGATTGACTTTATTATGGGTAGATCGGTACTAGGTTAACATTATTAAACACTTAAGATCAGAGATTTTATTCAAATGTTGACAAAAATTCGCTATAGTATGAATTAATGTGAATTAAATGGTGAAGAAAACAAAAACTATATTGTCAAGTACATATGTTAATGAAGCGAATGATGTAAATAAAATAAAATTAGTAAAAAGGCCTATAATGCAATTGATCTATACAAAAATCTTCTAGTCAGAAAACATAGGAGAGAAATGTCAGGGAGTGATGACGATAAAATACGTTTCAGTCGAATTAATATGTGGAGTCAAAAGATTTTTTTTGACGCAACTGATGTATTTTTACAAGACAAACAAAAATATTGATACAAGATGATATAGGTCAGACATGGCGAACATTTTAAATAGAAGTACAAAAGTTTCCAAAATTTTAAATTGACTTCTCAGGGGTCGTCAATAAGGCTCGGTCGATCACTGTTTGGGATTTTAAGGAAAATGCGAGCTCGAAATGTTCATTTACTTACCATCTACGGTACGCATGCCATAGATTTGCTATCTCTGACATAGGCATAGGCTTAGATTACATAAGACCATTCAGGCAAATGCTTCAAGTCTGTAGCTCGGTTTGTGAAAGCACTACACATAGGTGGTATGTACACACGTGGAGGCGTACGTTTGACGTTTATTTTTATCCTGTAGGACTGTGGTTATATCAACAGGATTAGGTATGCGTGGGTTGCTATTTGTAGACGCTGTGTGTACTTTCTGAATGGATTACCTTTAGCGGCTATGTTGGTTCCCATTTGATATCTGTTACAGTAAAGGGTTATTAGGTCGTCTCTATTTGTTCCCAAAAATGGATTTAAAGCTTAACTGAATTTTAACACACACACATACACGCACGCACGCACGAACGCACGCACGCACGCAAGCACGCAAGCACGCACGCACGCCCGCACGCCCGCACGCACGCCCGCACGCACGCACGCACGCATGCACGCACGCACGCACGCACGCACGCACGCACGCACGCACGTTCGCACGTTCGCACGCACGCACACACGCACACACGCACGCACACACACACGCACACACGCACGCACGTTCGCACGCATAGTAGTCGCATTTTATGACATGCTAGGCAAGAAACATAGTTAGTACCTACATTGTTTTCAACTTCCAGACCAACATAGGATAGAATTTTATTCTTTGTTAAATCCGTATATATGTTGTTCTCCACCGACCATTACATTTATATTTATTCATATTCATCTACCCATAAGTATAAATATCAATAGAACACAAATGTATGTGGTGTCTAATATATATATTTCATAAACGAAAAATAAATACGATATTCGCCAGTTCCATATTATAATTTGAGGACTCTAACACGATTTGATAAGTAATTAGTTACCTTCTTACTCGAAGTTATGAAGTAAGTAGGTACATTAGGGTATTCATTTCATTATATTGAAGGGAAATACGAAGCAAACATTAATAAAGTATAAGGCGCAGGAACTTAGAAAAGAAAATTAGGGAGTTTGTCGCAAATATCCCGTCTGTAAATATAAGAAATTATTAAAAATACGTACTAAATGAATAGTCGTGATTTCGCTTCAATTTCTAACAATTTTAAATATATAATACAGTGTTTGCTCCGTATACCGTGTTTTTGCGTAATGCGTATATGTAACTAGCTTTGCCCACGACTCCGTCCGCGTAGAATTCTGTGTGTTACAGAGACTTTATAATGTGAGTCCCGTGGATTATATGTATATATTATTTTTCTGGATAAAAAGTAGTCTGTGATTTCTTTGGGTAAATTTCATCCCAATCGGTGATATATGAATCAAGATTGTTTTATTAAATTAAACTTAATTTCTTTGGAAATGTTCTCATATACATAATAATGTATGGTTTTTAAGCTAAAGGAAAATATTCAATACTATATCTTTTTATTTCTACGTGAAATAATTATGGTTGCTTGTTCATTTTAAGCTAATCGAACGAAAATAAACGATTATGCGTAAGAAATATTCTTACACAAAATCGTTCATTTTCATGAAATGAGTGTGACATACGTGTAAATAAATAATGAAGTAATAACCAAAACACCCGTTGCTATATAGGTACATAACAAGACATGCCAATTACTGAAACTAACCCGAGTACCCGACCTACACATTCCGTAAAAAAATATCGTAGGAAAAATTCAAACATAGGCTCGAAAATAAAGTTCCACATGAGAAAATATATGTCGCCCATAAACCGGAAAACATACATAAATCCATTATCGTTCATTAACATTGCGTCATATACCATCCGGTCCTGTCAGTCAGAATTTCATGTCGGTCTGAGATTTAAAAAGGATGAGCCTAATGTGTTCCTTGCCCATCATGTAGTAACAGGCGATTAATAATGTATTGGGTTTGTGATTAAGAGGGCGACGATTTGACTATTTGTCACTACTATTTCATATTTATCAAACCAATGAATCCCAACTCGATCAATATTTTTGTTAGCTTAATGTAGTTTAAAGAGATTGTAGCTCCTTGGGACATTGCCTACCCCTTCGAGGATTACGCGGGTAACGAGACGTATATGCATGTATTTAAACTCCTTGCTTGGTGATTCCATCGATGTCGCCACTAATGAACATGCACTATTATTATTTGTCAATGTTCAAAAATTTCAAAAGAATCATAGGATACTGTCAGCAAAACCTCGTTTCACAGCTTTGGCTACGAATCTGCATTGCATAATTTTCTTGCACAGATCAATGAAACGTGTAACACTTTTTTACAGAGCCGCTACATCTTACACCGCCTTCAGAATCTTCTGTCCCCATAAATTTTCTAGTAACTTAACAAAATGTTCATGGTTTTGATATTATACGCAATTCATATAGTATTGATATTTTAAAGTAAAAAAAAAACAAAAATGGCCGGGATGTTCAAAGAAAAAATTTGTTTCAAATAACCTACATATATTTTACATGATAATGAATATTCAAAACGAACATTTGGCGGTAATCTCGCCTGATGTTATTAATGATGTGCTCCAAGATGGTAGAAGTTTACCATATTTTCCCGGTTATGTAAATAGAACCTATTCATTCCTCTTGAAGCTATGACGTCTAAGGAATGCAAGCAGCGTATATCGGTATCAACCATCCTATTTTACCATTTTGAGCATTCATTTAGTTCTCGCGTGATGTATTCGTGTTGAAGGCTCCCAGTATACCGATCCAACAATTACCTAGCCTCATGCCCCGTGCATAGACAGGGTGCAAGCATGAACCTAGACTTAAAAAGTCTGGCTATTGCATTGAAGCGACTGCCAATCTAACCTATGTAACATTTAAATTGGGGACCCAGACTACGTGTTTTTTTCTTCTGCAAACAAGAAAATACTAAAGTACGACGCGTTAAAATTTCGCGCAGTCTCACTAAAGCATACAATTTTTTGAGTTTAGTGACATCAAAGAGCCACATTTTAAAAATGTATTAACTCGCTGTATCTTTATCAATTCTCCTGTATTTGGTAAAGAATAAAATACGCGTTACTTAAATAACAACATAACAAACATAACATCACGCCCGTAATCCCCGAAGGGGTAGGCAGAGTCAAAGGGGTAGCAGTCCCCTTTAATCATATTCAGCCAAAAATAAAAATGGGCTGGGTTAGATGGAAAATTGTGAAAAAGTAGTGAGTGAGAAGTGACTAGCTTGTCGCCTACACAATCACATACCCCAAACCTGATATACCATTAGTCGCCTTTTACGACATGCTAGGCAAAAAACACAGTTTGCACATTCTTATTAAGTCCCAGACCAACACGGGACAATGGGCTGGGTTAGATGGAAAATTGTGAAAAAGTATTGACAAGTGGCTAGCTCGTCGCCTACACAATCACATACCCAAAACCCGATATACCATTAGTCGCCATTTACGACATGCTAGGCAAGAAAAACAGTTGGCGCATTCTTTTTAAGTCCCAGACCAACACGGGACAAAATATTTTAAATTACTTAAATATTTTTTGATAATCTTGCCGGCGGACTACATTTAATTCCCCTTTTTACCTCTAGGAGTTCCCTATTGTTCTAAATCCGTACTCAGATTTAAAAAATCCAGAGGTACTCGTCTACTTTTGAGCTACCAGGGCTTTCCCTCATTGTTGCCGTGTTGACTTAAAATTCATGGCCCTCTAACACTAGGTAAATAGACGTGAACTGAATCTGGCTCGTTCTGCAGTTGCGGCTGCACTCGCCGGCGAAATTGCTTGTTAGTTCCGCATCCGGGTCGAGGCTTTGCCTACGCGGCGGTTGTTTTACTACGCCCCATGTATTTTTACATCCGCAACTAAGAATATAGCGCCTATAGAGCCGTTTTGAAAAACTGACGAATGTGATCGCAGTAGATGTCATAGTTGATAAATGTTATAGCAACCAAATTAATCAAACAGAATGTAACGCAGTGACAACCAAATAAAGGAAACAAAGGAAAAATGCCAAAAAAAAAAACAAATAGGAAAATACATTACAAAAAACACAACTTGTTTTACAAATTGAAGATATGATTCAGTCGTTTAAAAAATTATATAATCTGAATCATCCATCCAAACTTATTGTTAAAAAGTTCAGGAGGTTTAATTTTTCGTGTTTTCTTATTTTTCCCTATAACGGTAAACATAGTGTTGTCATTCATGTCATTTCGGCTCTAGAGCGCCTCCGGTTGTATTCATTTTCTAAGTCGGCCGCTGAAGTGTTGCTCTAAAAACCTTTTTGCCCTTAGTCAAGTCTTTTCAATACTAGCAAATACGTTGCTTTTATATTCGGATCTTTTCAGTAATATGTACTGTGCTATTAAATGCCTGGGTGAGTGGCACGTCTACCAGTCGTATAACCGTAATCGTGATAGCGATGATTTCATTGCGTGCCTCGTTTTGAAGGGCGGGGAAGTAAGGGGAATTACAGGCACGTGAGACCGAAAATTTGGGTCTTGAAGAGACTAAAATTACTAAGCATTATCTATATAACTAAGCTTGCCAGTGCAATCGCTGTAAAATATAATTTGTCATACTCATAACAAACGTTGATGAACGTATAGTAGTCGGTTCTTATCCGTGTATTTTAAGAGCAAGGGATACTTTTTATATCATTAGTCACTTGTTTTTAGCAAAGCGATCTTATCACAGAAAAAAGGCGAATATTTTCTCCATAGGTAAGCATTTTGGTACAGAAGGAAAATATCATGACTAAAGCATTTGGCCATCGTAAAAAAAACGTAATGTTTTTTTTTACGGAGAAAGTTCATTTTTACCTGTCTTGTCGAATATGGCCATTTACCATTTTATATAAAAACAAACAAACATAGATTGAAAATAAGTTTAAATGGAATTTTGGTTGTTTTTTATTAACTTATAGTTAATAAAAAACAAAAAAAAACATTATATTTTAACTGCAATCTAATGAAACGCACGCCTTTAACATAAAATCACAAAGTTCGTGATCCGATATATCCATGCCTGACAAATAATTCTGACACGGTTGGCTTGGCAAAATATAGTTTAATTTTTGATAAAATCTAGAAAATAAATCTTGTTTTAATCTAATATTTGACCATAGTTATGACTAGGTTATTGTAAATATTACGTAGGTAAGTTCTTTCTTAAACATCTCATCTGTCTTTGATAAGGTAACGTTGATGATCTTTGATTGAAAAAAAAATCGGATTTTTTTTTACAAATAATATATCTTAACTTACATATCATTAGAACTTGTGCTCTAAATATTTAAAATCACAGGCAATATTATATATATTTAAGTTATAACAGAAAGGACTTATCCCGAATACTCGTAGTTTAAGGTACATTCAGATTTAATTTTAGATATTGGCTATTGAAAATTTATTTGAACCTTCTAAGAAATTTTCTCTTTACATACACGGGCAGAAATTCCAGATCCACAAAATTAAAAAGTGTATCAATAACTTTTTTTTTTCTTTGAGGTAACAATGTTAACATTATATAGGTACCTATAGTTTTGCTTGCATAAAATTTAATCAACATTGCACACCCGTTCAACCCGTTAGATATTGTATAGGTATAAGAAAATGTGGTCTTTGACAAAGTTTTTATTTTCCATACTCAGTCTATAACTTAAATAAACTGTTATAAGCCTGTAGAAAAAAAAATACACGTGGGCTTATTTTGGTCGATTCTACCTTTTTTTATGCTATTTGCAACCTCCCACTTCATTGTGTCTACCATCTTAATCGTAACTCCGATCAGTGTCTTAATTTACTTCATTCAACATGAAATTCAGATAAAGCTCATCGAAATGCGAAGTTTGTCTAAGTAGAACGAGTATTTGCTTCGACCCGTCTGTTTTATATTCGACCCTCCCCGGCCTGTGGATTCGCGTTCAATTAAGGTTTTTGAAGTATCCCTTTATAAGGCATCCTCCTAGAATTGCATAATGCCTGTATAGTTAGGAAATTTGATAGCCAACAGAATAGAATATTATACACATTTCGTGTAACAGATACGGATACGGATCTTACTTCTCCCTTGGATATCCGCGGATATGAATACGGATACAGATAGCCGAAACATCACCAATTTGTACATACATTTAATAATATAAAAAAATCTTCAATTGATAAAGTTTACTTGTTTTTTTTTATGAATCTCATATCCCGTGTTGATCTGGGACTTAAGATAATATCTCAACGTAGCGGCGACGGTGGAGGCGATATTTATTTAAGAATATAAATCGTTTCTTCCCCACTTTATAAGGTTTCTGATTTTGAATAGTATATTAACTACAAAATAAATAAATATCAAAATCGGAGCTGTTTCTTAGGACTTTCTAGTAAATGGCTTTATTGACTCGGCTATAGATTTTCTATATGTTTTTAAAATTTCGACTGAAATTTAATCCATCGAATGGTTCAATTCAGTTTTTATTATAACAACAACGTACTAAATCTTATTTCCACTACTATAACAAACAGTGTAAAAAGGAATACACTAAAAGTTATATAAAGTGTCAAAACAAAGTGCATAGCGAAAGTGTAAGTGTTGAATGTTATATTAAAAGCGACGGGCATTTTATTTCGACTGGATCCGATCCACATACCGAGCCCAGCTTTATATTTACACGAAAATCCATTCGACAAATCCTGACAAACGGGTTTAAATTCACCAGCGATGGCAGAATTATGCCCGAGCCAAGAAATGAAAAATCGTCGCGCATGGATAAACGAAATAGAACGGAATAGGGTATTTGATAGCCTAGTCCAGGACTTCCCAACCAGGGGGGCACGCCCCCTAAAGGGGCGTAGGGAAATGTTAGGGGGGGGCATAATAGATAAGTTTGCTTGTCCGAAAAAATAAATCTAGTCAATGCGTAGGTAAATTAAAAAATAAAACAGTAAAATTATTATTTATGTGTTCAAAAATAATAATGTACTGTTTTAAAAATTATATTTTTATGCCCCCCCCCCCTTAAGTGTTCCTAAGGGGGGGCATGAAAATATAAAGTTTGGTCCGGGGAGCCTCCGTGGAATAAAGGTTGGGAAACCCTGGCCTAGTCGATAGTCTTAACATAATATCCGACTAATATTATAAAATGCGAAAGTTTGTTAGGATGTTTGTTACTCGTTCACGCAAAAACTACTGAATGAATTTTAATGAAACTTTAGTGTTCTAAAGTAGCTACATTGTTATGTAGCTTATACACCCGAATAAGATAAAGGCTATGTTTTATTGATGTACCACGCAAGCAAAGCCGCGGTCAGAAGCTAGTTTAAAATACGTGAAAATGCTAGTGACATCACATTTGGAGGAAACTCAAAAAACTAACTAAGTAATATGACGAGCTCGATGGCGCATTCGGTAGTGACCCTGCCGCATGCGCCAAGAGTTGTGGGTTCCATCCCCACCCAGGACAAACATTCGTGTGATGAATACTTGTGTTTGTTCTGTGTCTGGGTGTTAATATACAATATTTAAGTATATATTTGTAATACCACTGTTATTTCTGATATCCGTAACACAAGTGCCTAAGCTACTTACTTCGGAGTCAGATCAATGTATGTGATGTCGTTGAATATTTATTTATTATTAAATACCCCTCATTTATTAAATTTGAATTCAAATACATTATTTACAGATACATTATTAACAGAAATATAATAAAAATGTATTCTATCGTTAGTGTAGTAATTGTTTGAGATGTTTGAGATTCTTCCAACAAGCAAACACTCACATTAGTAAACTTTAATTATCCAATCACAACCACGGTAACTGCTGACATCCAATCAATGTCTGTCAGTACAATAACGAATTTCCAGTATGAATAGCAATCAGTCAAGATATACATAATGTTGAATATTTCGCTGAGACGTTACTGTACATACTTACACAACATACTTTTCTACACATCTATGTACACCTACCTCCTGTATCCATTAGGAGACAATTGTCGCATGAACATTTATGAACTACATTCAGGTGATGTTCCTGCACGGTATTGGATGGCTAAACTCGGAAAAAGTTACTAAAATATACCATTTCAGTCCGTTTAGCGGGCTGCTTGCTAAACGAAGGCTGATAAGCTTGTAACTTAGCCTATATTAAAATTAAGTGTATCAACCCATTGGCTATGGTGTATTATAACCCACCATTTTCTTAATAACCGAAATAAAAATGAAATACGTTATGTTATGTAAGATGATGTGAATGAAGTTCCCATTCTTTTTCTGGTAGACGAATTTTGTTTTTTTGTTATGCCTACTAAAATATGTCTGCGATGGAGCCAGACGAACGACATTGGATATTTTATAAATGATATGCCACAATATGTAATATGCGATACTTTTTTATTTGTTTTAATCTACCATAGCTTAGAGAAGAGAAGAACGGAAGTGGAAGTCTTTTTGGTATCTTATTATTAACCAGGCTACAAAAGTAATATGTCATCGATTTTTTATTAATTTTGGTTAGGTTTTTATTGTTATTATTCTATTTGTGTACTAAAATTTTTGGATAAATGCGTTAAACAATTAAAATATTTTTAATTATGGGATTATAATGTTCCATCAACATTATTCCTCAGATTTCGTAAACATGCAGGTAAAATATTTTAGATATTGTTGACGCATATAAAAAGTGGGTCAAATCAAGTAAACTAACTGTGATGAACGTCGCCGAGCGCCAAGTTTCCCGTAGACAAGATAAACACGTCCTATCTTGGCGGATATCCCTCGGCCACTAAGCCTGTTAAATTTATGTAACCCCAGTGGTTTTGGCAAATGATACGAACTCCGCGTGGATTGCAGTAAAATTAATCATTAGACGAAAATGTGGATAGGGCCTTATACCGCCTTCTGAAATTGTAACAAATATTAGCTTTGTTAAGAAAAGGGGTTCATTTGTTACGGGATTGTACAGCAGAGGTCTTTATTGCGATGTGAAACAATAATATGTTGTAACAATATAATCTGAAATGAAAAGACGTGAGTCTTAAATTGAGAGAGACGTAATTCTTCTTACATGATTTTTTTCTGTGTAAGTAAATTTTGTTTAAACAAGTGTTCAAAAACCCAATTTATTTGTTAAGTAATCTGCTAATTTCCGATACTCGTGCGAAACCGGAGCGGGTTAACAATAGCTTAATAGCTTAATAATTGAAGTCCCCTAAAACTTAATATAAACGTTAATCTTCGCTTCAAATTAAGAGTGACGCGAATCTGTCTTACACAAATAGATCCAAATCGACACGGATATTATTAACCCCTCGTTTTAAGATCGGCACGGATATTATTAAATTCTCGTTTTTCGATGGGTGACTGTAAAATAGGGATAAGCACATTGGGATGAAGGTATTCCATATTTTCCCTCCAAAAATATGTTTTGTATGTAGATGAAGTACGCGGCGTAACGTCTCAGTCTTAATTTAAATTAATTCCTTCACATTAACGTAACGTGATTTCTTGAGTGTGCTTTATAATGTAGATTACAGAAGAATAAGGGTAGGCGGGTACTAAATATCTACATATTTAGTACCCGCCTACCCTTATTCTTCTGTAACTAATTTTCTTACTTATGAAGATTGTATGAAAATGATTTGTCATAATTACTGCTTTTGAGTTAATAAGACTATTGCAACTAAGTTATCAATTTACAAATAGGAGATTCTATTAATAGATAGTAATAGTTAACAAGAAACGCGCAAAAGAGTTGATCAGATTGTAAAATCATTCACAATACGCATGGGCGTACGTGACGAGGCGTTAATTAAACAGAAAAGAAACAACAGAAATATTACATTCTCCCTCTGAATGTTTTATCAAAATGAAAAATCAGTTTGATGAATGTATTGTTTCCCTACGAAAGCGAATGGTTTTTTTATGATTTCCACATGCATATACATTTTCAATTCAATGTGGAAATACGAGTATATCTACCTACCTACACATATGTATAATAAACACAGGATTCACAGGTGCTTTTTTGAGGCCTACGTAAATAAAGATCTTTTTGACTTTGACTTTGACAGGTCTTTTATGTTGTTCTAAGGCTCTTCACAATATTCTACTCAATTTTATTCTTAACTAAACTAAACTTCACGCCACTTCCCTAGCGGGATAGTTAGTTTGTTTTTTTTATTCTAAAAGTGGTTAAAGGAGCATGTTACTTCTCGGACTTTGTATACCCCTTTGGGGATTACAAAGTATGGCACTGAGGTTGTTGCAACTTAAATAACTTAACTTAGCAGGGGTATTGTTCCCCCCCGCTGGGGTCTTCGGTTTGGCGTACCGGGGGGGCTTAGTAGGCCCTGGTGCAGGACAGGGCCGAAGCTAAGAGAGACCCCGAGGTGAGCTGCGACTGCTCGGCATTTCCCACCGAGCAGTTGCGGCACCGGCCGCAGCCCACTGCGGCCGGACTAGGATTGCCGAGGAAGAGGAGGAGCTGAGTGTGTCGTTGCTCGCCTCCCTATCCTCGGCAACCCGACAGGGGCGCGCTGGGTCGCGCTGTGGTGGGTCGCAGAGAGATTGAGCGTCTCGATGCTCTCCCTCTGCGACGACAGGGCTAAGCCCTCAATCTGGGTCGCCGGGCGGAAGGCGGCCCCTTCGACGAGGCGCTCTCCGCGTGCCCCTCTGGCTTAGCAGAGGGCACAGCGCGAGAGTGGGCCCACGACGCCAGTCACGGGGATGATCGGCGTCTGAATCCTGGGCGGAGTGGTTGAGACATGCTGGGTGGCCTGGCATGTCTCGACGCGCGCGCGTGCTCGGTGCTGTGCATCCGACGACTGTTGTCGTGGGCTGCACAGCATCGACCACCGCCGCGCGAGGTGGGCCGCGTAGCGCGGCACGCGCATCACCGGGGGAGCAGTCGTATAGTCCCGACAGTGGGGATACAGGCTCCTCCGGGACTGCGCCGCTGGAGGCCACGTTGGGGTTTTAGTCGGTTCGAGTCCGACACACCGCCCTCTGCTTCCCCGAGCAGAGGGTGACGGCTCGTGGGAGTTTCCCCAACTAAAAAAAAAAAAAAAAAAAGCAGGGGTATTGTTATTTTGTCTATGTTTTTTGTTACGCAAGCAATCAACCTAATTGTTATTTTTGTTTGATTTTTTTCATTAAATTTTAATCACAATATATTCGTCACTCTTAATTTGAAGCGAAAATTAACGTTTATATTAAGTTTTACAGGATTTTAATTATAAAGCTTATTATTTCGCACGAGTATCGCAAAATTTCATTCATGTAAGGAGAATTACGTCTGTCTCACTTTCAGACTCACGACTTTTCAGTTTTATTGTTACAGAATTTTCATAATATTATTTTACATAGACCTTTCCCGTCCACCATAGCACTTTCCACGGCAGACGGCAACGGGGACTGATTTTGACGATTCCACCGGGACCCCGCGTTGCGCAACAAGCTTTTATGTGCCGCAATGGCATTAACTTCACCCTATTTTACCTTTATAACAACTTGTTTCACGCTAGTTTGTTTTATTGGCAACTACAACGTAACTGTGTGCTACTGTTATTAAAATTACCTGGTCGCACAGCTTAGTTTATCGCATTAACAATATTGTAGATAACTTTTATTTCTCAATTACTTCATTATGTTAGCAACGTGCAAGCTATTGGATAAAATAAACGCAGGAATAGTTAACATCTGATCCAACAGTCTGTAAATATGCTATGTATTATATATACCTATATTCAAGAAAGATCTTGAAACAAGATAATTCTTATAATAAACAATTTTACACATGATTTATTCATTTCTCTTTATTACACTGATATTTTAAGGGACAATCAATATAAGTATTTTTTTTTAAATTAAAGAAATATCACGAATGTACGTTTTTGATTCCAATTAAAAGTTAAATATTTACCATCTAATGATAACATATATTTAGTTTATTTGCCAGTCCTCACTTCACTCAGAGGTAAAAACTTCCATGCATCATTATAACTTTATCTCATTACCGACCGTTTCTGTAAATATCACGTGACATTTCTGCAAATTAGATTAATGTTTGTATCGTGTACTGTTGTGTTAACTTCAATGCACAATTCTGCTGGATAAATAATTTTGACGGTCAACATTTACAAATGTATTTTGAAATTATCTATACTGACCGTAATCAGGTAACACAATAGTAAAAAGAAATCAGCCCAGATAAGAATCAACGTAAAGCCAACAAAGGATTCTACCTATAGACTTCGACTAGGTATTATGTAGTTGGGCAAACAAAGTAAATCCATTTATTTAAACGTTAATGTTTGCCGGACGAACAACGGCCATGAAGGCTTAGTTGCCCCAAACTTTCTCGCTTCTAAAGCAATAAAAATTTAAATTTGTCGACAAGCAATTTGCCGACAACGACCGACTTCAAAGCTGACACCACTTTGACAATTTGCTTTCCATTGCGGGTAGGAAGAATCCAGATAATTATTTCCTATTTTGATAATAAAGGTTTTTAAAAATACGCCCGTTCAATGTTTCACGTCGCTTGTTCATGAAATAATTCGAACGTCGTACAACCCGGCGATTTCGGCTTTAGCTTCATCGAATTTATTTATAAATTACTAATACGCTATTGTGGATAGCACAATGAACACGCGGTCGCATTCGCCTCTATGCGAATATTATACACTCACTGATTGCCTACCGTATTAGAGGAGAATTTGTTGAACTACGGAACTATTTAATATTTCCGTATATTGATACACTGGTACGCAATTTGAACTTTATTTATTGCTTTACATGTCTTTGTATATATATACAACACGAACCCAACACACAATGCCGTTTCATATGAAAAATTCAGAGCAGCCGCGAACGTCGCCAATATGCTCAATACCTGGCTGGTATATTTTCATTATTTCAGAGAATGTTTTATCGTCGCATTTGTAGTAGGTATATCATGTTCCCTACCTATTCATATGAGTAGCAGGTAGCGATACAAACACGGTACAGAAGTACATTGCCGGTTTGATTATCGATCTTTGAAAATATTTAAAATCATGTTAAACAGGGCCAATAAAAAAAAATGTTTCAAGAAAAATATAGTGCTCTATGTAATTTCCACGGTCATGAATATACAAACCTAGATTCAAGTAATTGAAATTCGCAATTAAGTTTCCGTATTTAAGACGGCCTTATAAAAAATCTAAAATATCGAAATAAAATTCGTCTAAAAATAACATCAACACACCGATGTTTTGAGATTATAAAATCATGTGGCAAATATCGCTTTTTGCTTTCAAAATATCTATGTTTATGAAACGTTTCGCTGCACCCCTGGTGGTAGTAATTGGAATAGGGTTGAGGGTTCAGGCAGGTGGTATCACGTTATTCATCCGTGCATGTCCTGTTTAGTGTTCTACGTATAATTGACCTTTGACGTCCAGAAGCACTATCCTAGATTATAGTGACATTAAGTACAGAGTACGTAACTGGATCCGGAGTATCTCCATTAGAAAATTAATAAATCTTTCTCTATGTATTCAAAAATGTACTTACTCATTTAATTTACTATGTAGTTATTTGATGGAAACATAGGGATGTATCCAACTAGAGATTCTTAATTGTATATTTGTCGGTATACATCAACTTAACGGTATTCATCAATTCAGCAATAAAAATGTAATATCGCATTTTATGGCAAGGTATAAATTCCAATCTCCACCGAAAAGCCATGGAGACATCCTAATAAATAATGATGCATGATGGATACGAGGGCTTTACATCGATCCGCGAGTATTATGTGACGTTTCAGTTCAAGCTTTCATGTCTCCATATATTGAGCTAGTCATAGCACGGACTTGCGTTTATTTTTGTTCTGGTAGAGACATATCCTTTAATAGTGTTTTTACTAAAATAGAGTGTAAAACATAAATTTTATATATAAGCTTGGAAGTTTAGTGGCTGTAGTGTCTTTTCACATGCAATACGGTAATAATTTCTCTAATAGTAATAATTTTCGTGGGCAATCTCTGGCATCCCTAAAAATATATTTCGTATCATATATTCGCGCTAACAATAGTAAAAAACATTTATTTAGTGCAAACAGATAAACTAGCTGCATAACCGGTATTTTCCGAAACCTTTGCTGGGAGTAATATTTATTTAAAACTTATCGTTTAAATTCTCAGTAAACCGTTTTATTTTATTTTTTTGTTTGCTAGTTAGTCTTTACTTAATTAGTTTTTGACAATGAACACTTGATGAAATCTGAATGCAACAACGTTGTTGTTGTCTGTATCTAAATTTAGATACAAAAGGGAACAGCAAGCTCAGCTTCGTAATTTTGTACTCCAGCAGCCTTTGACATCTTATTTATTCGCCGGAGGAGACGAGACGAGAAACCGCAGGCTTAACATGAGAACTCGAACTCACAGGCAACTTGTAAAAGTAAATGTTTGTTTTATTTAACAGTGTGGCCGCATTTCTGTATAGTTAGTCTCGAGACCAGCCAATATTTTATTCTCTTTGAAGCTGTTAATTTTATTTTGTATGTCTATTACCGCGGCTCGGACGCAGTACACGTTAATTGCATTAGCCAGGCAGCTATGGATTACTCCTTTTGCCTGCACCGTTTGCTCCTCTTTCGTGTAATCAATTAAATAAACTCTCGTATATTGCGTTAACATTGCACGCGCATCAGGAAAGTTAACTGAAGGTTTTACAAAAAGCATTTACATTTACAATACTTATATACACGTGAATACCGAGACATATTGTTGGATAATAAGAGTAACTCTTTTTATTCTATATTCTGATATACTCAAATACGAGTGTCATAATACTTTATCTTAACGAAAATCTATATCGCCCTTTTTTATGCTAAATATCGTCGAAACTAAGTTTTGTTATCGAATATAATAAATAATAATAAATTCTGCAGGCTGACACACCAATTCCCTTGTACCAAACTAAGCTTATAAGCTTGTGCTATGGATACTAGGTGAACGGCTAGACATACTAAAATACGTTTATATACATCCATGACTCGAATACAAATGTTCATGTGCATCACACGAAACATTTGCCCCGTTTGTAGCTAGTGTCTCTGACCACTCGACTAACGGGCATGTCAATACGGGCCTGTCAAACGGGCCTAAATATAGATATTAATGTAGATAGTGTAAACATTTTAGTTACTTCATATCCGTCTATCCTGACTGCCTATCCAGAAGTCGAGTTAAGAGAATATGTACACATATTAGTCACTTTGGCAAACTACTATTTTTATCGTCTATCTATCCTATGTTGTGGCGAATAATTTCATAGGATTGGTCGTTTAAAAGTACTGTGACTGGGCATATTATAAATACGTATTGTTTAATATTCTCGGGTAGGTAACTGATAATGATTATTAAAACTATTAAACGACTTCATCGCCATACGCTTCCTCTCACATTTATTATTAAAACATGAAATTGCCGTTATTCGTTTGGCTCCGTTTCAACTCATATAGACTCGAAAATAAAAGTTGAAATCTCTAAATGAAAAAAGTGAAACATGAAAAGCAATATTTATTTTCAACACAAATATGGCCTTGCGAGCTTTTTGGTACCACGGGGGTTTCATAGAATATAAATAAGGTTATTGTAGCACTCCCAACAGTTTTACGACATCGAGGTCTTTTATGATGATAGCTATCAGATGATATTGCGATTATTAACGAGTGGCCTGGTGCCATAAACGCAAGTCTGTCTTTGCTTCGATGAATCATTCGCTATATCGATTAGGGTGGATACCTACTCGTACTGTTTGGCGTCTCGCGAAATGGGTCATCGTTAGTTCTTCACTTAACTTTATTTTCTGTCGACCAGATGCCGATTGGAGGATTCCAAGCACGTCGTGTCCTCAAGCTTGATTTAAATCCCCCCTTGTGATGTTCTGTGTTCATTAGATCCTAGTTGGATATTTCCTGCCTTTGTTTGACAGATATGACCTTGATATGATATATTACGGCGGTTCCTAGTTGCCATAATCTAACTGTAATATTAAATAAGCACAAAAATATAAATGTTATCACGCTTTTGTAATTAACACGCATCACTCTTTACACGAGTCTTAGATAAAAACACTGGCAAAAGTTAGAGTTTTAGTGACAACTTTTTTTTTGTGCTAAATGTAAAGGTAACAAAAAAGAAAAACAGAAAGATGTGAATTTGTTCTCCTGTAACTGTATATGTATAACAAAAATATATAAAATAGTGATAGGTGAACAATTGGATCCCTACTAAATGTCCAATTTATATTCTTCTAGACGAGGTTATAATCTTGCATTTTAAATTGCCTTCCCTACAGTGCAGTTTCAAACAGCTTTTTTGAATGTCTTATTGAATTTAGACGGGCTCTCGTAAATTCTTGCAGATACACTATCATAAATAAAGTGTTGGAATGGCGAGCAATAAGAATAAAATTGCCTGAAAACCGAATAGAAGAAACATAAATCTAGCACTATTGTTCTTTTCACGGGCATTGAATTAGGGATGAACATTTCAAATCGATTAATCGAATTACCCGTTTCAGTATTGAAATATTTGTGCTTAATTTAAATTGTCAATTATTCTTAATACTAAAAGTATGTTCTATGATCTCTACGTTGTGCTTTCAAACACTTATTTAATAAAAGTCAGAATTTTGAATAGGTTATAATTTTTATTGCATTTTATTTATCAAAATTATTTGAAAAAGGATAGAAAACCTTTCTTGATTTGTATAAAAAATGTGCGTAAAGGACGGTTTTCTAATGAATCGATTCAAAGTTTTGTAATTTTTCCATACATCGCCATCCCTACAAAGAATGTGTTGAGCAAATCGAACGGCTGCTATTTAAGAGCTCATACATTTTCTTAAAGACAGTAAGCTGCGCGCTTAACCCCATTCTTTGTTGCTGACGGGACGCAACGGAACATGTAGGTTAGTAGCTATAGCACTGAATCTCCTCTTAATGAGCTAGATTTTAATAAAAACTAGCGGCTCCGACTTCATCCGGATACATGGTAAAATATTATCTTGTTGATCCCGTTTCCGTTTAATCTCGTCCTGGGTCTTTAAACCACCTTTAAGGTGGTTTAAAGGTTAGAGATATCCAGCATCTAAACATTAGGTTATATATTTTTTTCAATACTAAACTTCCCGTTCAAAACCATTACAAACACAAAATTAAAATAATTATCCAATTTGATACAGTCGTTCTAGAGTAATGCGCGTAAATACATTTCGACGATTCATTTTTATTTATATAGATAATTGGCTATTTACACTATTCCAAACTTTTTGTTGATCCATAATACAATTTTTCACTTTATTAGGCACTGGCTTAAGCCGCGGTTTCATCCGCGTTTATGGTTAATGTACCATTATAGGTCCAAATCTTTATAGGGCCGCCAGACGTTACTTATTTTCTCAAAAATAAAATGTGTGGTATAGGATAGTATCACTACTTACTAAAAATTTACGGGTACTATATAGTTTGGGTAGTGGATCCTTTTTCAGGTATCAGGTGCGAGAGTTAGAAGATATTTCTCGTAATATTTCGGACGCTTTAAAGCATCTGGTGGAAGTTATTACTGACGGAAAGTGTCTCGTAATGTTGAATACTGATGTACGTATTCTACACAACATACTTGAAAATCAGCAATCAGCATTTAAGTTATGTGAGAAATATCTTTTCCGGATTCCTGCAAATTGGCCCACTACCCAAACTAGCTAGAACCCGTACATTTATACATGTAAGTATAAATACTACCCTTTACCACACATCACGCTACGACACATCTTAACACTTCCTTGAGTAGTTCCCGAGACTAGCGCGTTCAACCAAATGAACTCTTCGGCGTTATATATTAGTAAGTAAAGTATATATTAAAATCGGAGATGTTAAAGCTTACATTATTATTTACTCTACGCTACGCCAATGGCGGTGGCGTTTTTCATGATATTTTTCGCCTGGACCTATTAGGCTTGTCACTCCATTTGACAGCAGGAAAAATTGTTGAAAAATTGCTTTCGTCAACAAAACTGAATTGTTTTGGACTTTTGAGATTTTACACCGGTTTTAGTTGGAAAGGTCAGTCCAAATAAAAACGATAAAAGACAAACAATTAATAATAATAGCATGTTGCCTATTTCTCACCTCATTATTATGGTGCTAAATAACTACGACAATAGCTACAACTGTTAATAAATATAAAAATCTATGAAATTATTTAATATTTAACAATACGCCATTATTTTATTGCTCTCCCAGTTTTCTGTAACGATCAAATTATTTTGGAAGCATTGATAATACATAAACCGTGTATTTACGAACGTTCTGATTGGTATTAGGTCTATAAAAACGAGAAGTCCATAAAATTACAACACGCTCCTAAAATAGACACAAATAGAATTGAATGATTACCAAAGAGTAATGATTAATACATTTTTATGTACTCTGTTGTAATTATTTTATTTATTTCGGTTATAAATAATGATACATATTCCTTTCTGCTAAAGCTAGCGTATTTAGTAAGCAGTTACTTGAAAAAAAAATTGCAAATAATAAATTGAATTTTAAATTACTTCTTTCTATGTCAGTCTATTTTATATTTAAGGTCTATGTTTTTCGTAACTTGATAATAATACAATAATAATATATATTTTTATATATAAATATTTTTACTTTATTGTTACCAAGTACTGTTATCACTAATTAGCGCAATATCCAGCGTTATCCTTTAATAGGAAAACATATTTTCCTACATGACGGAATACACATTACAACGGGTATCCTCAACCACTTATCGAAATGGTCCCAAGTATCTCCCAACCTGATATAAAGTAAATAAAAGATCAAGACGACCAGTTTTCGTAGAAGGTACGATCTTTGACAAGGACTCTCGAGTCCCGACATTCTTCGCAATGTATTGAATTAGGATGCCTTGTTCAAACAAAGAGTTTTCTATCGATGAAATAATATTACGAGAAAGACTTTTAGTGGACTAACTCGACTTGTGTTAAAATACACAGGGATGATCCATATGCGTCAACGAATAGAGTTTTTCGTTGCTTACTGCAATATAAACTGAAGACATGAGTAGTAACACAAATATACAATAAAAATACTTAAATATTATATAAGTATGTATATATTTTCTTGGACTCCCATGCGTCCCATGTTGGTCTGGGACTTGGCCCATATTGATCTGGGACAAAAAAAAAGAATGTGCCAACTGTGGTTCTTGCCTAGCATGTCGTAAAAGGCGACTAATGGTTTACGGGCTTTTGGGTATGTGTCTGAGTAGGCGACGAGCTAGCCACTTGTCACTCCTTTTTCACAGCTTTCCATCCAACCCATGTTGTCTGTGACTAAAAAAGAATATGCCAACTGTGGTTCTTGTCTAGCATGTCGTAAAAGGCGACTAATGGTATATCGGGTTTTGGGTGTATGATTGTGTAGGCGACAAGTTAGCCGCTTGTCACTGCTTTTTTACAATTTTGCATCTAACCCAGCCCGGCTTTATTTTTGGCTGAATGTGGTTGAAGGGCATGCTGCCCCTTTCACCTTGCATACCCTTTCTGCCGGGGATTATGGGCGAGATGTTATGTATGTATATATTTCCTTGTGTTTAAACACTTTCTCTAATATTTAAGAATAAACAAAATGTGCACGTGCTACAAAAATAATGATAAATGTTTTGTGAAGTTGTTATATATTTTATCGCTAGAAACATAAAAAACGCCTCGCAGAATGTTGTTTATTCATGCCACGCGCTGAGGGCAGAAATATGAAGCGTGTCTTGGAACGTAGTAATGTGTGTTATTGACGAGACAAGCAGCTCGGATAAACGGCAAGCGGAGAATAATGGCTTATCGTTGTATTGTCATAACCAACCGAAGTTTGCTGATACTGAAATGCTTTTGTTTGTGGAATTTATGTAAAACGTTAGAATATTTCTTTCAATTAAAATTTTATTTTATCCTTTATACAAACATATATCATCTTAGAAAATATGCCGATGAAGTAAGAAGATGAATCCATGTAAGCCGATAAAAATCTATAAACCTAGTCCCTCAATTTTAAACAAGCGTTTATTTATTTTTATCACTGAACACTTCAGCTTTTATCTATCTTGTATAATGTTAAATTTGTCAATATAATAAAAACAAATGAAGCTTGGAATGGAAGACTCGGAATGGAAGAAAAGAAGAAGAATTCATGATCTACATTAACAATTTCTTTAGACCAAATTAGATTAGACGGATTATTATTATGGCTGAAGTACAACAGTCGTCAGTATCAGTCAAACGCTAGTAATGATGAACTATAAAAGTAGTTTAGACTATTTACTCGTGCAATTACGTATCCATTAGTTCTGTGTGCATACCCAACAAAAATCGTTTATAGAGTCAATTCATACTTCGCTGAACTTTCCCGTTTCCATTTACAACTTTCCCGTACACAATGCAGATAACTTATCCCGCAAAATGTTTATTCGTCCCACGCAGCTGCGAATCTGTGCGTAATGTGTGTTATTGACGAGACAAGCGGCTTGGATAAACGCTGAGCGGAGAACAATGGCTCGCAGTTGTATTGTCACGTCGAGCAAGCTTTGTTTTTCGCTGGATAGGAAGCAACCTACCATATAGATACATTATCTTTTTATATATCTACTACTAAGGTTTAATCTACTAGTGTTACAGTGTGGGTTTTATTGCGTTAGGCGAAAGCAAAACACTATGAAACTGATAAATCTCATTTGCCACATTGAAACATATTGTAGACTAGCAACGCCACACGGTTTCATCCGCATAGTTTAAGTTTCCGTTTGAATACTGGGACAAAATATATCCTATGTTACTTGCTGGTAAAGTAGCTTTCCCTTGGTGAAAGATTTTGAAAGATTAATAAACTTGGACACAAAGAAACATGAGTAAGATGGAGTAAAAACGCGTGTTTCATTGTGTACGTTAGAACAATATGTTATTTACACAAGTATACAAATATTGACCTTACGATAATGACACGAAACATAAGATATCATATTTATTCTTGGCCCCAATGTTTCGTGTGCATTGTCAGTCGTCTCTTTTTATCCTTATACCTTTGTTCCAGTCTATTCAAGAATTGCAAGGATAATGTGGGTCGATCCTTTAGTTATCAAGCAGCACTCGACCGAGTTAGTCGTAATTAAATTGAGTGAACTCTATGCAATTATCCATGGAGTTGACCGCATTGTCTACATAACTTTGTTAATAGAAAACCCTCGGAGTTTGAATTGCACTGTAATAATATAACTTTACATCACGACCGCTGTTGCAGAAATGAGAAGTGGAAATCTAAGTTATAAATATGGAGGCTAAGTAAAATTCCTTGAAACCGCGTGTGGTATTGCATCTTATAGAATACTAGAAGTGTTCCACTTAGTTCCCGTTCCCGTGGGAATATGGGGATAAAATATAGCCTATGTTACTTCCGGATAATGTAGCTTTCCAATGGTGAAAGAATTTTTGAAATCGTCACAGTAGTTTTTGGGTTTATTCATTACAAAAATACAATATACTATATTCCTCTTTATAATATTAGTATACATACTACATATAAGATACTTTTGATTAGATCTTTTGGTATTTGGTGTTTTTTATCCTGCAATGTCTTAAAACAAGGGGATTAAGTAATTATGTGCCCTAAATCAGCAACAGTTGTTCATGATAATGAGTTGAAATTAAATTATCCGTTATCATGCTCAGTCTTTATACTTTGTTTTATATCTGTACTAGCTTCTGTCAGCGGCTTTGGCCGTGTATAAGATATTCGGGTGTATAAGCTATATTGTTCTAAACTTTGATTAAAATCCATTCAGTAGTTTTTGCGTGAAAGAGTAATAAAATTCCATACATCCTCACAAACTTTTGCGTTTATAACATTAGTAGGATAATTTTGTGATATAAACAAATATACTCTTTGTTGTAATACTTCAGTTTTAGTTGAGTCTGAGCGTTGATAGTCATAAAACAGGTAGGTACCTAGATAAACCTTTATGTTGAGACTAGAGGATGAAACACGAATATTTTACAAACTTATCGTTACGTTACATGTACAATGCAAATAAAATTTATGTTACTGAAAGTATAAAAATTCCCTTAATATAAAATATCCTTGTTTTACTCATAGGTGATGATAAAATTAATGTTTATGTTTTGTTTTTATGTATTTGAAAGTAAATTGTGCTTATGTTTCTATTTTCGTAAAGAAATTATTTATACAAGCACACCAATTATCTAGCTCTAAGCTATGCATCTAATATGCCGTTGATACCAGACAACAAATAGACATACTTAAATATGTTTATAAACATCCACAACTTTCATACAAATGACGTGATCACCACACATTCGCCCCAAGCGGGATTCGAACCCGTGGCCTTGACAAGGATTGCTCATCACTAGACCAAACGGCCCGTCAATTTGTACATCATGTAATCCTCTGTAGTATAAATTAAATTAACGTAATTTTGGCTCTTGTATCTTGCAGAGAAAACGCGTAATTTGATTTATGTAAGATATTACGATTACGATTATGCCGACTACTCTGACTAATTACAAACAACCTTTAAAGGGTAGATGCATGGTTGAATGAATCGAAAACCTTCTTTGTCGGAATAATTCTATGTGTATTTGAAGTTTCGGCCTAATATTAGCTTGGGACTAATATTTGAGCCGACTTAAACACTTTTATAGTTTAAGCTTACCCTAACTTGTTTTTGGACAAGTAAAGTTTGAACTCCGATTTTGGAAAACATTTTATCTTATTCATATTTCATACTACATATCGTTAATATTGTAAACATGACAATGATTTTTATATTTAAATCATAAGGTTGAGCCAATTACGATGCAAGGAAGCGGAACAATTCGTTTAACCTTTGAATCCGAGCTTCATTTTGACGAATTCCGTACATTACATTAAATAATTCCTTTGTGATGAAGGAGCTAGGAAGTGTTTGAGTTCCTTTGATGAGCCCTTTCATCAATGGAGCTCAAGTAATAAGTCATGTTATAAAAGTATTTAGTTTTCTTCGTAATCATTTTTCTGCTGCTACTGAAACGCGACATTATTTTCAACAAAGCCACCTCGAAATTTTATTTCCATAACAATTTACTCGTTTTGCAGTACAACATTGAGTTTTCACGTTAAAATTCAGGCTTAATGTCCCGGCGCTTTGTCTTCCTTCCTCAAGAGGTTCGTAATGCTACGGCATTATTTAAATTAGCTCCTCCCAAGTGTACACTTTTGCTATGAATGAAAAATAAAATTCCCACAGGTAAAAACAGTTTCCTTTGTCTATGCATTCGTAGCGTTCATTCAGGTGCGCTGGGGCGAGCGTTTCTTTCAGCGCTGTACTGGAGATCAAAAGGGTTGAAATTTCGCCCTCGATATTCATCCAACACTCACGACGATGAGATACGTTTCATACTAAATATTTTTACCAGATGTCTATTAGGAACAGTTGTAGCACATTATATGCGTAGCAGTTATGCAAATTTAAGACCTACTTTAAGGGTGACAAAATATTTAATATAAAGTAATTTTTCGATTTTTAATTAATCAGTCTGGCCAGGAAATTTTTAGACAACTCACTCGAGATATATTTTCTAACATATTAATTTTGATATAGAACACTTTTCATCCATTAAAAACAGTTGGATGAAGGTCGTTTCTAGTTCGGATCTTAGACTTAGGTTTTAAAAATCATGACAGAATTTTCAATGCTTTTGTCCTCTTTTCGTAGCCTATCATAATTATGTATACAAAACTGTTTCAACCACGGTTCAACGATTCATTATTAATGAATAAGGCATAAAATGCTCTTGATATTATTACTTTTGATTAAGTTTACGAAACAAAATTGGAATAACAGAATAAATCGTCGGAGAATTACTATGATTATAGCCTGCAAAATAAACATAAGCGTCGGATTAAGACACCTAATTAAAATTATTTCCACGTAAACTCAGCTGAAACGTTAGATAAACGAAATATAAAGCTCATTAGTAAAATTAATTGGTGTTGTTAAGAAATAAATGTGGATTTTAACTAATCAGTCTTATAAATCATGCCATGTGAATACTTGTAATTTTGTCAAATACAAATATTGTCTTTACAAAAATCTCTTTATCACTCATTTGTTATTATTATTGCATTATAGCTAAAAAGTTTGCATGTTTACATTACTAATAATATTATAAGTGTTTTGTAACCAAAACAGTACATTACTATATACTTACTAATATATAAAGCTGAAGAGTTTGTTTGCTTGTTTATTTGTTTTTTTTTTTCGTTGAACGCGCTAATCTCAGAAAATACTGGACTGAATTGAGAAATTATTTTTAAGTAGTATTTATAGAGAAAGCCTGTATAATATTAAACATAAACACCGGTGAAACCGTTGGCAGAGCTAGTATTTTATAAAGCTATGAAATCTATAGACAGGTAGACAATTATCAAACAAGCGCATAATCAGCACGGCGCAAAGATCAAAAGTCACCCTTAACTATATGATAAATATCATAAGTATTTACTAAGCGAACAGCGAAGCAAAATCCCGTATCTATTTAACACACGTTAACACGATCAATAAAACTTAACATTCCCCTAAAGTGAATTTAGAATTTCCTCGTCGCCGCGCTCGGAAACTACTCGAATTATTGACTGAAAACTTAGTCCGGATATTGGCAAAGATATAAGTTGTAGCATACGTGTGTGTATATCTGTGAGCTGGATCGTCCGTTGGCAAATTAGTCTCATATAAACGCGCATATATATTTGTACAACAATAAAGTAAACGTATATGAAGGTAAACTTTTTTGACTGGTGCGCTGGCGCATTCGGTAATGGCCCTGCCCCATGTGCCAAGAGTTGTGGATTCGATATCTAGGACAAACATGCGTGTGATAAATATACTTATGTTTTTTCTGTGTGTGGGTTGTAATATCCAATATTTAAGTATATATTTCTGATACCACTGTTAATTCTGATAGTATCCGTAACACAAGTACCCACTTAAGGTACTTACCTCCGAATCAGATCAATATATGTGATGTTGTCTGATATTAACTTATTTATTTACTTTTTTTAAGATTTCATGTATATAGGTATGTTTTAAATGTCAAATAACAAAATGACAACATAAGCTTACTTTTTTCCCAATACATTACGAGTATTCCGTCCTTCCTATGAATTAAGTTGTTAAAAATATTCAACGATAATCTCATACTAGACAATTTATATTTAAATGCTTCAAGGCGACTACTCGTAATTTAAAACACAATGTAAAAATAAACAGCCATGCGAAGCCGGCCGATACCTAATTGCAAATATAAAATTATTTCCAACATTGTGTATTGAACATGTTTACATAAATGTTCGGATACATAAGTAATGTTTATGTCGCTTTTGAATCCAAATATATATTTCGACGATAAAAAGAATCTGTGATGATGACATATTAATGAAACTCCTTATTCTTATTTGAGCTTAAAAGTTGATTTGTTATTGATTAGGTTTGATTGATATAGGAAATCTGAATCAATATTTGTGTATTAGATATACTTTATTTGTGTATAAATCTATACTTAATATTATAAAGAGGAAAAATTTTATTGTTTGTTTGCATTGAATAGGCTCCGAAACTACCAGACCGATTTGAAAAATTATTTTACCAATGGAAAGCTACTTTATCAGCGAGTAACATAGGTTGTATATTATTCCTGTATTTCCACAGAAACGGGAACTACGCGGGTAAAATAGCGGGGCGCTGTTATCCTACTAATATTATAAACGCTAAAGTTTGTAAGGATGTATGGATGTTTGTTACAATTACACGCAAAAACTACTTAATGGATTTTAATGAAACTTTACAATAATATAGCTTATACACCCGAATAACATATAGGCTATGTTTTATCGATGTACCACGCGAGCAAAGCCGCGGGCAGAAGCTAGTATAATATATAGTTAAAGTCGTCGTACCAACGATAATGTCAATAACATTAAACTTATCATTAAAAGTTCAATAATATTTCGTACAGTATTGGGACCGTTTAATGCTTGTTTCTGAAGAAGTTTGGCTCATACACAATATCCATTTACATAATACGTATCAGTTTATACGCTGCTAGAGGGGAAACCTAATATATGCTAAACTTGCATACATCTTGCCTAGGGCTGAACAATCTTCTTCAAACACCAACTTTTATGATAAATAGATACAGGAATATTTTATAACTTGAACTTCAGTGTAGTCAAGGGCTAAAAGAGAATTCGTTTTGAAGTAACCTTTTTGTCCAAGGTTTTAAAATAAACATTCTCGTATATCTTTTAAATCTTAGGTATAATATAACTTCATTTTCTATCATATTTGCTTAAAATACAAGTTAGCAGCACGGTATTGTACTATCTTATCCCCAAGTTAAATTTCTATTCCTTAATGCTCCAGAGAGCGTACTAAATTGTTGATCGCAAATGCTTCCAAATATTGCTTTCGTGAAAATAAACTACCTTCATTGTAATGAAGATAAATTAGTTTAAGCCAATAGTTTTTGGCATTAATAATTATTCCGCCATTCACAAATGCCAACCCTGATGTTGCCGAAATGCCCTATAGTTATTTGAGGAGTATATTGTTAAACTTAAACTACATTTGGTCCGCAAATTTCCATACAGACGAGCTGGCTATTGTTGTAGTTTAATTTGGTAATTTATGACCGTTGTTGCCCGCTGCGCGTTGGGGACCAAATACATTTTTCATTTCCACACAACTGACGTCTTAACGATGATAAACCCCTACAAAATGTTAACTGACCTAGTTCATGAACAGTACAATAAAACTCAGCATATGTCTGATGGGTTTAATTGTAAACTTAATATTTCCAAAAATGGAATAAAAAATGGTTTTGGCAGACCCGTAATATATTTAGACGGTCTAAATAACGACATTTTGTACTAGAAACAGACTAGAAAAAAACACCCCTACTTAAATGGTGTATAAATATGGAAAAATATCTTATAATAATAAATCCTAATATCTAAACACTGCTAGCGTCATTAATGTGCAAACTTATATCAAATTATTATATAGCTAAGCCGTGAGTAGGTAGGACATATGGAGAGGGCGAAACTATAAAAGACTGAGGGTTCCCTTTTGAAATCAAAAAACAATCAGGTCAGGTCGTAGCTAGCCACCTTCTTACTAAGCAAAAAAAATCTCTATAATTATTATTATTACTTATATATCAATGAGACAGACGCCTTTGCCCATCATCGTTCTGTGGAAAGATACATACCTATTAGCGTTTTGTTTTCTGTGTTTTGTATCCATGGAAACAGAATATTTGAGAATGGCTATTGTATGGAGGCGGCTCAATTATATATTTACAGTCCTAAACGATTCAAGTCAATTTACTATTAACACGTGGTTAAGGTGAACTTTTCGATATTGTAATACCTACTAATATTCGGTATTGTAACTTAAAGGTATATACGTCATTTACTTGAATTCACATAAATGGACTACACGAGTCTTCAGAATCGGGTTTAATTCGTTTTATCAACCACTCCTTCCTACGTGTGAAGACATTATACATTATTATATCAGAATATGATTGAAGAGGCTGTCCGAAACATCTGTGAACAGATGCATCTCCACATTCATATTAATACATCTATCACAGATTTACTCAGTATTTATTAATCTTGTATTGTTGTCTTGAGTATTTATATACTCGTGATAGTTATACATAATGTGTGTAAATTATACCAAGGTGTGTCCTATCCTGATAAAAACGCGTAAATTAATCTATACTAATATATAAAGCTGAAAAGTTTGTTTATTTGGTTGGTTAAACGAGTGAATATAAGGTCCGAATCGAAAAAAAAATTGTGTTGAATATTCAATTTATCGATGAAGTCTTCACGCTACGATTAATTAACCTTAAACGCTTAAAACCCCGGACACAGCTAGTGTATAATACTTTTAAAAGCCTAATACTAACAGTGTAACTAATTGTACGTAGGTATTGTAAATAGCATGTAATACGTATCTTATTTTAGGTTAAATTATTTTTCCCATTCAATTGTTATTTAACGTTTATGAGATCAACTAATATTAGTCTGTTAATCGTTCTGAAAACGAAATTAGCTAATAGAACTAAAACTTTACATAGATCTCTATTTCGCTTAAAACAATTGGAAGTTGATAAATAAAGTGTTATCATCTTAAGGTGCGCTTACATGGGCAACAAAAATTGCTGAATTATGAGCAATGATGTTCGATTGCGACGTGACAAAATATCAAGCAATTTACAGCAACGGAAACGAACATCAATTTGGAAAAAAAATGTTTTGCAACTACAATATTGAGGGATAGTGAGGAACTCCAAGAAACTAGACAATACTTACATATATGAGCAATTCAGTTGAAATACTACGCCCGCTGTTCTTCCACTCGCCCCCTCGCTCTCCCCGCGGAAGTGAGACGTAGAAGCCGCAGAATAAATAAGTGCATACGAGATAGAAAACAAATTGACTTGAATTTCTATCCCCACTGGATATTCGGCAATTAGAAGCAATATAGCAGAAACAATTGCCGCATTTTTTGAAATCGCTGCATATCGCTCCTCAAATACTCCAAATTTAACTATTCGTGTTGCCAAGCAATTATTGCTCAAATAATTGCCCGTATAAGCCTCAAGATATACCTACATGCGTTATCTGTTTGCGCGAAGATATTTTATATAGAAACTTTAAATAAAGCCAAAATAATGACGTGTTGTGCCAAATTTATTTCTTACTGTGTGTGCTTCAGGTGGTTTGAAGTTCAAATCGCAATTTTTTTTTTACGAAATCATTGTTGTTTAAAACAAAATATTTATACTATAATACAATTATTTTACGAATGAATGAATCATCCAAACATTGTTTCAAAATTATCTTTGTTTCAAAAGCAATGTGTTCACAGATTAAGCCACGAAAAATAAATCGAAGAAGCGATTTTCCACTTTTAAAGTTAGTTGTCCGAGAAAAGCCCCTTTACAGAATTGGACCTAAGTTAAATAAAGCTAACATCGTCTATAAACACAGATCGTTTATTTCGACTATTCCCGCCCATTGCCCGCGGCTATTTCCTTTCTTTTTTGTCGAATTGGATATCGGCAATCCATTTTTTGGGCAACAATAGGAGCAATTTGTAACGTCAATCACTTCAGCTTTGACGCAACCTGGCTGGAGTGATGGCATTTAATTATCCGCAGGTGCCTTTTTAGACAAAAGCGAATTTAATTTGCGTTTTTATGAAAACTTTTTTGCTATCTTTAGCGGCAGGTGAAGCACGTTTTGTAAGTGTCATCAAATAACCAATATCTGGCTGGCAAAGAAATAATCAATTATGTAGACTTACCGTACAGATTGACCGTGCCGAATGATTAGATACAGTTGTCCAAAACTAAAGTGGCAGTTACTTATTATGCAGTTTTCTCTTTACGCTTGTGTTGACGCCTAGTCAGTAGTTGATAGAATATCGACAGTCTAGGACAAACCATTCAAATTCATGGTATGGTATTATACACGACAAACAATCTAATTCTAATCCTAATATACAGCAGTGGTAGTTGCAGACAAATAGCTACTTAATCATTAATTATGTACAAAATATTTTTACATTTACATTATGCAATTGTAAATACGAATTTTTCAAAGATACTCAATTCGATATATTCTATTAATTCATCATTCATATTATCATCGAACATCCATACCTACTATAAATGATAAGGGTGACATCACTTCTCGCGCTAAGTACGTGTATAATACAGATAATTTGTTTCGGATTATAAACTGTCATGCTCGTATACACTCAATAACGCATGTTATTATTTAAAGTCATAAAAACACCAATACTAATAAAAAAATGTTTGCTTGCCATTGTAAAAAGACCAAGACTTCTTTTTACACCGCGATAAATTTTCTAATGTGCGTAAGAAAGCCGTAATTGACCATATGTAGTCGCATGTTATACTATATATACTTAACAACGGTCAAAAACATAACAACCTATGATCATTCGATATCATTTTATCCAAGCAAATAAACCCAAAGCACATGAAGACTTAAACAATTATAAAGATAAAAGATTATTAAATTATTAAAGTATATACCGTAGTTTTGACTGGCTTGATGTCGTATTTGGTAGTGACCTTGCCTTACGCGCCAAGAGTTGTGGGTTCGATCTCCACCCAGGACAAACATTCGTGTTATGAATACTTGAGTTTGTTGTATGTCTGGGTGTTAATATATAATATTTAAGTATATATTTGTAGTACCACTGTTAGTTCTGATATCCGTAACACAAGTCAAAATGTCTTTATTTATGTAGGCTTCAAGAAATCACTTTTAAATCGTCAAATTTACATAGATGATCCTTAAAGCTATATGAATCTACCATCGGTTCGGAATGTTGATTCTACTGAGAAGAAACCGGCAAGAAACTCGGCAATTACTCTTTTCAGTGTCAAAGTATTAATTTTACAACTTTCCTTGAGGTCTAGACCAACTCATACCATTAATGTCCGTTGGAGGTTCGGTTAATCACGATTAAATATACATAATCAAAATGGTCTTGGTATTTTACCAAGCAATAAAAAAAAAAAAAAAAGAAAAATTTAATTACCTAACATAGATCACTCACTAATCATATGAGAAGGTGTAAATTTTTTTTAGTATATAATTCAAATATGTAGATGACAAAATACAAGTTCTCAGTGGTTATTAATAATCAATTCATTAATATGAAATGTCTAAATGCAGCTTACAAATTCCTATCAAGAAAAAAATCTTCAATTTTATAGTAGCCCTTGTTCTTTAAGAGTACATAATTTGATGTGAGGTTTAAGTGCTTTAGCTACTTAGCTCCGTGTTAGATCAATTTATGTGATGTTGTGGGATATTTATTTTTATATTTATATTTGTAGTACTAATGTATTGAGTAATGTGATAAGTAGATACTAATAATTGTTCACCTCGAGAATACTCAATATGTACTAATAGTACCTACAACCAATGTTTTTCGGCAATCTGTTTCTAGAGACTTCCAAATCTGCTAGACGTTCATATAAATCAACGAACTCAATTTTGTATGTAACAAATATTGTCTGGCTATTGTATAGTCGCAATAAAGATGTCGGTACCGTCACGTACGTTATCCAGTCTAATTAAATACAGTATTCGGATTTCCTGGTAAATCAATTTTGTTGGTCGGGTGGTAACGTGCGTCGGACCGTCTCGGACCCTCACGGCTCAGTTGGTCACCCCGTCTTAATACTAACGGCTGTTGATCAATACCAATTTTATTATACTAGCTGTGCCCGCGGTTCCACCCGCGTTTATAGTTAATGTTATATAGCCTATACCCTTCCTCGATAAATGGGCTATCTAACACTTAAATATTTTTTTAATACGGACCAGTAGTTCCTGAGATTAGCGCGTTCAAGCAAACAAACAACAAACTTTTCAGCTTTATAATATTAGTATAGATATAATAATGGATCCCATGATCCTGCGTGATCTTGGACGTAGCTTCTTCGCATGCTCATCAGTTAGTAATCTCTTATGTTGATTTATAGAAATTGGTATTGTGCTCCATAGTTTTGAATGCGCGTGTCCTCACCATTGATCTACTCCCACTTTCTTTATTTCGTTGTATAAGTCACATTTTATCATCAGAATTCAAATTAATAGAAAGGATATTAAGAAGGTTTTGAATGTTCTTGGCATCATCTCAAAAAGTAACTTTCGCGATAGTAATCTTGAATAATGCACATACATATGTTACGACCTACCCATCGACGTCAGTGCGCTCTTGAAGAGAATTTATTTTCGCGCCAAGGGCAATCTCGTAATTGTTTCCCTTAAAATTTATAGTCCTTTTATTTAACTTCTTTTATCATTCTCAAATACTAATGGGAAATTCGAGTGGCTCTTATCACCTTTAAAATGGTTTTCACTTCGCTTGGCCATTAAATAAAGAGTTCTATTTAATTAAACACAGACAATTCTGCACGACTGAAGCCGTGTGCGCAAATTAGTTCACGGATATTTTTAGAATCCTATGTTAGCCTCACAATTTTCCATCTAACTCAGTCCAGTTTAATTTTTTGAGCTGATGTGGTTGAGGTGAATTACGGGCGTGATGATGTGTATATGTATGTATGTATATTTTTCAAATGATAAATTAATACTGTAAGTGAATAATGAGAATAAATATATGTATATATACTTTTTGTAGTAACTAAGGCGAATACATTTTTCGTCTAAAACATTCTAGGCCTGGGGCAATTCCGTAATCGTTGCCCTTAAAATTTATTGTCTGTTTTATTTTACTGCTCTTTGATATCGGCCGAAAAATAAAAGGAACCTCTGAATATGTATGAGTTCGCCCCGTCTCGGTAACTTTATAGGGGCTCATCCGCTTAGTAAAGGGGTGATTTTCATAAATTTTATTATTGAAATGTTGTTTTTACTTGAGAGCTATTTAATCATGTAGAATAATTACAAAATTAGCAGATATAATTCCTGGCGAACAATGGGCCAATCGCGAACATTTTAATATGTTGTCCTATTGCCAACGTAATTTTTAACTGACGCTTATATTTTCAGTTACTCTTCTTTCTTCTTCGTAAAATATCGTTGTAGACATTATATATACATATTAGGCATAGATTGAACTGGGCAAATTGATGGCCAATAGTTTATACGTATTGCTAATAACTGGTGTCAAATTTTTAACATAGTCTACAAGATAATAAAAATAACAAGTCGATTATTTAATCGTTACTTTTACGCCATCAAAATATTCAAGGTGGAAACAACAAAGATGTTAAATCATTCACACATTCTACTAGAACTCAGACACCCTTGATCCTGATTTCTTCATCAAGAAATACAGAATTCAAAATACATTGCATACGTACAGGTATGCAATGTATTTTTATATATATACATACACTCTCCATCAATCACGTCAGCTCCATTCATGTCAAAATCTTATATTGTGATTGTGTAACACTGTGTCTTTAATATTACTAGAAGTATTCTAGGACTAGGACGTTCAATAAAAGTATTATTATTTTTTATATACCCAAAATATAATGCAAAACTAATAATGTAACTGTGTATAACATTATAGTAATATCAGATAAAGTTATTATTATGCATACAATCTATATAGAATTATTTAACAAAAAATAAGGTAAATAACCAGTAAATTACTAAGGAAAAATACTTTATTTTAAGCCGAAAATAGTAGCGACCCTATTACGGGCTACCCTAAACTGCTAGCGGGCCCTTTTTTAAACGTTCGCGAGCCGAAATCAAATTTGCCCCTGCTTTGTTTTGCAAATAGGCATTACTTGACGTCGAGAGAATTTTATTTCGTAATTTCATGATCACGAGTTAATCCTAACAGCGGTAAGCGACACTCCATTGCATTCAGCCCCGGGATATTAGGAAGTGAAAGCGCGAATTTATCATGCGTACTTACATACTTTCCTTATTAATCTCCCAAGTTTAGCGGAGTTATTTCAGGTTGTTGTTCCGACGTTGTTTCTCGCGACGCGAGTTTAAAGAGTTTGTGTAGATTGTAGAAGCGGGACGCGACGATTATCTGGATTAATTTTCAATTAATATTCCAAGTGCGCTGTATATGAACACTGATCGTCTGCTCCGTTATATTTTACCAACAGATGGCGCATGAATATTTATGATTCTATCAGAGTCAAAACATTTGATGTTACTATACATATCACGCCTGTAATCCCCGAAAGGGTAGGCAGAGTCAAAGGGTTAGCTTGGCCACTCGACCATAGTCAGCCAAAAAATAATGAAAAAGTAGAGACAAGTGATTAGCTCGTCGCCTACACAATCACACACCCAAAACATTAGTCGCCCTTTTACGACATGCTAGACAGGGAACACAGTTGGCACATTCTTTTTAAGTTCCAGACCAATTGCGACACGATGGGATGTTACCATGATGATGGAAAATATGTATGTACCTATTAGTATAATACTTTTCTACGGAGGATTTCTAAAGTTTAAGGTAGAAGTGAATAGCTCTAAATCCGCAAGGCGTCGTTTTTTCTCTTATAAGGGTATTGAAGGTCAGAAGACAGTCTTTAAAGTTAAACCACACCCGCCTTAACAAATATTGTAGTCAAAGTGTAAAGATAAGACTAAAAATGTTTATATAAGTAAGAAAGTCCATTTATCGATAACAGTTGACAGCTATCTGTTTCTACACGAACATGTCACGAAAAGTAGCTTGGTATATAATAATACAAAACACTATATCTATACTTATAATAAATCTGTAGAGAGGTCAATTCTGTACATGAAATATATTTTCAAAATAACTATCAGGGGGTGATTAGTGATCGATACTGATGCCAAAAATGCAATCAGTAAAATTTTTGTCTGTCTGTCTGTCTGTATGTTCCTTATAGAAACAAAAACTACTCGACGGATTTTAACGAAACTTGGTACAATTATTCTTCATACTCTTAGGCAGGTTATAGTATACTTTTCATCACGCTACAATTAATAGGAGCAGAGTAGTGAAGGGAAATGTTGGGAAAACGGGAGAAGTTACTCCATTTTTTAAGCTTCCGTCGCGTGTGCAGCCTTAATGGTTAAAGTTACATAGAAATCATGTATGACGGAAATAGTCTTTATAATATTAACCATAAACGCGGATGACACCGCTGGCACAGCTAGTGATAAAATGTAATTCAAGAATTCCCGACAAGTTTAGACGCTAAGCGAATAAATATCACAGGGGCTTTTCAAATCAAATTCCTCGTTTCAGATTAAATTCCAAGTGGCATTTGACGTTATATCGATAAACGTTGTTGGAATTGTTCGGCGGGCACAAAAATTCAAATAGAATTTTCACACCTACCTGTGTAGAATTCTCAAAGGGTTGGATTCCACTGACCGATTCATTAAACTCGAAATTGGAGGCAAAACGCAATTCTGAGTAAATTGCCGTAATGCCCGTTCAATCGGTGCTATATTAGAAAATTTACACAAAGCAATCAGAATTGCCTGTCTGCGTAAGTCACAAAAAATTTAAAATTATTTTGCATAAATTGCGTCAAAATATTGGAGGCTGGCTTATTTTAATCAGTACAATCGGGCAAATGTAATCAGAACCAACGGCTTATTCAATCAACCAATAGACTATTCGTGTTTTTTTATCAGCATAGTGGTCTTATTTTTATTATGCCTTATTTCAGATGTCCCCTCTGACCAAGATCCTACAGTATTTCATTAAAGAGACTACCTTCTGAGTTTCGAAACTTTTATACTAGGAAACTGACCAATTTGATCTTGGTTGCATAGCCATCTGAATCTGAATATGTGTTTCCTCACGATGATCGTAAAATAGCAATTTGATTTAGTCTAAACACTACAGAATAAGTAATATTTAATTATGTATTCGAATGTATACGGTAGCAAACAAAGCTTGTATGTAGTATTTACGTTTATACTTCCGCATCCAATAAGGAGTAAAACTCCGAACGAGTGTATTCACGGGAAACGCTAGTCAACAAAACGGGTAGCTTCGGGATATTGCCTTCTTAGTCAAATACGTAAGGATTAGATACCTTTATCCGAAATTATGAATTTGGTTGGCTACGCGACATCCCTGAGGGATTTCCGTAGGTACCGTTTCAGCGATCGCGACGTATTTTAATATTTCATGGTAATGAAGTGTTTTCAAATGAGTTGATTTATTTTGCTTATGCCTGTGTCGTGAACATTACATAATTTATTTCAATGTGTGTTGCCAGGTTTGATTAAAACATAAACAAATGTGTCCACCAAAAAAGCCCCATATATTATTCACATTATTATAGCATTAATGAATCCTTTTGTACCAGTATTAAATGTAGAAGCAGAAGTGCCGTATTTTATCTATTGTTTCAACAGTAAGAAAAGTTATTTCGTCTAATTCCGTAATTGAACTTTTAGGGTATTATTAAAAATGTAATTTATAATAATAAAATGGTTTTTTTTTGCCTTTAGAAATAAACATGAAGTAAACATCAAAAAGTCTTACGTATGGGAAATTACCATTTTGTATGTACTCATCTATACTTATAATAAATCTGTAGAGAGGTCAATTCTGTACATGAAATATATTTTCAAAATAACTATCAGGGGGTGATTAGTGATCGATACTGATGCCAAAAATGCAATCAGTAAAATTTTTGTCTGTCTGTCTGTCTGTCTGTTCCTTATAGAAACAAAAACTACTCGACGGATTTTTACGAAACTTGGTACAATTATTCTTCATACTTCTGGGCAGGTTACAGTATACTTTTCATCACGCTACAATCAATAGGAGCAGAGTAGTGAAGGGAAATGTTGTGAAAACGGGAGAAGTTACTCCATTTTTTAAGCTTCCGTCGCGTGTGCAGCCTTAATGGTTAAAGTTACATAGAAATCATGTATGACGGAAATAGTCTTTATAATATTAACCATAAACGCGGGTGACACCGCTGGCACAGCTAGTATGTAATATTATTACATATTGCCAATTAACACTCGTATAGTTTTAAACTTATGAAAATACAGTAACACAACGTTGTATTTTACAAGGTCGAATATGTAATATCATACGACAGCTAGACCTGTAGGAATTTTCCGCTCCCCTAACTTATCAATTTACAAGTGATATTAATCAGCATCCTACCCTATCATTAACAACTAATTATTAAATGTCCAGGGTTGCGTATTACAATGTAATATTAAACAAAAATGTTTCGTATCTGGGATAATGATGGAAAATATATCTCTGTAACAGCCCGGTATAATCCAAGGTTTATGGGAAGAAACAAGCGTTTTATTAAAAAGCAATGACAAAATAAGCCCATTCGCTCAAATAATTATTTAAGATAAACTAAAATTTCTGTAACATATTTATATATTTATGCCAACAAGCATATTTCTGAAGCAGCTAACAAAATGCAAGTGAGTGAAAAATATAGGTCATTGAATAAACATAAGTTGGAGGGATCTTGAACAGATAGGCTGACTACAATTTGCTAGGTTTGTATATTATTATTTTGATACCTCTTTGATATATCCTGAATATAATATTATTTTCAATTAAGCACCTAAGTGAGTAAATGCCAAACCCATAAATATATAACAAAACTGCACTCGATTCAAGGAGTAAATAGAATAACATACACATTTAATTTATATTTCCAATATCTTTATATAGTATTTATATCTATTTTTAATAGATTTTTGAAGAAATATTAAACGTTGTTTTGCTATCCACACCTGTTTTTGAGATATTTACATTGGGATGAGTAAGAAATGCTTTTAGGTTGAATTAAGAAAATATAATAAATTAATGATAGGTTGAGTTATGAATACTTACTAGTTGAGCATGAGTTAAGAAATAGGATGAGACGTCATAGGATGAATACGGAACAACCCAAATTAACCGGTGGGAATTCATTCAATTAGTGATCACTTCGCAAAACAATTACTTAAATGAATTCACAAGCTAATTCTAAGCGGCAGTTACGATGGACGCTTTAATCGTTCCGGGTTAATCAAGTGAAGAAAGGTTATGGTTACTTAACCCGTATTTTCAATTAATGCCGTCCATTTTGATGATGGTTCTCTTTAGGGTAAACCATATTGACCTAGTTAGTGGTCAACCTAAAAGCCAAGCCTTGAAGAACAGTTTAAGGAGCAGCTTAAACAGACAGGACAGTGATTGACTTGTTATAAGTACTCAAATCTTATAAAACTCCAGCGACTAACGTTTTACGATGTTTTCCGTTTAAGCCGTTACGTTAGTCCCGTTAGTACGAATAAATAGAATCGTACCTAATTTCTATGCTGTGTCATTATAAATAATTTTCCTGCACATACATATGTAGGAACATATGATTACTTCTTCGTTATGTGCAATCGCACATAACGAAGTTATATTTCATTATTTTATTATTTTTGTCGAACACTTATAATCTAAAATAGACATATGTTAATTAAAATTTGCATTAAATCAGTTAAACTATTTACTTATTTTGAAAACAGATCAATTTATGTGATATTTTCTTATGTTGACATACGTATTTATTTTGATTGAATGCTAAAAAAATGTAGTTGTATAAATTATTTTAGCAATTTGTATAACTACATTTTTTAGTTGTATAAATTCTAATAAAAGTATTTTAGAAAATGAAACGCACGACGGGAATTCACGATTGAAAGCTGTCAGCGAAACGCTTAGACCGAATTTGGGTACCAACTCGTCTGTAATAATTCCCATTAGCGATCGAAAGAAGTACTTAGCTAATTGATTCACGAGGCCAATCTACGGTGCGCTTCGGAGACGTACGCTACGGCTGAAATGTTAATCCACTTAGCGAATTTTAAATGGAGCAGACAGTGATTAATTAGGTATTATTTATAAAATAATTCGGCGATTATTTATTTAATCCCATAATCGTTCTTATATCTATTCATTTCTTTCCTACAAGCAATAAGAAAATATTTATATGTACCTAAATACATAACATCACGCCCATAATCCCCGAAGGGGTAGGCAGAGTCAAAGGGGCAGCATGCCCCTTCAACCACATTCAGCCAAAAATAAAGCCGGGCTGGGTTAGATGGAAAATTGTGAAAAAGCAGTGACAAGCGGCTCACCCGTCGCCCACACAATAACACATTCAAAACCCGATATACCATTAGTCGCCTTTTACGACGTGCTAGGCAAGAACCACAGTTTGGCATATTCTTTTTAAGTCCCAGATCAACATGGGACAGTGGGCTGGGTTGGATGGAACGCTGTGAAAAAAGGAGTGACAAGTGGCTAGCTCGTCGCCTTCTCAGTCACATACCCAAAAGCCCGTAAACCATTATATTTATATCTATCCCCAGGTTATATTGAATTACTTTTTTAATCAAGTTCAGTCGCAATATAAAACAGGTTATGGTCAGACGATACATAAATAAATAAGCTAGGTAAACCGACATGGGATGAATATGATTAATTAGAACATATCAAACATAATTATGTGATTTTAAATGACATCTCAACTATTTACAGATTTATGTCAAAGACTCGTGAATGAAAAAAAACTTCGCGTTTTTTATTTGGTAGCTAAGAGCACTTTTGGCTGGAAGGCAAGCGTGACTAAAATTTGATATGAGTTCAGGTGTCAAAGGCCGCGTGGAAAATGTCGGAGTGCGAAAAATTTGTTCTCGAAAAGCTCTTGACTTAACCCCCTTATTACAGTCAAAATAAAACATGTAAATACAGTTATGGTATATAAGAACTTAATTCACATCCACTATTACAAGGAATTCTCTTAAAAGTATATAAGCACTCTCAAAATGTTGGTTATATTTATAGTTGATGACGATGTTTTATGTTGATTCTAATGAAGATTTATTATAAAAACCAATACAAGATTAAAATAAGTTCAATAAAAATAACTTTCATCTAATTCTTTGCAGAACGCGAAGTATACATTAATTCACACGGATAGCTGCAAATGGCTGTGCAAAAAAGAACAAGGACGGTAAAGCAAATTCAAGTAGAATAAGTTTTGTTTATAATTCCTTTAATCTTTTTAGGATTAAAGTAACTGGCCAAAAAAGTGGGCCTATTAAATTTTCATAGCAACGACGCTCTCCAGGCAAATGACGAAAGCAAGCGTCTAGTTTAAAGGGGCTCTAGGAAAGGCTTAGCGCGAAACGTTTACATTTACTATTCTAGTGCAAGATGAGACATTTTCACTTAATCCCCCTACTTTAGTTCTAAACAATGTTTGTTGCGAACTATTACGTAAAACTCCATTTATGCTTGTATGCATAATATATACCTTTTAGTAAATAAACATAAACCAAGAAGGTGGAATAATAACAGTACACAATACTGGATATTTGGCAATCTAGAGACATGATTAAAAGTATATTTTTACACATGTATAAATATACATACATATTTTATATATTAAGCAACATCAGGATAAATGAAAGCTCTCAACAAAATTTTAGCTTGGCCCAAGGGCTTTCCCCGGTCGTTACTGACTCGGTGAGACATTTTTTTTTTTTATTAAATTAATTTTCAAGGAAATTTATGAGAGTTTTGCATTTTTAACATAAATATTTTTTCTTTACAAAAAAATTATTAATGTGATATATGCATATTTCGCCGACCAACCAGACTACACTCTTATTTTAAATTATTTCTATGTATAAGTGTTTTCGAATGTTTGCAACGTAACCTATTTCTACTATCTGAGCCCATAACAAAAGGAAGGTATATAGATAAATATGCTACGTCTCGTTCCGTTCCAGTTCCTGTTCAGAATATACAGAGAAGTTTTATCTCAGAAACGGGCTCGATCGGATGTATCGAGACTGCCGCCAACCAGATCAGCCTTTCGTTCTGCGAAGCTTTACTACGGCTTTCCCTTTAAGCTCAACCCTTTCTGTTGCGTCTAGAGAATTCAGGCCTTTACTTCCTTGCGCTCGTGTTCCATTAGACACGCTTAAATGTGTACCTATGTATAATAACAGTTTTGACTCTGAAATCTAAGGTGGATTATTATAAGTGTAACACATGTTTGTTGACATGTTTGTTCCTTGGACTACCCATTCGGGGATTGCGGACGTGATGATATGATGATGATGATCATTGTTGACAATACCAGATTAGCCACGGTAGGTTAAAAGTAGATGGGATAGTAACTTTAGCTAAAATTGAATAAATACCTCATTTAGGACATACTCTTTATTAAATAGTCTTGGTAAGATGTTACTCAATTTATGCTGCAAATATATGCAGTTTCCCCTGCGCAAATTTCAATATTTCTCTTTGCAAAATCTAGCTCTCGGCAAAAAATGTACAGAACGAAACGGAATTGCATCGAAGTGAAATAAAAAAATTACACTAGTTGGATGGAAAACACAGCTCTCAACAATTCCCTCTTGCGTCACAGGGCACTCTAAATTTACGCACGTCGTGTACTGGTTGACAAATTGAGTAGGTATACGATGAAAAAAGTATATAATTCCATATACAAATGATATACATACATAGTTAACTGTACCGCTCGTGCCTGTAAAGTTAATGCTGAAATCATCATAATATGTCTATGTCGGACACACATTTCTTCCTGCACATTTTAAGCAGGGAGAATGAATTGTGTATATACACAATGTTACAATGGTGATAGTATAGAACATGCTATATGAACAGGGATACTTTCTAAACCCTAGAGTCCACCTCTTCATAACATCTTCCAATTAAATTTTACATACACCTACCTACTTTGCCCCCGCTCCGCACCGCGCAAGCCGCAGCGGTTGTGGTCACACTATACCACTTCAATTTCAACTGGTACCATGACAAAGTTACTAAGTCATGGTAAACTTACTCAATATCTGGTGACAAGTAACATGTCGTTCGCACTTGCGCAACCTTTCATGCGTAGATACCCTCATCCATCTACGTCAGTGGCCATCAGGTGAACGCGCCTATACCTAGTTATATCAAGCAATTCGCTTGCGATCAAAGACATGAAAAGAACCACAAAGCTTTTCAATATTGCACAAAGACATTCGCATGGAAGTTTTTGACAGACGCACAGGTCAGGCCAGCCAGACGGCCGACTTCCGTATTTGCAAGTTGATGTTTTATTCACACGGGTCGAATGGTCTGGTTGAGGCAGAAATAGGCCCATTTATTAGGTCACCCAGGTATAGGCGACAACAAACTCCTACATTCTGTAAATATTCAATCGTGTTTGGAGATGCGGTTATATTTTTGTTAAGCAGAAGTAAGGTCGACCTGTTTTTGGCGAATAATATTTGAGTGGTTTTCCTCCTTTTCTGGGTTAACATGGTGTAACTGCTCTGTTACATTTTGTGTATCTACTGGATTTATTGGTAAACAATGCTGTTTATTTCTAGCTAATCCGACTTAAATGGTATACTGAATTGATATTAGAGCAAAATGGGAAATGGGAATTTCCGTCTGTCTCACTGGTCCTTCGAATTTTCCCATTACTATTGGTGACATGTTTTGTCCATGATAAAATATTATAGTAAAACAATCAGATGAAATAGCAGCAGTTGTTAAAGCACCCACAGGATAATCAGAAAATCATATGTCACTTTAGTCTTATAATATATAAGCACAAAATATATCAATGTTCAGAACATATTCCAGCCATGAAATGAAAAGTCCACATAAAATTTGGCTCTAGACTCCTAATATCAGTACTACACATACATTCTAGCATCACATATAATTTAAGCATAATATTTTGAAACTAATTTATATAGATTATAGTTCTAATGAACGCCTGTTGTTACGGAAGTCTGTCAGAGTCAGCTCCAGTCAGTGTTGGATCAGGCCTTTTACTAAAACTGCCAGTCATACTGTACAATTGATTTTGTTAATTGATAGGTAAACATTACACCTACTTAGATATTTTTATAGTGTGACTTTTTCAACATATCTTTTTATACATATATATAAAGATGATGATTAAAGTAGTCTAGTCTTTGAATGCAATGATATAACGGAAGTCGCATAAAAAAAAAAATCTACTTATTATGTATCAATGTAAAAATACAAGGCGCCAGTGACCAAATGTATCATTTGGGTTTATTCGTCCGCCGTATTATTTGGCTTCGAAACAAAACTCTAATTTGTCCGGCCTACAAAAACTCCAAGAACTCAAAGTCGGAGGCAACGGCAATCATAATGTTACATTTTCATTACTTCAAACTCGGCGAGTGTAAGCACAGTTCCTCAACTTTTACGAAGTTGTGCGCAATAACAAAGCGCAACGCGAGCAAGACTGCGCCAACTTTAAAGAGTCAAAGTTTCTCGCGTCGACTGATCGCCCTTAACAATACCTTGGAACGAATCAATCTTCCGTTTGGAAGCGAGCCGCGAAACACAAACACAGCATATTGTGTGTATATAACTTAGGTATAAAATTCATACATTACTCATTAGGTACTCATGACTTGTACATATTTTCTTCTTTTTTTAATTTACCACAGAGTTGGAATTTTTATAAGTACATTATACATTTGTCGAATAATTTTGTAGGTTAAATTTATCTGTAAAAGCTTACAGATATAACTAGTTACAAACTGTTTAACGTATCTTCAGTCCTTTATTCTTCGATATTACTTATACGTATTGAGAATATTTACTACAAATAAATTCATCCGAAAACTACATTCATCATGACACCACTCTTATCTTGAGAAACAGAAAAATACTAATGATAATAAATAAATAAATTAAATTAAATTAAATAAATTCTTGAGACTGACACACCAATTCCCTAGTTCCAAACCAAGCTGATGCTTGTACTATGGATACTAGGTGAACGGATAGACATACTTAAATACGTATATAAACATCCATGACTCGAGAACAAATGTCCATGTTCATCACACGAAACATTTGCCCCTAGCGGGATTCGAACCTGCGACCCTTGGTTTCGTGGCCAGGGTGTCTGACCACTCGACCATCGGGCCAGTCAATAATACCTACTGATGACATGAATGTCATTTTAATCAACTCTCTTTGTGCAAATCTTTTTTACTTTATCTCCAAATCATGTCACATTCACCTAGAGCTCGTGAAAATTAATTTCAACTTTTCCAATTCACTTCACTCTTTCTATTCAGAAGTAAAAATGAGGACTTCATTTTTAACGTTTTTCGGATAGCCCGCCACGACCACTGAATAAATACCCTTAATCATGACTTACGTTCAAAGCATTCACCCCAGCGAAGGAGCCGCGGAAATTCCTGTACTTGAGACTCCATTGAAAACTGTAATCACTGCTATTTTCGAATAAGGGCGGGGTTGGTTCTTTCAGCTTCTGTCATGTTAGCTAAATTCTATGGACGGTGTATTCATAAGGATTTATTTCGCTAAACAAAGGGTGCTCAAAAAGAAGTCCTTGTAATAAGAGATAAGGTTAGTTTCTCCTTGTAATTTCCCCTTTTGATTTCCCCTTTTGATCGTTTGTTTCATTAGTGGAAGTTGGCGCAAAAAGTATGGGTTAAGCGTTTTTCTCGCTCATTACGAGTTCGGTCGTCCTTACCTACGTTGCTACTGTCGGTGGCTTAAAATGTATTCATTTGTACGCGCAGAGTTAGTGGGAAGTTGTTTTACGTTCCAATGTGACTTTGTGTTAGTAAACATACGTGTTTTCTCGGCTTCTGTTTCTTTGTAACGTTTTACTATTACTCATAAAAAATTCGAACCAACACAACTATTTTAATTGGTAATATAATACTGAGACACGGCTGTTCGAATTCTATCCAGATATATAGAAAAAAATACAAGATTACATCGTTGAGAAAAACATATTTTCTTCATTATATTTAAGGTTCATATCCTGTCAATGATAAACCCAAAAACTAATTTTGAGGGCAGAATTTATCTTTACTTTCAACTATAAAATAGTTTCTACATTTCCATTTCTAACACGGAACTCTAAAATATCCCATTTAATTCGAAAGTTACCTGTCTCCAAATAAACACATTCTAATAAATAAATTATCCGGAAGTCCCCACTACCTTTCAATGGCGCAACAAAACCTGCCAATTTCAATAGTAACATATTCATTAATGGGTTTATCGGGCCAGTTCCCGCAACTCTGTTGATGAATTTAGTTAAATGTTGCAACAACGCGTAAATTAATAAACGATGGAGGTATTTAAATATGCATGGCCTCTGACTCGATGAAATACTGATAATGAAATCTGATTACGTTTTAATTTTGTTGATTCGATTTGGAAGGCATTAATTTGGTGATTTATGAAAGTTAATAAATAATATGAGCTTTTTGACGTTATTTCCCAAGCAACAAAGTTATGCAAAATTAAACGCGTGTTAAACTGTTCATAAAATGATTCAAGAATCAGATTAGATCAAGGATTTTTAAGAACGGACTTTCGGCCATTTTGTGGTTCTATGGTGCCTCATATTGAACAAGATCTGAGTATAGTGGCCACCAGGGATAACAAATTCTCGTTTATACTATGCATAATGTAAATATCGGTTCATAATTTATTAAAAAATAAATATCTAATTCTACGTCTGGTTCAAAATATATAAGTATATACTCATGTATTAGTATTATTTTATTATATTTGTATTATATAGATTTATCTTATTATCTTCAAGATAACCTTGTCTTTATTTAAGTTTGCAACAGTAGCATTAGAGTTTTTAAATTTTCTTCTTTTCTGATTTTGTGTAAGTACTAGTTTCAATATACGATAGCTATATTGAGACTAGTATAGACAGACAAAGCCATAGCTTATTATTTTCTTTTAGTTAATATGAGTCGCTTATTATTTGCTTAATGCAATCCAAGCTAGATTTTACTTTTTAAGAAGAATTTAACTTTGCAAACATTTTGCAAAACACAGTTGTGATCTATAGACAAAATAATGGAACAAGATAAATTCGTAGTATCAATAGGATACGTAGTATCGTTTACTTATACATATAAAAGAGTCCTAACCTAGTTGATTCGCTTTCACTTCCCTATTTAACAATCGTACTGAGATAGACACACGACTCTCTCGTACCCGTATCTCCTTTCAAGGATATTTAATCCAGTAGCTTAGCTTTTACAGAAACATTCGAAATGAGCCCTCGGACCCTAATAAAGAGGACCGTGTCTTCGGATTTTATATGGGCCGTTTTTTGTTCGCGATAAAATCCCTTTGTTTTATTAGCCAGGCAAACACGTTCCCGCTTCACTAAAGGTATTAAAGCTATTAGCTAGTACTCAGTAGCGGTGAAAGTTTTAATTTATTTCGAGGTCGCTTTTAGCACTACCCGTTCGTATTCCAGACTTTTGCAGTTATCGTACTTTCTTTTACATATACATATCTACAAGGCTATTTTTAGTTTATGCGAAACCAGAAGTTTTGGTGGTTTCGTATATTTAAGTCATTGTTTTAAGGAACTCGTTTAAAGGATTTTAGAAAATAAGCATTTTTTTTATTTTCCATACAAAAGTAGATCTGCTGATTGGCTATTTTGTATGAAAAGTAAAAATTTTTTTTGTAATTTTCTGAAATCTTAAACTGATTTTTTTGAATTATGAAAAAAAATTAGTTCATAAGAGGTTTGGTATGAACTAAAAAAACCTTGTATCTTTTTTTCGGAATAAACAGCACTCTAATTATATTTTTCTTAGAGTTTATTCTTTTGGCATATCAAATCTGTTTCATCACAAAACTATCTGTCAAATGGATGAGATATGTAAACGTAACAGATAGATAGAGCTACTTATGCACTGATGTTATTAAGTAAGGATATGATTTCTATTGAGTTGAACAATTAATAAACGAGAAAAAACCTTTATTAGACTTACAGAAACACTTCTATATTTCGTATTCTAATTTAAACCTACTATTCCAATGCAAAGCAATCCAAGTAGGAAATCCCAAGTGAAACCCATTACTTAGCATCAACGTTCAACGGCGTTTAACGTTAAAAGGCGGGGACTTAATTAATGTACCCGAGCGGCGCTAGTAAGCGCATGACAGCTGCCTAAACGGGCGTGTTGCGCAGTTTCCTGGATTTTTGCTGTCCACTTTTCTGCTGTGTAGGCATCCACAGGGCTTACGGTTTGGGGCGCATAAATTTTAACACAAACGTCAGGTATACTCCGTTGTTTTAATAAATTCTCACCATTTCGTTTTTTGTTTTTTTTTCCTGGGCGGCTTTGCAACAATGAGAAATTTACGGACTGCCACGCGGACTATATACGTACGTTTTGTTGTGTAGCTTTCGGTGGCCAATCAATGTGACGACCGCAATGGGTCATCGGCTTAAATATTTAACTGTAGCGTCCACAATTAAACTCTCGACTTGATTCGATTTAGTTATCGAGCTTTTTTAAATCCGAGTATTCTAGGACCAGGCTATAAGTTGAATTGTAAAATCAAGTCAAAACCTAAAATTTAAAGGAAAATAAGTTCTGAATATTGTTTATAATAATAAATTATATAAATATTTAATATATTTCGTAGATTTATACCCATAAAGTGCATTGCCGAGTTTTAATCAATAATTAGTGCTAGCACACACAAGGGCCTCAAAAGAGAAAAGAGAAACTAGATCCTTCCCAACCAGGGAATATCTATGAGGATATATCTATGAGTGTATATCTATGAGGATTTCCCCAGGAGACAAAAAAAGATAATCCTAACGATAACTGTACTTTCATTATCACTTCGACATTATCTACAAATTAAAGTTTTACACTTTTATTATACCGAATCAAGACCTAACAATCAGTAAAAATCGCGCTATCATATCGTCTTAAAGGACTTTGTCCCAATTATCCGGAATATCCGTACCGATAGACTTAATCTTCAATCAATAACTTAGCAACCATTATCTATTATCATCAAAAATCCCACACGTTACTTGGAAACCCATTAAAGATAGCTATATCAAACTTGAGGGATTGATTGATTACCGGGAGCCTTTATCTGAAGATAGATATAAGTACATAGTTATATTACCTTGTTTCTTTCACAAGAATTCACTTCAACAATAATAGTAGTTAGATTACACGATTTACTAAAATGAAAAATCTTGCCAAAGAAGCTCTTACAAGTTATCTATACTTATAATAAATCTGTAGAGAGGTCAATTCTGTACATGAAATATATTTTCAAAATAACTATCAGGGGGTGATAATTGATCGATACTGATGCCAAAAATGCAATCAGTAAAATTTTTGTCTGTCTGTCTGTATGTACCTTATAGAAACAAAAACTACTCGACGGATTTTAACGAAACTTGGTACAATTATTCTTCATACTCCTGGGCAGGTTATAGTATACTTTTCATCACGCTACAATTAATAGGAGTAGAGTAGTGAAGGGAAATGTTGGGAAAACGGGAGAAGTTACTCCATTTTTTTAAGCTTCCGTCGCGTGTGCAGCCTTAATGGTTAAAGGTACATAGAAATCATGTATGACGAAAATAGTCTTTATAATATTAACCATTGACGCGGGAGACACCGCTGGCACAGCTAGTCTTAGAATAAATACAAAATAAATTAATCTACAAATCGGAAAAGTTGATTTAATAGAAATCCCCGTGGATTTCTTCTTTTGTAAAGAAAAAAGTCTTTTGCAGTTTCACTCCCGTAGTGAAACTGCAAAGGACTTTTTTCTTTACAAAATTGATACAAAAAGTTATTCAGAAAAAATGGAATGGGCACAAAAAAATAAAATATTTTTTTGATATAGCATATCAAAAAAATATGACAAATAATAAAAGAGTGTCCGAATTATTCTGGAAAAGCGGATTTTTTAAAGTAACAAAATAAATGGTTACCATATATTTTTTTAACTAAAAGTCATACAATTAAGACAAATTGATTGAATGCTATGAATACCCTATTTTCTTTTTAAATTCACCTCTCTATTCTTAGACTTCAAATTAGTTATGTACACGTCTAAATTTATCACAAAGTTTGTATAATTATGTGAGTTCGTGGCGCGTGGGCGTCAAGAAAATAAATTACTTGCAAAATTTTCCGAAATATGTTTGTCAGGTTTTTCAATCAAATACATATTATGTAACTTTTTCTATGAATCTCAAAAGTTAGCACGAAATTTTTATAGTTTCGCATAAAGATTGTCCTTGTTAATTTTATAATATTTATGGACACAATATTTATATGACTCACAGCTTATCATCAAAAACCCCACACGTTGCTTGGTATCCCATTAAAGATAGCTATATCGAACTTGAGGGATTGATTGATTACCGGGAGCCTTCATCTGAAGATATAAGTAGTTACACTCATAGTCATTTTACTTTGTTTCTTTCTCAAGAATACCACTTCGACAATAATATTACGTTGTTCACACGTTTAACTATTATGAAAAATCCTGCCAAAGAATTAAAATAAATAGATAATAAAATAATCTCATCATCCTCTTGCCCTTCTCCCAGTTCATTTGGGGTCGGCGCAGCATGTCTTCCTTTTCCATACGTCCCGGTCAGCCGTCATCAAGCTATCCACTCCCATTTTACTCATATCATCTTTCACACAATCCATCCATCTCTTATTTGGCCTTCCTCTTCCTGTCCATCCACTAACATTCATACTCATCACTCGTCTACTTGTCACATGTCCTGCCTCTCTTCTCATCACATGCCCATACCAAGATAAACGGTTTCCTCTTATCTTATCTACCACTGGTGCCACGTTCATACTTCCTCTTATTCATTTCTTATCTTGTCCATTCGCGTCACTCCACACATCCACCTTAACATTCTCATTTCCGCTGCATGCACTCGTCTTTCATCCGTATTCATCACGGCCCAACACTCCGATCCATACAGTAGGGCAGATCGTATTATGGTTCTGTAGATTTTGCCCTTAATCTTTAAGGGCATCCGTGGATCGCATGTTGCTGCAGTGACCTGCCGCCATTCCATCCAACCTGAGTTGATTCGATGCCTAACATCCCTGTCAATACCGCCGTCACCTTGCACGAGAGACCCGAGGTACCGAAAGTTGGAACAGACCGGTACGGGCGTTCCGGCAAGGGTAATAGGCAATGGGCTGGAGAGACCGCCAAAATCGCAGAACAGGTACTCAGTTTTGGTTCTGCTGATTCTTAGGCCAACACTCTCCAACTGATGCCGCCATCCCTCCAATCTGTTCTGGACCTCCAGGGTATCTTCGGCAACTAGCACAATGTCGTCGGCAAACAGCATACACCAGGGAGCCTCTTCCTGTATGTCCAATGTCAGCGCATCCATTGTTATCAGGAAGAGGTTCGGACTAAGCGCTGAGCCCTGGTGTAAGCCCACAGCCACATTGAAACTAGCCGTGGTGCCGGCGGTTGATCGGACTTGGGTATTGCATCTGGTATACATAGCACGAATCAACTACAGATACCCGTTAAATAAAAGATAATAAAATAATATAAATATATTCTATAAACCGAAAAAGTAATTTTAAAGAAACCTACGGGAAAGGAACTGGAAAGTTACGCTTTTTTCTTCTTGTTCGCAAAATTGATACAAAAGTGAACTCAGAACAAATGGGACGGGTACCTACCTTTAATACATACAATAATTTTCTTATTATGCTAATATTTTTTTATGACAAAGAAAAAACAAAAATATGTAGGAAAAGCGAACTTTATTTGTACTTAAGCAATTTATATATATATGATTTAGATAGGATAACTTAACATGGTATGTAATAAATAAAAAACTGATAACTTTACTTTAATCTTTAAACACAATGATACTCGACGCCCCATACGTATAAATTACAAAACTTTACATTCCTTTCCTTATTATATAAAACCTCTTTGCTCGGAGCACGTCGAGTCAAGCGCCGACGATGTTTGCGAAATAATTTTGCCTCAAATGCGAGTAAACATTCGGGGGAAAACGAGTTCAAATATTATAATATTTTATTATTACACTTTTCGTGGCTTCATCCCCCTGTCGTGTATCTAATAAATAATGCTGTGCATTTTATTGAATAAATAGAAATGACAATTGATATGATTTAAAATGAAAAATCTTCTTCCATCTACGATTCTTCGCACCTCCCAATTTTATTTTAACGCTTATAGTCGGTAGAAATATAATTCATTTGTGTAAATAACATTGATCTGATTCCCAGGTAAGTAGCTTAAGCACCTGTGTTACAGACATCAGAATCAACAGTGGTATTACAAATATATACTTAATTATTAGATATAAACGCCTAGACAGAGAACAAACTTAAGTATTCATCACACGAATGGTTGTCTGGGTAGGAATCGAACCTACAACTCTTGGCTCTCTTGCCATACTAAATATTGTGAATACTCTATTTTCTTTTTCAATTTACCTCTTATTATTAGACTTCAAATTAGGTATGTACACGTCTAAATTTAGCACAAAGTTTGTTTATTTATGTGGATTCGTGGCGCGTGGGCGTTGTTACCTCAAGAAAATAAATTACTTGCAAAAGTTTCCCAAATATGTTTCACAGGTTTTTAATATCTAATTAGTAGCTTTTCTATGAATCTCAAAAGTTATCACGAAATTATTTATTATTTCGCATAAAGATTGTCCTTGTTAATTTTCCAATATTTATGGACACAATATTTGAATAGCTCAGAATTTTCATTAAAAATGAGATATTATAATTGTATTACTTTCGATCCTGTGTGTGGTGTATTTATAATTTGGAATGATTTGTCACTAAACACTATACATAATATATAACAGATCAAATTAACCTGTAAGTTGTAATATCAGTATTAAGAGTTTCATGCGTGCAATTTTCTGGAACCTCGTACACATGGAAAATAATAATAACAAAAGGTTATTTCATCGCCAGCACAACCATAAACCTAATACCAAATACATCATTAGTCACAATTTACCACAAGGTAGGTGAGGATAACGGTTGGAACATTTTTTAAGTCTCACCCCCTTAGGCGTGCTAATCCATTTCAGTCTTGGCAACTTAATTCCTTCACTGGTACCCTTTTCAACTGTGCGTCCAGTAAATAAGGTTCGTATTTCACCCATATTAGTCTTGTTTTCTCCCCGCATTTTCTTCTCTCACTCAGCTCATTCGTAACAACTTGTTAGGCCAGACTGGCGCCGTGACTGACGACGCTCGCAAACATCTCGCCAATGAAAACAAATTGAATACAGACAACATATTTAACCTTTATAAATGTATAGTAGTAGTTCGAATAACTGAACACTAAATAGATTTAATGAATTCCCTTTTTAAGTAGATATTTTGATACCACGGCCACAGACCACAGAAATGACCGCGGCTCTGCATGGAATACGGTCTTAAAGATACTTTGTTGTTCATTCCATGAGATCAATTAATTTGTCAGGGTAAAACGTAGCATATGGCTTTCCTTTAGGTTCAAACTTTTATATATGTAGAAATTCAATTATTTAGATATATATACGGTTATACATCTGCCCATCTAGTTATCAACACACTTATCACGTTAATTGCCTTATTACGTTTACTGTATGTTATAAACTTTAATTATTTTAAAAAACTATATATCTTGGCAAATTTCTTTTATACCAAAATGAAGCACGAAGGTACATAAGTGGAAAAATATCCTAATCACTTTCGAAAACAGAGTTAACTACGAGTAAAAACATTTTTTCTAACCTACTGGGGGCCTTGTGCAAACAATTGGAACGAGGGCGCAAAGCGATGAAGTCGGCATTATGTGTCCCATTCCCACATCTGTGAAGTACAGAACAAATATCAATGTTCCGCAGTGCGTGTTTGTCATTAGACCCCTGTCTCGCTTCAGGGGTAATTACACACATGCCTATCTTCAAATACGGGTATGCTGTCTCGGATACTGGAAGGAATGGTAATACATATAATAGATAATATATATTAAGCATGTCAATAATTGTTTGTTTGACCATTCTGCCCTGCAATAACGTTGCATAATTTCTAGGAATTTTATAACAGCTAAATTAAATTTAAAAATTACAGATGTTACATGATCACAGAAATAAACGTCAGTCGCCAGTTATGTATAAAAGTAAGAATGTTTTAAAATTATATACTTTTTAATTTAATACTTAAGTATCTTGAAATCGTTTTTACAAAAATATTTATTTGCTAGAGAATTAGTAAAAAAGAGAAATAGTAAATCTATTTATTCATGTGATTGTTAAACCGTAAATTTGAATATTGCACACAGTATTAGAAGTATTATCTCTGCTACTATTAAGTTAACACTTTCATGAATATGCAAATTTGGCGGCCTAAATACTTATTTCCATAATGCTAATTTATATTGTGTGCTGTACATTGATAAGACTATTGATGCATGAGATAAGCTGATCCCAAACAAATCCACCGGCCGCACTGAATGGAATGCCAATGTTCAATTTGCAAACCAAATTAGATGTTGGAATAACGTCTAAACGTACAACGAAATTGGACATTATTATTATTCACCATCATGTCTTGGCATTAATGCTATGAAACCAAAATATGATTAATAGAAAACAAAATATAAATATTTACTTAAATATTGCTGAGACTTTGCTGAACTGAGACTTTATTTTTTTTTATTATTTCGCTAATCCGTTACTGAAGACCTCATTTAAATCGAATTACGTGACGCACAAACAAATAAACAGACATACAACAGTGTTTCTAACAACTATAACAACTTATTCTGAAATCTATACTTATAATAAATCTGTAGAGAGGTCAATTCTGTACATGAATTATATTTTTAAAATAACTATCAGGGGGTGATAAGTGATCGATACTGATGCCAAAAATGCAATCAGTAAAATTTTTGTCTGTCTGTCTGTCTGTATGTTCCTTATAGAAACAAAAACTACTCGACGGATTTTAACGAAACTTGGTACAATTATTCTTCATACTCCTGGGCAGGTTATAGTATACTTTTCTTCTCGCTTCAATCAAAAGGAGCAGAGTAGTGAAGGGAAATGTTGAGAAAACGGGAGAAGTTACTCCATTTTAAGCTTCCGTCGCGTGTGCAGCCTCAATGGTTAAGTTACATAGAAATCATGTATGACGGAAATAGTCTTTATAATATTAACCATTAACGCGGGTGACACCGCTGGCACAGCTAATCTATACTAATATTATGAAGAGGAAAGATTTGCTTGTTTGTTTGTTTCTTTGCATTGAATAGGCTCCGAAACCACTGGACCGATTTCAATAATTCTTTCATTTATGGAAAGCTACTTTGTCAGCGAGTAACATAGGCCTTATTTTATCCCCGTATTCTCACGGGAACGGTAACTACGGAAGTGAAACCGCGGGGCGCTGCTATCTATAATATATTTAATGTAGAATTATGTATATTCTCATGATATTCCTTTAAACAAAATCAATGAGCAGCTTTTCACAGATAGTTTAATAACATTTATATTAAAAAAAAGGAAAAACGTTTACACAAGCTTCAGTCACCAAAAAAATTAAAAAATCCGAAAAACAATCCAATCACGTAGTGGGTCAGAAGCAAATTGCCACATGCGTTGAAATTCCAGAAACAGTTAAAGAGCGAAACAACGGGCCACGTGTGTCCCATTAGTCATTACTAAGCACGTTTCACCCGTTTTCGGCGCAGTTAGAAACTTAGCGTTAATAGGTGCTTTTCCCAAATCTGATAGCTATTGAAAGCGCTCAAGCGCTTAATGCGAGCTTTGGTCCCGAATAGTCAAATTATTGGCCATACGTTGCGCGAATGATGTATTTTGAAACGATAGATTGACATAAAACTGCATCATCATCATGTCGTATACAGCGTACCTACTTACTTGGAATGTTTGGTATCTAAATTTATGTAGGTAAATAATGAGTTCTTTTGAGTAAGTTTAGCCGGAAAATGAAAGTTAAATGCAATTTTAAATTATTTTACTAGTAAAATACTATATTACTGGCTTAAATTCACACAAGAAAACTCATTGTTTATCTACATACAGGCGAGTAGATCCTTACGATGCGTTAACCATAAACGCGGGTGAAACCGCAGGTGTAGCTAGTATCATATAAGATAATATGATCTGAATTTAGTATTTCAAGTTAATTACATATCCTCAGGCTATTTTGTATTTACCCATTGTTGTAGCTTAGTAAATTTGATTATAATTCTGACATTGGGTGGAATTTACAGTTTACAGAAGATTAATATTATGAAACTAATAAGCATGTTTATACATTTGTATGAACATACATACACATAGCGGATAAATACAATATGTATATATTGTATTTATCCGCTTCCAGATAGAGGTTATAAAACATATAATTGATATAATCATTAACATTTTTAGTCTCACCCAATATTTTTTCCATGCAATCCAGCTACGTTCGCTCCGTGACTTGACATAAAAATGAAGAATATTTTTTTTACGATCCTGTAAGAACATTGAATATTTTCTTATCTCTGCCAAACATTGTGTAAAACAAGTCTTATGTAACCGCGTGTATGCTTGAACACGGATACGCGACACCATTGTCTGGTATTGATTTTATTCGTCAACTTTACAATAACTATAGACTTCGATATTTCTCGTTAAAGTGTCGCTAACCGCTAATTTTATTGACAATTTTCTGGTTATATACCGGTTAAGTTTATAGTGATTAATTTTCTTTGTATTCTGCCGTTGTATTCTTGTATTAAGGAATTTATTAACATAAGCCACCTGGATCGAGTGTATCATATAAAATAAAGTGTAAAGTCAATGTAAAGTCTATTTAGATGGAAGAACAATATAGAAATGGAAAATTAAGCAAATAAAAGAGTAAATTTATTGATTTCTGAAGAATCATATGTATTTAGATTGAGCAGCTCAAGTCTGATATTGATTTAAGTTGAAACGTTACTTGACAACATTATTTGTGATATTGTAATGGAGTCAAAATCGTGCACACACATGTTCCTTATTTGTTTTGTCGCTTAGACAATTAAAATTCAATCTTTTTTGTTTTACATAGTTGCATAGTAAATATGAGTCATTTCTACACGTCATTGGCTAATTTATTAAAGCAGCCGATGGTGGTTACGAGGCAAATTATTTTCTCAACTTTTTCGCCGGTCACTATGAATTGCAAACTGCTTTGTGTTTGAGGTCAATTAATATTCACGTCAAAATCATTACCAGGGTTCAGCTGCAAAATAAAATATTTCTGATATATTTTACAACATAACGTAAAAAAATTACTGCAAAATTATAAGATGTAATTAAATAAAACATATCTGCGAACCTACTTAGTAAATATCGTTTTGTACTTGGTTTAAAAAGACTTTCGTTCTATAAACACAAATCGATTTGAGCTATATATATATCATTAAGAATCCATTAGCAACCAAATGGCAACATTACTAACCACTCCCTCTTCCCTGACCAACTTATGCATTTATTTATACACACATCCGATAAACATGACTGGCTCGATGGCGCATTCGGTAGTGACCCTGCCCCAAGAGTTGTGGGTTCCATACCCACCCAGGACAAACATTCGTGTGATGAATACTTGTGTTTGTTCTGTGTCTGGGTGTTAATATCCAATATTGAAGTACCTATATATTTGTAATACCACTGTTGATTCTGATATCCGTAACACACGTGCTTAAGCTACTTATCTCGGAGTCAGATCAAGGCAGGTGATTTAGTCGGATTTATTAAATTAAAAATAAAAAAACAACTTGGACATAAGACAAAAGATATTTCCTTAGAAATAAGAACATCGACATTAATATATATTTATATCACACATAATTTTATTTATATTACTTCAGTTGCCAATTTTTTGACAACAACCGAGTCTTTTTATTACGATTAAGTACTTACTTATAGCCGAATCGTAACTTACGATACTAGCAAGATTAATATTGGTGCACGTGACTATAGATTGATATCGAAATTGGCCAGACTTTTAATCGTATCGGATATTATACGGTTTCCTGATTAATTTGCTTCTTGCCCGGATCCCTTGGAGCTGGTAATCCGGATTGAAGTGAGGTGAGTGATTGGATTTTGAGCCTCGCGTGTGAGCCTCAATGAATTCATGACTAAGTAGTCTTCGGCCTTTTGTGGCTCGCAACGAGTTTGTAATTGAATATTAATCGTGCAGGCTTTCTTGTCGTTATGTAGAAGGAAACACGCATAATGACATGCCCGCGAGGTTGTTAGAGTTCAAGAATTAGTATTTTAGATGCGATAATAACGACAAAAGAGCCAATGCTGCCCAATAAATATTCTATTATCTGGTAGACGATGTAATATGTACATTTCCAATTATTTAGACCCAAAAAACTAGCTACAATTATTTGCCCCAACCAGTTTTCGGCTGATTACCCTTTGGCTCAGTAAGCGGTTAAGACCTCGTATCATGGCGAATAGGGACATTATTTATCTTGATCATGTAGTAACAATAGATATAATTTAATTACTATTTTATGTACTACTATTTCAAAACTTTAACTAGCTTTCTAAATAATATCTTAGTAAGAACTATTTTTATTCGTTTTCTTATTCCTAATTAGGTAAAAGGGGATATCCACTATTTTATTATAACGAATATCTATTTAATTTCGATTCATATCTTATATAATAATAAAATTAAGATAACATAATAAAAGTTAATTAAATATATTCACTAAGTTTAAGTTAACGTGAATGTGTTGTGCTAAATACATCTTTAATTATAACTCAATAATAATATCACAATGTAGGAACGTATCGCGACAATTTTTCGCAAATATTTTCACCGCGTGTTCACTGCCCCCGGCCCCGCTCGTTGCTCATATCAAAGACTGGGACTGACACTTTAGTTTCGCTAATATCCCTAAAGATTATGCAACGTGAAAATTTGATGTATTTTGAAATGTTCTGGACTCAATCTTAACAAATATTTATCCAATAACAAAATTGACGCAGTTCTATTAACGAAATTCTAACGTTCTAGGTTACGCGGAACCCATCTTAGAAATCGCTGTTAGTCTAAGCCCAGAGCGGCTAAAATTACGCCAAGACACGAAACTAGTATTACCCACCGTCCCAAGGTTTAGACTTAATCCCCCATCATTAGTTTCGTGAGAAACCAGTGTAGAAAATCCCCAGCTGTCTTATTATACCTACAGCATACCGACAGCCTTTATCTTTCGTTAGAATCCTTAGCAATACTTAGCGGTTACTTATTTCATGTTATATTTCACGTAATATTACATGGAGAGGTTACCAGTTATTATGGAAATAATAGTCCAAGTGTCAGTAATATAATAAGTCCCATGTTGGTTCGAGACTTAAACAAAATGAGCCAACTGTGCTCCTTGTCTAGCATGTCGTAAAAGGCGACGAATGGTATATCGGGTTTCGGGTGTGTGATTGTATAGGCAACAAGCTAGCCTCTTGTCACTAATTTTTTCACAATTTTTCACCTAACCCAGCCCAGTTTTATAATTTTTTGGCTGAATGTGGTTAAAAGGGCTATCTGCCCCTTTGACTCTGCCCATTGGGGATTACGGGCATGCTGTATGTACGAGTATATGTTTGTATGTATTATATGTATTAGCTTTCCATTATTTCGATTTCCATTATCTTTAGAAACTGTAACATAGTAATTTGAACTTTTGAGAAGCACATTTAGCAATCTTTTCGAATTTATTTAAATATTTATTGGAACGGTTTGTGGGGCAGGAAGTACCAATTTGCGCCACAGTCACTCATTTTGTAGTGCCCGTATACATAACATTATTCTCTATAATGTACTTTTGCAGAAAAATACAAATCGGAGACGGCACACGTCTCCGATTAGTTTTGACGAGAGACGAGACTTTTAACCTTTATCGTCTTCATCGCAAAAACAAATTATTTTAGCAAGTTATATAATGTCTATGGAGTTGACATCGCATCACTTGTCAGATCTCCCTGTCTAACCAACAACTTTTCTTTAAATCTAAAACCTTTACTAATATTTCACCTGCATTATAAAAGAATTTAACGATATAAACAACATAGACAACGGGGCTATAAGGCAAACGGGTACCCGAGTCTTATAGTTACAACATTTCTGAAATATCTAGTCTAGGCACGTTTAGTTGAGGCAGATGCCGAGAAACCACCGCATTTTCGTATAAACCTTGCGCTTGTCGCTATAGCCACGCATGAGGGCAACGTTTAAATGGTTTACTGGGAGCTTTCTGACGCTTACATTTAGCGACGTGAAGCCATTTTACCTACAAGCATCATACACTCGCTGATATACAACTATTATACAACCCACTTGCCCATTTTTTTGTGACAAGCTTGTATCTATTAGCTTTAATTACAAATAACTAACGAAATTTTATCTTAGAACTTTATAAGCTACTTTTAATCGTTATAAAGTATTTCAATGTTTTGAAACTTTAACAATATAATGCCTAGTTTTATGCACGGTCTCATGGATGCACGAAAATAGTATAGTCTTAGATTGCTATTTATAAACTGTAGAATTTAGGCTCATTCTGCAGTTATTTTATCGACTTAGTCGAATCGGTATTATCGACAGAAAATTCGGTAGCTAAGTAATCAAAACAATAGTAAATCAATGATTTCCACGCGAGTGTACTTGTAAAGCTCAACAAATCTTTTATTATCATTCATAGATTACTCAATGATTTTGTACTCCATAATAGTAACTATTTTTACTAACTAATAGTATAATATTACATGTTGGTAGTAAAGTAATAAATGTGTAACATTTATCAGAGTTGTAGATATCGTTAACGACTGAGAACTTGTTTAATTATTGTGAAAAATATTGTCATGTTTCTCAAATATACAGTTACAGTTAATAAATAAAAAGCACCTCGACAGTACATTGCACTATAGCGTATTATCAGCTACTGTTGTATTGTTTACTGGATGCAATGAAACATTTAAGAACATGAAGCGCTGAATATAAAGTATTCGGAATGTGTAGTACGACGTCTAACTTATCTCACCAGCCCGGAGAATGCTCTGAGGATGCTAAATTAAATTAAATGCGCCGTGCATTCTCTTGCATCGCTCTCGCCCTCATCCAATATTTTATATATTTCCACTGCCAAGCTGACGTAGAATATTTTCGCAGCGTAATATGAAAATAGAATTGTAAATGCCAATGCTGGAATACCGTATTATTTCCAGTAGTATTGTACAAGTCTTCCATGATTCAGACATTACTTGTTCAATCAACGTCTTTTACAAAATCAAGTTATCTTAGGCTGAGCAAGACCCAGATGGTTGGAAATAAAAATATTAATCTCTTAAATTATTCATTAGTGTGAATTTTTTTTTATTGAGAATGCCTTGGCATGATATTACCTATATTTATCGTCAAATCACGTTACAAGATAAGAACGACGGTTTAAGAATTCTGACTGACACTAAGAATATACAAAATAATGGACGTTGTTTGCATTATATTCCATTTTTTAAACCTGCTCTTGACGCGTTCCTTCATAAAAAATACGAACAAATTCTCGGGTTTTTCTCTTATAATAATAGTTACACAGTTAAATACATTTTATTTGGTTATATGTTCAAAGAAATTTAGGTCAAACCTATTTTTGCTAATACCATATTAGAAAGTTTACTCTTTTCAACTTACATTATGATGTTTCACCAAAAAACGGATCCGTAGTCATCAATGTCTAACAAGCTACGACATTCAAATGTGCTACGGCAATTTAACTACGACGTTTCGATTGACGAATCTCACGTTTTCTTACTACGAAACAACTTCGCAACCCACGGCCTTAAGTTTTGAGTTTGACACTCTGTCTCCGATTACTGATAACTAGGTTAAGTTTTAATTAAGCAAGTTAAAATTAGTAAGAAAACGTGCGATCCGTCAACTGAAACTTTGTAACTCGACATTCGTATTACAGTCTTTGCACACGAGTCATGTGCCACTCATAAATCTACATCTACTACGAATCTACACGAGTTGGTCACATATGAATGTAATCGCGTTGGTTTTCCATTTGCGTACCACTTCTTGTTCTAATACTTATTTTCTTCATTAAAGTATATATAAGTACGTTTTCTTTACTTTATGCAAACCATTAATCTACTTATTTAACTCTTTATTCTAAGGAAATAATTAAAAGGATTTTAGAAAATGAACAAAATTTTGTTTTTGCATTCCATACAAAAGTTGATCAGCTGATTGGCTATTTTGTATGAAAAATAAGGTATTTTTTGCAAATTTTCTAAAATCCATTAAACTGGTTCCTTCGATATAAGTTAAATAAGTAGGTAAGAGGTTTCGTATATACTAAAAATAACCTTGTATAAAGTGCAATATGCAAAGTGCTTCGATTACAACAACATATGGCCTACCTAATGGCTTTTCATTTAGGCATAGTTTTGCTTGTCTCATTCCGCATAATAATCATTCAAATATAAATAGCAGATAAGGTTGTCTGATTTTTATATTTGAACCATAAGTTTTAACAAGATTTTTGTTGTCTATCGAGTAGAAAACTAATTCTACAAACAAAATATTCGCAAAAATTTTAGTATGACCAGACAAAAAAATTTCTTTAAAACGAAAATGCAGATCTTTTTATTTACACAAGTAGGTACTTCGTTTACTTACATATCTTATATATCAAACCGACTGTAGGTATACATCTATATACCTACAAGTATATATTATCTATGTTAATTATTTTGCTCCGAGCACCGCAAGTAATCTCCACATGATTAAAAGTGTGATTAGTCGCTCGAGTTGCAAATTCGAATTTTAATGGAACTGGCAAAGCTATTTTCTGACATAAGCAGCCAAATTAAAGATCTAACAGTAAACATCTCGCTCGATACTCGAGCAACACGCGCCGCAGTCCAATTACTTAACCAGACGGATAATTTGAATCAAGTCTTGTCGTCCGCAAGAAAATTAGGGCGGGCTCGGCAACGAGTTTAAATAATCAACAAGAAATGGTTCGCGTAAACAGCTCGAAGTAATTATTATAAAATATTTTTCATCACTTTTAAATCACTGCAATATGGATAGTGTTCGTAAAAGAATTAGTTGATTATGAATAAAATAAAAAAAGTTAATTAAACTATATTTATTGCTAAGTAAAAAATTAAAATTATGTAAATATGTTCATGAACAAATATTACACAACAAAAACGTATTATAATTATTAGTATGTATTTAACAATTGATTTATTAAGGTTTATAAATTTGATGAAACTTTTTTGACCTGATGGGGCAAAGACTGAAAGAAATAGTACGAGTATTATACATATTATATATATCATTGAACGATTAGATATTTTTGTATGATAAGTGTTTATACTGTATACAGCAATTTGTCATACTCGAAATAGCTTTTTCAAGGGCGGCCTTAAATTGCCTGGCATGTCGTAAAGGGCGACTAATGGTATATGGGGTTTTGGGTATGTGATTGTGTAGGCGATGAGCTAGCCTCTTGTCACTACTTTTTCACAATTTTCCATCTAACCCAGCCCAGTTTTGTTTTTGACTGAATGTGGATAAAGGAGCCTACTGGCCCTTAGACTCTGCCTAGCCCTTCGGGGATTATGGACGTGATGTTATGGGTGTGTATCCTTAAATTTTTAAATAGGATTAAATTCAATAATAATTTATATAACTCCTCCATATTGTATATCCAGTTTCTTATAATTACAGCGTCATTTATATTACCATTCAATTTTAAGCTTGTCTATTCCAGTTAAGGCGGTTAACATCTGACCCGCCATCTACAGACCGCACACACATACTTAGATTGAAACCGCATTGAAATCGGACCAACAAATGGACGCATGATGACTGCAATAATTTAATAGACTTAGTTCACCATTGCCAGACGTCATGTTTTGGTGGGATGTCTCGTTTGTGTAGACCAAATTTATTGGTCGTGTAGGTTAGTTACAGTACCAAAAGATTTCCAAAAAAATCTGAACCTATTTATTGGTCACCTACTTGGCACTTACTTCATTCTATGGCTAACTGTTGTAATGCAAACATAATTCGAAATTGGAGCTCAATTCAAGGGAAACTTTTGTCTTTTTTTTTATTAGGCTATTGACAAAATTGTATTTCTGTTTGGTTTCAAATCATTTTATGATTTGAAACATGCTGGCAACGCCGACTCAGTTAGACAGACATTTGTTTTCCTTTTTTTTTAACGTTATGTAATCGTCCTTTTTATTAAAGTTCTCAAAAATAAGGTAATAATACGAGGAACATGGCACATTGTATGAAAATACAAATTTCAATTTAGAACGTTCCTAAATACCAGGACAATAACTTATGTCATATCCTGCTTTGCTTATAGTTCATACTGATATTTTACACCTCATAAATAAAAAAGAACCTTAAGCACGTGTTTTCTTATTACCAACACATTTTATTGCTTTAGTTTACGATGTGTGATCTCAGATTTACTCGGATATTTCCGTAATAAACAGTCCCGAGTGAAACGGCGACGTCTCATCCAATAACGACACGTTGTACCTAATAACCACTTCAGTCTTCAAAGGTCTTCAAAAGATCCGTCAGATTTCGGTTACACTATTCCAATATATCTTTAACATAAAATGAGGCTATAGGTACGACCTTTGTACCTACAACAAATAAACTCATTCAAGTAGGGTCTTGCTACTTGAATGAGTTTATCCATTTAACATCGCTATCTTAGTGTCTATACTAAGTAGCCACTTTTCCCTACTTATTTACAATTTGGCAGCAACTCAATTGTTATTGTTGGCATAAAGAGGTAGAAGTGGCTTGCTGCTCTTTTGACTCTGCCTACCCCTTTGAAGATTACGGGCGTGCTAATATGTATGTAGAAAATAACTGTTCCTGAAGGGTAAAGAAATCTACATTAAGCCAAGCCACGGCAAACGCATACCTAGCGTTTCCGTGGCTTGGTTCGCGATTTGCGAATCTAATGTGGCTACCTATTTGTATGGCTGCTAATACAGAGCCGCTACTTAAAGTGTTTTGTGATGTCAGTAGGTGACTTTGCTCCAGTAAGCACGTGTGCCCACACGTGCTCACTGGAGCAAAGTCACCGGTCACTTCAAATAGGACTCAGCTTGTGGGTCGGCTTTGAATGTGGGTATGTACTGGGATATACAGATCTTTGACGTTGTTTGTGAGGTTTGTCAAACGCGGCCAGTTTGACACAGTTTACGCCATGTATGCTATTCAATAGACCGTATTTGACGACTATACGTTGGTCAGCGTGAACTTTAACATTTTTAATGATGTATTCTTATTTTTTGTTCGTCATCTTTGTTAGGATATACCCAACTAACTAACGTATTCAATGGTTTATATTAATATATAAAAATCAACATTTGCAAAGTATGAAAAATTATGAATGATTCAGGTGACATCAATCTATTCAAATAAGGCGTTCTTGTAAGTAATTAAATTATGCCGTTTATTCATTTATGTACGGTTTTGTTATATGTATGTATACAATATTAGGTAGAGCATGAATATTTGATTCGCCTCGACGCTTTGAATGGAAACAAGCAACAAAAAGCAAGTCATGTCGCGCGTCGTGTAGCAACGTCGCACGATGTTAGGTATCCTTGTCTCTAAACGTCACCTAGCGATAACGTCGCAAAGAATCGGGCATACTGCCTTTTATTTCTCCGGATAATCATGGTCAACAACTTAATTAGATAAGTAAAGGAAGGATGAAATAGTTCAAAAGAGCTTCTATGTACATTTGTACTACCATGCTCGCAATTCTCGAAGGAGTAGGAGCAGTGTGCTCATTTGACCACATTGGACTAGAAATATATACATAATAGCTCCCGTTTCCGTGGGAATACAGGAACAAAATGTAGCCTATGTTACTCGCTGATAAAGTAGCTTTCTATTGGTAAAAGAATTTTTCAAATCGGTCCAGTAGTGTCGGAGCCTATTCAATGCAAACAAACAAAAAATAAAATCTTTCCTCTTTATAATATTATTATGATAAATGGTGCTGTGTTAGACAGATTATTATGAATAAGTAATAATTAGGTACTTGCTAACTTGTCACCTGCACAATCAAAAATTCAATGACCAACACACCATTAGTCGTTTACTATTTTTACGACAGGAATTCAGATGGTAAATTGTTTTTATGTTCTAGACCAATATCGGACATTACTCTATTATATAGGTACCACACACACTCAAATTTGTCGTGCATTTTTTTTGCGATTTCTGCTCTAAATATCCTCATCGATTACACAATCACAAACACTATTAGTCGTCTTTTACGACAATCTAGACAAGAATAATAATAATAATGTCCTCCTAACCGATATCGGTCACGGCGGCCAATCTCAACGAGGATTAGCCAACTGTGCAGGAGATATTATACTGCACAAGTGTGTGCGCAAACACAGGTGCGCTCTCTATTCCTTCACTCTCATAGTCCGGTGAGACGGCAATTCGACATAACCGGAGAGAGGTCAGGCGCCGGACCAACGGTTTAACGTGCTTTCCGAGGCACGGGGGTGATTAAACCGCCAACATCCTGACTTCGGGCTGTTACTGAGTGATTTCAATATTGAAATTTGAACCCTGGACCTCTTGGTCCTTAGGCGGCGTATGCTACTACGAAATCAACAAGGCTAGGCAAGAAATACAGTTGACATTAGATTCTTTTATAGTTAAAAAAAAAAGGTTGTCGTCTAGACCAACATGGGACGACCTTTTTTTTTTAAGTGACAAGTATCCTGAACCATTTTTAGTCTACAAAACTTGTAAATAACCCTTCATGTCAAATAACCCTTCATGATAAATAAATTAAGTAGTTAAGATATTAAATAGTAATTATGAAACTCACTTTCTTATTTATCAGTTAGGGCTTAGGATGTATGTAATTTACGATCCTGGGATAAAACCGTCGGACGATTTGTTTTAAAATACGTTTATACAAAAGGGTAAGTAAATAAGATGATACGTAAATTGGTAACTTTAGGTTTGTTATTAAAATTTTATTTAATTAAAATCCCCATCGCAATGTTAAGCTTTCGCGCAACCTTCCGCGTAATAAATTTTATTCGCGAAGTTTCGTGAAATAGCTTTTTTCATACGCAATTGACGTAAATTATGCCTAAATGTAGGTCATACTTACGCTAATTTTCATCTAATGCGACCATAAAACTAGTCTGACACTGAAATAGCACGATCAGTATTCAGGTTGGCAAGCAGCTCCCAGGAAGTGTCCTTGACATAGTTCCGCTGAGCTTAGTATAATGACGTCGTTTACGATCGCCATAGCCTTATACTTGTACGAGTATCTTTCATATTTTTATGGGCCTATTACAAAGTAACGCATATATAATCACGCTTAAGATTCTATTAGATTGCACGTTTTCGTCCTTCCTAATATCTTTCATATTTGTATGGGCTCTATTACAAATTTAAGTCTACATACTACCGTTTAAGATTAATCCTAATAGATTGTACGTTTTCCTTTTTAATATGTATTTTTGTTAATTAAGCTGATTACGGCAAATGCAATGCCTTTTAATTATTTTTGTCCCATCTTGCTCTGGGACTTAAAAAATAATGTTGGTACATTATTTTTCCTCCTTTTTTTTAATTCATTCGCGAACGGTTTTAGGATTGTGTTGACACTTACCATAATTGTTTCACAATTTTTCACTTAATTCAACTTTTAATTTTAGGCTTACATTGGTAAAAAGAGCTTGCTGCTCCTTGCACTAAAGGCTATCTGTTAGGGAATTGTGGGCGTTATGTTAGCTAGTTTTATGGTTTTAGCATTGCGAACATTGACTGATAGTATTTCTGTGAAGTAATTTTTCTGTACACTGTAGGTACTTCTAAAAGTTATATGAATTTACGTCTAGTACGCGAGTGGCTTACAAACTAATGCTTTTAAATTTTTATGAAAGCTTCGCCTATCCTTTGTTTAATCCCTTGTGACCTACGATATGGATATGTACGTATAATATATATATTATACGTATTTACGTATTTAACTGGCTTACTTTGCTATGGTACGCGCAATATTTTATATTAACGAACCATTTCATCTTACATAACGTGCATATTCAATTGTTTTGTCCTTTACTTCGAATAAGTGCCGTGGTATTGCTGACCAAGATTTAACACACGTATCTTTAATATATAGGTACTTTTTATAATAGCTAATTATTGCAAATAAACACAATAACACTTGCTTGGTTGGATCTCGGATCTTACTAGAACATAGGTTTATTTAGTAATCGAACTGTCTTGAAACCGCCACCTGTACCTACATTATGCCTTGTTCTAGATTCAGGGCTTTGGACTTATTTGTTTGTGGTTCTCAATCAAGTTTACACAGGCTTACTATCGTCTTCAAGACAAACACTGCCAACGCCTACATAAATTTTGACTAAGTAGAGACTCCTAACGAGCCGAAAGTAAAATTAATAACACCCCTTCATCCCTTTCGAAAATTCAATCAATAATTTCTAAGTGAAGGAGCCCAGGCAATGTTATTTTACATAAAGTGCTTTGAACTTTCAGAATTAATATTAAGAGTTTTACTCTTGAACAAATATTTTTAAAATGCTTTACAAAGGACGAATTTGGAAAATAGAAAGAAAAAGGACTCTCAATTTCACTTACGTGAACCCTAACAGCATCTTTACAAAAAAAAAGAAAACTCCGTCAAATGGAATAAAAACATTGAAAACGGGCTTACAAAAGATGAATGCTGATGTTTGTTCGGTAGGAGAGAGTTCAAGTTAAGCAAAATCGTATTGAGAGTGGAAGCAATTTTACTCGTCGTCTCAATTTCGTACATTATCGTTGGTCTGTGTCAGTAAAATTGTAATTCAACTAGATATATTACTGGCGTACTTACATACAAAATATGTTATAATACGCAGCAGTACCATCATGTTTATTACGTATCGACTGCATATAATATTGTACCTACAGAAATTGTTAAATTATGTATGGTCGAACACAAATCATTATTATGACAGTCCTAGTACCCATAATAAATTATACGTTATTATGTCAACAAAACGATCTCCCAGTAATGGGCCTCTAGAAAAGTTTTATTTTCGTCATTTACAAAGGTAACAATACTAACAATTACGATACTGGAAATGTGCAGACGATATTCCAACAAGCAAAAAGGTATAACAAATGACGTCACGCGTATCGTCTCGACGTTCCTGCTTTCCTGTTGCATTTCCCGTTGCGCGACTCAATAAATTGTGTCGCTCGAATAAACTACCTAATTTGTATTTCAACCTACACACCACCCCTTAGATATTTATTTATGCTTACACTCGGATAGGTGGTTAATAGAACAGTTGTTGTTTTGTGCATACTCTGTACTCTTTTATATAAAGAGATCTTTAAAAAATACTGGAATATATTTTAACTATAAAGTCTATCACAAATTAAAATTTTCAATCAGAAAATTAATACACATTTTTGCACCTGGCGGAATTAGAACGCATGATCTTTCGTACTCAAAAATAACTTAAACTTACTAGGTATCCGTAATCTTTTTATCATTGTTAGGTATTTTTTAATTGTAGAGTTTCATTTCGAGTCTATAGACCCTTGAATGTTCCGGAGAATGTTTTAAGGAAATGTTCTACTTCAAACAAAACAATTGAAAAACAAAATAGTAAATGTTGATTGATTCGTAATTTAATTTACGAACCTTTACTTACAAGGGATTCGTTCCGTCTATTGGACTGTAAATATCGGTGCTTCAAGGAGCTGGAAAATCCATTATCAGTCCACGATGTATGCTCAACTACCTATATCTTACCTTTGTAGTAAATAGACTTTAAATCAATAAGTTTATCTACAAATGCGCCACAACAATTAAAGTAGCTTTGATCCAACCCCACTATGTTATACTAAAGCTCGCGGTTAAAGGTAAGTAAACATGTACAGCCTGTGTTGAATTAAGTTAGCCAATATTGATTCCGAAACTGAAGTTTGGCGAAGCTATTATCGGGCGGTGGCCGGGTAATGGGCGATTAGCGGATCTAAGCGCCGAAATAATGCTGCGGTTTCACGCAAATTGTGGATGACAGTGAACTTTCATTACATTGACCTTTAAAGATAAGTCGAATTTGTTTTTATTTTATTTTTGTCATGCAAAATTTTAGACAATTAATAAATGTATTTTTATTATTTTATTTTATTTCAATTCATTCAGCTCAATTCACAGGGTTTTTCTAGGGGGTTTTTAGAGTTTTGGTTCTGTCTTTTGTTTTTGATGTCTCTACTATACTTAAGTCATGTTAGTAATTTGAAGCTCGCATACTTATATCTCACATAATCCGAAATGTTTTACACTAGATTGTAAATTAATGACAAATTACATATAACAATATTAGCTTAGCTGCTGAAAGCTGTAGAACTGCATAATGCCAATTCTATTTAGTCGCGTTCGTATTTTGTAATAATTTATATACCGAAACGCTCATCATGTGCCTTTGCTTAGTACATTATATAATTTCTGTCCATTTATACATTTTGTTTTGAGTTCGTTTAAATAAAATATTTTCGAATATTAATATGTAACTTACTCAATACGAAGTTTCGCATGATCGATCAAGCGTTTTCTTAGAAAAATAAAAATTAATCCAAATTCGGAACTTTCGCGAAATAACGACGTATTATACCAAATTAATTATGAAATAAAAATGTTATGAATTTGGGCTCGTTGTCTGAAAATTAATAATTTGATTCACTGGCTTAAGAAATTCTAATATTGATTTACCGAATCGCGAACTTTCGACCAAGACTGTATAGGATATTTGCAGCGTCACCTTTGTACACAAGGGTGACGCTACAAATTATAATGTATTATAACTCAAGCTATTATCTCACGAGCTTGTCTGCGGATCGTTGACATAAAAGCGCCAAACGAACAGCTGAGTAACCTCTATCTATATAAATAAAACAAAGTCGTGTTTGTTACACCACTTATAAGTCGAGAACGGCTGAACCGATTTACGTTGTTTTTGATTTGTTGGATTTGTCTTCGTCCAGAATAACAGAATAACTATTAAAAACATTGAAAAATTGACGATAAAACAAAATAAAAGCAAAAATATTTTCTCATATAAAACGGGGGGGGTTCGTGTCTGTCAATGTTAAATGTCAATCGACAAATCAATGTCAATTTTCATTTAAAAGATAAAACCTAACGCAGTACTCAGACATAAAATATTAATGACTTCCCTCGAACCTTTAATTAAATATCCTTCATTCGTCTTCAGAGAAGGAGGTCCAATTATAAATTCAGGTAATAATATAATGCATACTGAGATAACAACCATTGTAGCTATACCAACATACATAACGAAAGCCGATTAGATGTACATTTCCTGAAGGAAATTAAATGCAACCGGTTTCCAACCAACCTCCGGCTAGGTAATCAGTGAATGAATTGATTATTGAATATAAGGTTGAATGGACTAGTAAGTGTTTATCGACCAAAACTGTACCGTTGGACACAAGGTAAAATCTAAATATGATACAGATGTAGTATGATATTTAGATTATGTATTAAGATACCGATTAATATAGGTAGTTAGAGGTTTTATTAACTGCTGCATACGCATGTGTTGGTAAGATTAGCAATACTTCTAAGATTCTTGAAGACGTAAAAATATTAATAACCTGTAGAATAAAAAGACATTTCAGTTCCATTATGGGCACATAAAAAGTCTTTCTAAAGCCTTCACATACTTCCACTCGATGAAAATTGCGTTTTGAACTAATTTGAACCATCTGTAGGTTTGCATAGAATTTAAAAACATATTTGTTTGTATCTCGCCGAATACTGGCAAGGTCGCCGAATACACCCCAGAAAGATAAAGAAATGAAGAAAAAAAAAAAAAACTTAGAAGCAATCGTTGCCGTGAATTAAAATAATTATAAATTATGGTCCCCATGATACAGGATTTTCCTTGTTTGAGATAGGCCGAACAGCGAACCCAGCAAATATTGTTTTAGATCTGCTTTAATTAAACCCCCATTTTATGGGATTAAGATATTATACTAGCTTCTGATCGCGGCTTCGCTCGTGAATTTGGGTCTATAACATCATTTTTAAACTGACGGCTCTCGATGGCAATCGGTTTTTCCTAGTCATCACAAGATTGCAGCGCCATATACTTTGAATAAAATTCTTTGTACTGATTTTCCTCTGGAAAGGAGACATTTTCTGTAGCAGTTATTTTCTAGTTCCTCAACTATTTCTATGCAAAACTCACTCTGGTACATTGTTCCGTGGCAACGTGAAAGTCGTTCCGTAGCACGTACAAATACACTATCGCATTTTTAATATTAGTAATAATATTTTATTAGGCCAACATTCGGACGAATTTAACGTAACGCTGGAATATTTTTAAAGGAAGGTTATGGTATATTATTAGTACTATTTTTACCGCTTTCCAATTAATAAATTGTTAGTCAGTAAAGTACGTCTATAGATGAGAAATGACATAAAACTACGTCTAATGATTGACGGTATGACCTACCCAATATCGATATGATAGATCTTTCCTACATCATTTCCGACATGATTTCATCATCTTCGTAGCGTTATGTCCCGTGCTTAGACGGGGTCCGCTTAGACCATGATCCAGGATTTAGTGAGTCTGGTAATTACATTGAAGCGACTTACGACCGATTTTCGGATCATGGTTAGAAATCCAATGTTTGAATTTGCAGGTTTCATCACGATGTTTTCCCACACCGTCGAGCTAGTGGTATAAATACGTACATAGATTTGAAAAATAAAGAGGTACATGCTCGGCTTTGAACCCGCATCCCTCAATTATGAGGCGCGTTTCCTTACCATTGAGCTACCACCGCTTTTGACATAACATGATTTATTTGAAAACATTTTATTAGTTGAGTTGGTCATTTGAGTATGCTGAACCCGTGTATCATTGAAACCATTATTTTCAACGATTGTTTCTATACTAATACTAATAGTATTTTGATAGCTCATAAAAAGTATTTCATAAGATTGCTGGTGTCATCTAGTCTAATCTACGCGGGATAACAACTTGATGCTTTACAATCCTAAAAGTTAAATACGGCCGCTGTTATAGCGGCCATAGCTGTACATAGGTTAGTAAATAGAACGTCGTAGTCCCAGTTGGCTCATCAGAGCATACAGAGCCGTGACGGGACGAGAATATACTATAACTTAAGTCCCTTGGGAGCAGACGTATCTATTAGATTTGATCGAGTTAACGCCCGTGTTTACATTTGACTGGTATGAGTTATACATTTAGAAATATGTAACTTACATTTATCCTTTATTTGACTGATTCGTTGGTCTTGTAGTAGCATACGCCTTTGGACCAAGAGGTGCCGGATTCAAATCCCGGGTTGGGCCAAAATATGTTGCTGGGTATTTCAGTTTTAATATTACTCAGTAACAGCCCGGAGTAAGGAAGTGGGCGGTTTAATCACTCCCGTGCCTCGGAAAGCACGTTCAGCCGTTGTCCTGCGCCTTACCTCTCTCTGGTCATGTCGGATTGCTGTCTCACCGTACTATGGAATAAGAAAAGGAAAAGAGAGTGCACCTGTGTTTGCGCAAACACTTTGTGCACTATAATATCTCCTGCATATCGGGCTAATTCTCGTTGAAATCAGCCGCCTTGACCGGATCGGTTAGTTGGAGGATATTATTATTATCCTTTATTTTTCCTTTAGGCTGTACGCAGGTGCAGCCTCGTAAATATAAAGGACATATAATAAAGTAGATTTATAGGCAGGTATTGGTCGTTGTTTAATATATGAAAACCAGCACAGAACAACAAATATATGACAATTACTAACTACCAACATAGCGATGTTTCTATCTATTGAATATAAACAAACCTAACAGCAATATATATTTTTAAAATAATAAAAATCAGCCATGGAAAGTTTAATTTCTGTATCAACCCAACTAAAAGTCTGCGATAATTTATAATCATACATACAACCAAATTTGAGCATTTTTTTTTAGTATCATCAGCCTCGGCAATAACATGGTAAACTTAGTTATAAATAACGAATCAAAAAAACTCTGATTCTTAGTTCTCTGTTTATTATTTATCAGATCACTTTCACACGAGTACATAATAATATCATAAAATCTACCATAAATTCTAAATTCAACTTAATTATATTCCAAAATGAAGTATTGTTCCACTTCTACGAATACTCAAGGAATAATTAAACATCTGTAATAGTAGAACAATAAATACCCAACTTATTGTTAGGCAGAACTCCAGATATAAAACAGAAAATTAATTAAAGTCGTCCGAAACTCCCTATTTGATTGGCATTAGGAAAGAGCCAACAACTTCGAAGGCCTTAGCGTAACTTGGGTGAGCTTTGATTTATTGATCTGTCCCGGGGGGATTTCTTTGTTTTCGACATCGTTTACTGTGGCGAAACAACGACGCCCGTTGTGTTTAGTCGCGATCCCGCTAAACACTGGTAAAACATATCGGTCATATTTTGTTTTAAGTCTTTATCTTGAAAGGTAATATATTTGTGCAAATGTCAGCTACTACATTTTAGATCAGATTCGAAAATCTAAATCCGAAGATTCAGAAATTCTTTTGCATGTGTATTTATTACTTATATACCTTTATACTTTATTAAGTATGAAGGTATATATGTAATAATTATCTTATATTTTAGAAAGACTGTTGTAAAATACTTGAAAATGCTCGTCACGTAGTTACAGGCACAGATACTAAAGAAAAATATATTTCTGTAAAAAGTCATGTACAAATATACACAAGTACGAATTCAACTACACATTTTTTTTCATATAAAGACAAATTAATCCATTGGCTGTATAAATACCTGCACTGTCACTCTATGTCCCCCGCGTGTCGGGCACTCGCGTCCATTTGCGGATTATCTCCTTAGAGACCCTATCTCGGAGTTACACTCAAAGCGTTGACCGGAACGTAGAATTTGAAACGGCTTGTTTTAGATTCAACGTGACTTATGTGTTATATACACACTCGGAGTTATTTTAACGCTGTAGTGTAGTAACTTGGAGACCACGCACACTTTCACCAGTTTCTTAAAATTTTGGCGAATTAATTCCTGTCAATAAATATTTGTCATTAGTCAATAATACTAATGAAATTGATATTATTATGTCTTAATAACTTGCTATTTATTTATTTGTCCAAATTTTAATTACTTAGACTTAGACTATCGATTTAAGCATAAAATCGACCTAAACGAACTAAACCGACTTAAAAATCATCGACAAAATAACCAACTTTTATTATTATTGTCTGACTTAAACTTAATTTTCTTGACTTTGAACTTAAACGTAGATATATTTGTAATGAATCCAGAATGAAACGTAGAAAATGGAACGATTAGTTTCCTACCTTCGTACAACTACTAACTAGTAACTAGTTAGCTATTCGTAAACTTTATACGTTTAAATTTCCTTTCTCCTTTAGTGCTTCTGAAGGGTACTAGGTAAAGCAAGAAAAGCTTTTAAGCGGTTGTTAGTCTGGTTTTATGTTAATTAGCTACGCTGATGCACAGGCTCCATTAGCACAAATGGTGTTTAGATATAATTAAGATAATACAATTAAAACCGTTTTAAAAGCAAACAACCTCCAACATTTACGTTGAAACGTATTGTTATTTTGTTTTAAATATTGCATTGTTGTATAAGGCGCATTCTTTAGAATCTTAAATCCACTTTCACAGACATTTCACATTTAGTCATTTTCATCATAGAAATTTGTAAAATTGGCTTAATAGACGCTAATTTTAAATTAAAATTGTAGTGAAAACGTAGTGTGTTCTTCATTTAAAATTAGATGTTAATGAAGCGGCCTGAACTCGCAAAATACCTACTTTTTATTGATGAATATAATATTTACATATTTTCGAAAGATAACTTACTTATTTTTTATAGATAATAAAGGGTTCAGTTTTCGCCAGTATATTAATTCAGCCCATAAATTCTTATGAAACTTCATTAGAAAAGCTTACCTTAACTATACTTACTTACGAAGCTCCCTCAGAATAATTAAGATTTCTTAACACTGTTTCTTACCGCAAAGTTTATGATAAACAGAACTCTTGATAATCTCCCAACCGAAATCTGCTTACAAAATCTAATTAAATTACTCTTTCGCGAACGAGACGTCTAATAGATTTATGAGTTTGAAAAGAAAACGTTAAAACATTACCCAAATTGGATCTGGTTTCTAAAGCTTTCACGATCAAAATCTTAAAAATGAAATACTGTATAGCGGCACGCATCATCAAATTTTAAAAATTAAATTCTGTATAGTGGCACGCATCTTACTAAAAGTCTGAGTGAAATTTAAAAAATACAAAACATTTTAATGATACCTCTTCACACAACAGCTATGTATATGGGCATATAGCATACGACGAAGAAATTATAAACTTTTAAAAATTTTGTTTGTCAACATTGCAGAATTACTCATCCAAAACAATTCTTCCTTCTAAAAGTAAATAAAGAAAATATAAATAAATAACCTTGGTTTTCCAAATCAAACACATAACTCCTTACGTTTGTTAAATATTTACCTCATTATTCATAAACGTTTAAAAACAGCATTACTTATATTTATGGAAAGCCTTGTGGTTGGAAAATTGATAGTAGTGTTTTTAGAATAATATAAAAGTAGTTTAGACGTGGAAACTTCTTTTTAATTACTTTACTACATTTATAATATTAATATATCGAGTCTCTACATTCACGTTCATAAAATATATTTGTAATCGTTCTGTAAAGGGTACGCTTATGAAAATATACGTTTACCACATCGTACCGAGCTAAGTATAGCACCCGATTTTTGCGGAGTTCGCTGTACAATAAAAGGTAATGGCTTTATCATATGCGAATTTTAATGGGCGGCCCACGCCCCTGGGTCTCAAACCCCTGGCGATGAGAAGTTATCTCGCATTACAGTTTTTATGTTTGTTGGAATTGATTAATAAATGAACGCTGTGTTTATGTGTAGACTGAAGTTTTTTTTACGTTCCATTAATTTACCCCTAATATAACGGGGGTGATAACGGGGGTGGATAATATGTATAACCTCCATTATACATATTATCCACCCCCGTTATCCGGGAAGGGGTAGACAGAGTCTCCAAGAAGCAATAAGTTTTAACCAAAAATAGAGTTGAACTAATGTATGTCACCAATTGAATATAGAGAAAAAGCAGTGACTAGGTAGTCTGTGGCCACCACTCAGGCGATGTAGGAGCGCCGCGGGGTTTAGTGGGTATACCCCGGCTACCTCCCATCATGGTCGGAGAGGGGGTCTCCAACTCAGAGATCCCTGGGAGTCCCACACACCACGTCTTCCTCTTTCGGAACGCGTGACGGTGCATAAAGCATTCCCCGCGTCAAAAAAAAAAAAAAAAGGTAGTCTCTTACACAAGCACAAACTCAATACCGAATACACTAATAAAGTTGTCAAAAATATGACCCGTTTTGATATTTGAAAAAGACCTTATAAAGTAACTTAGAAAAAAACTGAAAGAAACAATAAAATAATAATTAATTACATAAAGTTTTTGTTGCCTTTTACCACTGACCAGAATCATAAATTGGTACATTAGTTTTAAATCCCAGACCAACATGGTAACTTATTTATTTAACTTATTGTGATATTTTTATCTGAGAAATAGCGTCTATTTCGATCTCTTGAAAATAAGTGAAAGCTCAAGGAGGAAACCTAAAGGCATTTTCATTTCGCGCGAATGGTATTACGTGAATGAAAATATGTAAAAGTCAGCGGCTTACAAAAGAAGCCAGTGTGGGAAAATATCCTTATATTCGTAATAGGATTACATTTAGTATGCATACGTTTAAACGCATACATATTTTTATGCTATGTAGGTATTTCTACTATAGTTCCTACTATTAGTAAAGTTAAATAAGAAATGCTTATATAGGATATATAAGCACTTGTTCTTTAACTATACCAGTAGTAGTCCCATAGAAAACTTAAATTTCAACTAAGTATCTATTAGTAAGAAAGCATTTTCATACAACTGTAAATGTAGAAACTGTGGAATAGTCGGGCGAGACTTACAAATATTGGACAATCAGGTGTACGTAGTTACCTAGCTATTTAATATCCACCCCTTTTTATCGTGTAATCAATTAAACAATAAGGAATGCTAAAAATCATACTTAATATTCGATGTGATTTTTTTAGCTATTGTAATTTTAGGAAGAGAATAAGATTCACGCATCTTTCAAATCACAGAAAAGAAAGCACTATTTTAAATATGAATACCCAACTATGTCGTTAGTTTAACTTTTAAGCCGAATGTTGATAACATAAGCCATCGAACACCTCATCTTATACATTTAAAATCTGCGTTCTTTGGAGCACCCAAAGGCCAGAGCCAATATGAGTAGTCCTCACTGTTGTCCGTTTCCATTGTGCGCGTAGTTATAAGAAAATTGTTATTTTTCCTATACGCTTGTCGATTCAGGGTTAAGTTCTTTGATCAGCAGTTTTCCGATTGCGATTCGCATCTGACGGTTTCGGAATTTCAATATTATTTGCGCAGAACAAGGTTAAGGCTAACAAGTTTATGCTTCGCTAATATTTCTAGTTTTCTTACGAACAAATTCGATTAGATTTTTCTTCAAGTAGCATTATGATTGATGATTTTTATATTTAACATAATACTGAATTCTATTAAGTCTTAAGCTATTGTAAAAATATGCGCTACAGAATATTACAACTAAATTCATAATTCAAGTAGACTATATGTATGCTGTTATGAGAAGTATCATAACGTTATATTAAAATAAAAATACGCAAATAAGGTCGTAAAGAAAAATATTTACTTACAAGGCATACCCTAAGTTAATAAAAACATCGAAAATAGACAGTTTATTAATAAACCTGATGTTTCCACCTAAACACTTATTTCTAATGGTATTATTAAATTCATAAACCTGGCAATACCCCTACGCTACGAGTATTGATAGACGGGATATTCTATTAACTGAATTATTATTTTTGTTACAGGCAACCCCCGCAACAAATGCGCTCTGCAGCCAGGCCACAGCCTCATGGACTGGATCCGGCTGGGCAACTCCGGCAAAGACCTGACCGGTGTAGGGGGCCGCGTGCGGCCCGTCTCTCTTGCCGAGCTGGCACAGCACAACACGCAAAGTTAGTGAGCAACCATTATCGGATCAATTGAGATATGATGATGTAATGGGATACCACTAAATTTGCCAAGTGTCCTGATCTGCGTGAGAAGTCCAGATTTTAAGGGGCCTGGTGATGCGACCCATTTTACCCTCGAACTGGATGTCAATTTCTCACTTACCTCCGTAGTCATGTTTAGTAGTCATTTTGACAAGAAAATTAATTGTCTAATTGTTTATATTTACTTTGCTGCCCTTGTTCGCAATCCGTGATGATTTTAGTATTAGTCGCGAAATTTTACCTACTAGATCTGGCAAGACTACCAAGGACCACTATGCACATAGTCACACACGCTTAATAAAATCAAATAAGGTATGTATTATTTATAAATAATAAAATAAATGAATTCTCCAGACTGACACACCAATTCCGTAGTTCCAAACTAGTGATATCGTTTCAAGGCCTCTCGCGCTGACACCGATTTAGTAAGCAAAAAAGATCCGCATCCGTATCTGCGCATCTTGACACCAATTATCCGTATTCGGATCCGTGTCCGCGGATATACATTTTTAACGATCCGGCACATCACTATTCTAAACTAAGTTTATGCTTGTACTATGGATACTAGGTAAACGGATAGACATATTTAAATACTTTTATAAACATCCATGACTTGAGTACAAATGTCCATATTCATCACACGAAACATTTGCCCCTAGCGGGATTCGAACCCGCGACCCCTGATATCGTGGCCAGGGTCTCTGACCACTTGACCAATGGGGGAGTCAAATCATTCAAGTTAAATTTTTTTTTTTAAGATTTTCCAAGATATCCCTAAATTTAATTAATACCTTGTTTGAAACGCTCATTCATTGACCATTTTCAATTACAGTAGTCCATTGATATGTTTATATTTTACTTGCGCAATTTATCAACTTCCAAAATATCGAGTTAAAATAATAAAGCTAATACAATCCTCATGAACGCATATAAAAATCAGACGAGCAAATCTCTTCATGTTTATGTTATAAAAACCACAAGACCATAACGTCAGTAAAAGATTAGAAGAATTCGCAACGTTCATTATTAAAAGAATTTGTAATTACAGTCTTTGCTATACTCAAAAAGACTGAAAAAACGAAATAGTTGAACTAATTTAGCTAGCGAACTGTTTAATTAGTAGTACTAAACTTTTGTTAAAGTAGCTAAGCTGGACTGGAAACTGCAACTTATTTATTTTGTTACTGGGACAAGGAAAATTTTGTTCATTAGTCCACCATTTTATCACCATAAGTATCAGCAAAGTTTTTGACATTCTTTTCTTTTATTAAACTCCTGTACCAAATTCTGATTCTGATTTTACATACTCTGGTATGTATTATATTTATTTATTATTATTATTATATAGTAACAATTGTTTTAGGCGGTGATACTAGCTCAACAGATCACTAAGAAGTTAACAAAAAGTCCTGAATGACGAACGTTTGTGATCGCAACTTCATACATTTTACTCCCACAAGCTAGCTAACACTATAAACAAAGTTCTCTCTTCTACAGACAAGTTCGGAACAACTACCCTCACACAACTATGACACTATAAAATTAACAAAGAAAACATTTCTCAACTCAACTCTATTGTTTCAGACGACGCGTGGCTAGCTATTCGCGGCCGCGTCTACAACATCACACATTATTTACCTTACCATCCCGGAGGTAAGGATTATTTCAAACAAAGTTCGAGCATCTGTTCGACGCTCATGATTTATGCAAGTAATGAAACAATCATTTTGTTTTATGTAGGCCCCGAGGAGCTGATGCGCGGAGCGGGGATCGATGCAACGCAGCTGTTTGATAAAGTCCATCCATGGGTCAACTACGACTCACTTCTATCGAAATGTCTAGTAGGACCACTCCGATTCGACCTCCCCGACGCAGAAGAACTATTCGACACGACAAATCCTTCACCCAAATCAGACCGTCTCAGAGAACCGTCTAAAGCGCAAGAATTAGTTAGAAAGTCCATGGAGAATTTAGCAAATTGTATAACGCCAGTCAGAAAGAAAATTACGTCTAAAAGTGAGGAAAACGTCAAAGGGAGTCCTCCGAGCAAAATTATGCAGAGCTTGATACAGTCGAGTGATTTACCGGTTTCGATAAGTCGGAGAGCAGCGTCTAGCCCCATTAGAGCGGTGGACAGAGCCGATGTAGTGCCTCTGAGGTACGACTGGATTCAAACGTCGACTAAATTGACTGTATCCGTATATACGGGCCCTTTGGCGAACCCGGGCGGATGTGCAAGACTTACTGAGGGAGCTCTATTAATTGAAGTGGCGACTAACGGCTGGCTTAGAACTCTTAAGTTGGTGCCCGAGGCGAAATTACAGGAGCCTTTGCAGCTGCGAGTGTACGCCGAGAGTGGAAAAATAGACGTAAGTGACGTTAACGTTGCTTTCGGCTTAGTAACGCCCACGGAATGTACGTTCGTGCCGTTGCCCAGTTTAGTAAACTTAGTAAATCTGTGCCTTTTATTTGTGCGAATGCCGTTAGGAGACTTCAGTTATTCATACTCGTTCATGGTTTTTAAGACGCTTAGAGAAGGCAGTTGTCAGTAGTAGTAATAATTTCAAGGTAAGCGTCTGCAAATTAATATTAAAAAATGTAGGTACCTATGTATCTATAAAATTTAGAACCAAAAGTTTATATTGAAAAACCTATTTTTAATGTGATCTACATTCGTGAAATGAGGAAAAAGCATGTTGAGTACTCATCCATTGTGTAGCTAGAGCTATTAATACATGCATTGCAAGCTAAGACTTACAGTTTAATTTATTCGTTACATTTGGTTTTTATTTGTTGTACGATTTTTTGCGAAGAATTACTAACCTTCTATACACACAAAAATCGCACTCGGCCTACTATACATCAACATCAAATGTGACCAACTTTCACCCATTTCTTAGGTAATAGCCCAGAAAGCAGACGCGCAAGTGTGGAAGACTTGCGGGGAGGTGACACTGGGCGCTCCGGCACTTGTCTCCTCGCCCAGGAGCGTGGAGTGTCGAGTGGTAGACATGGGCACTGTCACGCACGACACCATCATGCTAGCGTTGGAGCCGCGCTCCGGACCCGTCGTGGTGCCACTAGGACACCATGTCAGAGTTCACAGAAGAGTTAACGGTAAGTCAAAAATACCCATACAAGCATACCATAAAAGGTCACGTAAAGATTACCCTTAACCGATGAGCATGAATGAAAAGGCTAATGAAAGTAGAAGCTGATGGTGTGAGCCAGGATCGTAGCAATAGATATCATCATGCCTGCAAGACTAACTTGCAGAGTCCTAATCCTTTCCTATATTCGTTCAACACCTAGTGCTTTTTGAATCAGATCTCGAAATGAGATTTATTGATTTCAGACTTTAAAGATGCTTGGAACTGCTATGATGTTTTGACTGGTGAATTAATTTAACATAAATTACGATCAGAAGTTCAATTTTGGTCGCATTTCACATAACATTTCATTATTCGAAAAAATATCGTAGCAACTTTTTTTTATTTGGCAGTAAATTAGGCATACTATAGCCTCACACTATGACACTGAGCGATTCAAACATTAAACATATCTACTCATATGATGATTACTCTAGACTGCTCTGGTATCACTTTGCTTATGAATAGAGCTTAATTGTAAAACGATAGAAATATCCTGCTGACACTACCCCACAGTTAGTTTATAGGTGCATTGCACTCACAAACACCGACTATATACGAGTAGTTTATGTAAGTACAGATACTCATCTGATCACGTAGCACGTACCTGTATTCTAAGTAACAGCAAAATTTGTACGCGCCAATGAGATTAAAAATCGTGAAGAAACCTGCACATCCAGTTGCCAAAAAATGCGTTACCTAGATTCAAATTGTCTAGTTTCCCCGTCTAAGGGTTACAATGGCCAAACGGCAATTCCTTCAATGTAATAACCTGACTCTAAACATTTAGAAACATACTCAACTAGTGTCGAGACGAAACACTAGAAAGAAGTACCTATGATGCATGCTGTACAAATTGTTGACATTCCGTTTCTAGGCTCTGAATGCATCCGATCATACACGCCGGTGGGCGACGGCTGGGGCTGCCAGGAAGGGACGGCGCCCCTTCGCCTCGCCGTCAAGCGGTACCCGACAGGGGCGCTGTCGCCTCACCTGACCTCGCTCAGCGTGGCCGACAACGTCACGCTCTCCGGACCCTATGGAAACTTCCAATTGCAAAAGGTAATTGATTACTTACGGCCTTACTTTTCCCAATACCCTAAAGGGTTACATCTGAAGGGGCTTATTTATAGGGTTAAAATATCAACTACTTACTTATAGCTACATAGCTATCTTAATCCTACAATAGTAGAGAAAAAAGACCGCTATGAAGTAGGTAAAATGTAGGCTCCTTCACTTCGGTGAAATTAAAAAAATTGCGACGTTTCTATTAATCTATAAGCGTTCTTGCGCTCGCTTCTATTTCAATAAATAAGACCTTTGTTTATTTGAAAATACGGAGAGCAAACCAATAAATTTATTATACACTAATTGAATAAAAAATAAATCTTTCGAAGGTTAATAATGATATTAGATCAGACTATTTATTTATATAGTTGATAGAATATGATCAAAAGAGAACGTTTTCTTATTGAATGTAAAGTAGAATTTGAATATCTTAACTACTTACTTAGGCAGGTACTTATACTTAAAAAAAAATAACATAGATAGGATCGAAAGGATAGAAAGTAACAACTAGACCGAATATAATATTTAAGGTCTTGTGTTTGTACCAACTTAGATACCTATTGATGTACATTTAAGATGGTCGAATTATATCTGTATAAAACGTGGTTGTTCTTTGTCAGCATTACTTAGCTAATACTTACTTTTTATTTCCAGTTAAAAGCAGTGAAAAACATTTACCTGATAGCGGCAGGAACTGGTGTCACTCCAATGTTGGGTCTACTTAAATTTATGCTGTCCAGATCAAACCCGAGATGGTTCGTATTGTTCATACTTGTGTACTTCTTACCTATATCTATATTTAAATATTGACTTTTGCCGTATCTATGTTTCTCTAGGGTTCAAATTTCTTCATAAGCTAGTACGTAATCATGTTTAATCAAATGTTTATTATGTTACTTATATACTAAATAAATTGCTCACACTCACCTGTAAATAACATTACGAATAAATGTTTGCTAACTATAATAACCGGATGTTAATAGATTCAACGTTGTACCTACCTTACGTACTTTAAAATTAGTTTTGTTTTTCAAACTCAATCAAAACCAATTCAATAACTTACAGATCTCAATCGTATTTATCGCACCAATGTCCGCAATTATTTATTGTTAAAACAACACGGGCATAGATTAACCCAGATGGGACCCGTACCGCCTACGGAGTGAATCCATCACCCTTGAACGTGTTACCATAAATATATCTACGCTACATAGTAACAACCATCAATCCCTTTACTTGTGGTGTAGGGCTAGCGGGTGTGTATTTTGCGAGGTAACGGGACCCTTGTAATTTTAACATGAAACGTGTAATTGTAATACAGTTATATATGTAATTTTGTACTTCCTATCTGTCCCCTACCAATATGACTGTTATTGTATTTGCACAACATAATATCTAACTACTTACTTTTGATATAGATAGTTAGAAACAACGAATGTGGCAAAAAATCATAAGGCTGGTCAGGTGCTAAGCGGTCGCACTAGTTTAGATATCTTTGTGGGAGGGGATCGTTTGGCAGGCCCCCTCCCCAAACGATTCGGCTAAATACCCCTGAGTTTTAGTAGGTAAACCCCCTCTATCATTGCGAAAGTCACACATAATCTAATTAAATTAAATAAAAAATTCAGTAGATACCTACTGAAATTCAATGAATTGACTAAAATTATCTATCTAACTAAGTTAGATACTAAGCAAATTAGTATTAGATACTTATAGTGGGATTTCACTCCACAGTAAGGTCTAATATATATAACTATTTGGACACAAAGTAAAGTACTGGGAAAAATCTCTGAGGTCACGAACAAAATGTTTTATTTCTACGCAGAACTTTTAGACGTCAATCCTTTAGGGTCGGCTTAAGCCCGAAACCTGACCCTACCGCCGACTCTGCTCCAAACAATCCTACTTGATCCAACGCCAAAATTGAATCAAAAGCCACTCAATATATTTCCCACGCTCCACAAATGATCAGTTCATTACAAGTGCCGTTTAAGTCTTACAATGATAATATTTCGTTTCAGTGAGCGCGCTCATTTATTATTCTTCAACAAAACTGAGGACGACATTCTTTTCCGCGATAACTTTGAAACAATCGCGAAAGAGGATAACAGGTAAAAGAGCTTTACATTACTTTGTTCTTTTCGTTTATTCATCTGATCTAAAGTCCATTAATGTTAATGGTGATTGAAAGAATTTCGGGTATTGGTTTAGGTAGGTATATATTTTTGTTTCATTGTCTAAAAAATCAAATTAAATTTAACTAAGGCACATCCAGCTATTCTATTGAATGGTAAGAGGCAAATTCATTTTGATCTTAAAAATACAATAGATTATTTGCCATTTATGTGTATCATAATACAAAAAGGAAAATAATACCTATACACGAAAGTGTGTATTTTTGTATTATATATTTTGTTTTCACGTCAAAACAGAACCCATTTTGATGAATCTTTCTATGATAAAAGATTGATATATCCAGATTAAACATACAATCATGCTATATTAACACAAATAGAGACAAATCTAACGTGTTAATTCACCTGAATATTGAAATAAGACTAGTTGGTAGGAAAATCCTACTCATATATTTGAATGTGTAGGTACTTAGGTATATCCTTTTTTCTGACCTATATAAATATTTATTAAATATAATTACCTACTAACCAACTATTTTTTAGGTTCACCGCAACCCACATTCTGTCCGACGCAAAGTCCTGGACGGGGCCTAAAGGCCGCATCAGCCAAGAGTTGCTCACCCGCGTTCTGGGGAAGGAGTCGCTGAAGTGCGCTGATGCGTGCGCGCACCTCGCGTGCGTGTGCGGGCCTTCAGAGTTCACCCAGGCCGGCCTGCAGCTACTGAAGAAGTGCGGCCTTAATGATGACTGCGTGCACGCGTTTATGGGATAAATTACCCCCTTTTATTGTATTGCATAACCATATAAGTCAGGTCTGGCCTGACTATAAAACCTTAAGAGGCTTAGACCCGGCCACTCCGAGTTCACGCAGGCCGGCCTGCAGCTGCTACGAAAGTGCGGCCTCAGCGACGACACGCAATTAAAGGATAAATTAACACATTTTCAACCCCAGTGGCGGAACTGTGGGCCGAAAGGGATGGCCGCTCACGGCCTCTGGGCTCTGGGCCCCAAACTACATCTTAATAGCACCTTCCTGTAATCATATAGGTAGCTTTAGTCGGTCGGACCTAGAACCGCGCTCGAATCTAGAGGGCGACAAAGTGTCCTCATTCGTAACCAGGGCAGTGCCAGGTATACCTACCCTAAACCCTGGCAGACCAGACCAGCACCATGTTTTGGGTTTTGCGTTGACGTAGATATAGAAGCTCGCACAAAGCGTATAAAAATCTTGCAACAAACAGCACGACTATCTACTTAATTCTAGAGTTTCTAATGAATTTGAAAGGGCAAATATATATTGAGTATATAATAGCATTTTATATGGCGCTATTTGTAAAACGCCGAACCATTTGTTATCAACACTTTTCGTTCGGGCGTCTTCGTAACTGTTCACCTATACAGCACGAAATGCATTCGGACCAGCGAAAGGTACACATCAAATAAAATATACAATTGGCATCTGATGTGAAACAAATTGGCGAACCTGCTTAGATTTTAGATACTTAAGCAATTCGCCATCGGTACTTTCATTAAATTTAGATATTCAAGAAATTGCATCAATATTTATATTTCTCTTTGCTAGTCAAATATTTCTTTTGTACGAGTCAAGTTTAAACATCTCCAATCGACGTTCTTAAAATACTTAACCATTAATTAATTCCCAAAGGTCTGATTCGGAAAATTGTTTTATAAAATAGGAAAGTTCCTATTAAAAGACCCGTAATGGTTTAGCTTTAGTAAACAGGTCTATATCTCCAAATATTGTAAATATTATCAAAATAATATCTATGTTTGTGTTAAAATGTGATGAGTTTTAAATTCCTGTTAACGTTAGGATATCTACATAATTTCGGTATATGTAGTACTTAGATATAATTAATGTCCCATGAGTGAGAAAGTAATTTTATGTCTCAACTAGATTCAATGATCAATTTCAAGCAGTCGTTTGGTGAAATTATATTTTGATGTATTTAGTAGAGGATATTTTGGCCAAATGTTAGAAGCACTATAAGACAAATTATAATATTATGATATGTACACTTTGATTAGATTTTAAATGGACGTGATAAATTAGTTTTTATAAAAAATAACTTTAACAAATCAAGTGATTTTAACAATATATGTGTATAATACAGTCAATGTATACTAAAAAAGACATTATGGATGTCTAAGTATTATGTAGTTAATTTAGTATTTTTCTAAATCTGTTATTGTTTTGACACGGTGAATTCTATTTTATCTGCCCTCTGAATACTTACTTTTGTAAAAGTAATTCAGCTAAACGGCTGTACCAATATCATATTGTAAAGGATTTAGTTACCTACTGAGTATTATTCCATCCATATTTTGCATGTCTTATATATAGTTAAAAATAGGTAGATAAGTGTAGAAGCACTTAGTTGCCTGCAGCTAGAACGATAAATACGTAAGTATGTTTAGTTTATGCAAATGCCTGGTGCTTCAATAACACGTATCAGTAAAATTTTATTTATCTTAATAAATTCCTTATACAATAATGAAGCACTTTAGCACAACTCAATGCCTGTATCAGGTTATGCACACTTTAAATAGTAGCAATTGCCTGTTTATATTTATATTATAGGTACCTATCTACATTGAAACAGGCAATTGCTTTATGGGTGATATATTTGATTTGAATTAGTGATATATTTTAAAAATATCTTTAAAACTTATAACTGGAAAAAAATAAAAATATTTTATGAAAATGGAAGACCCTGCATGTTATGCACGTTCACGAAGGTAAAACTACGAAAAATTGTGTAATAAAGATATTAGATAGTTAATGTTTAGCAATTTTCCGATCAGGAAATCACTGGGGTGAAATCCCAAGATGTTAGCCACTTAAAATGGAAGATTTAAGTTAATCCATCAATGACATTTCTCAGCTCATGTATCCAAAGTAGAAATATAACGCATATCTGACGATTCTGGTCGGCCGAAATCTGGCATAAAAAAGCAAATGTTCGCTTACAATTTGGGGGATAACAAAAACTACCACCTAATATCAATTAGCTCCACATAGGTACCTACTTTAAAAATAATCTAAAATTCTAGTAAGGTCAGAGCGTATCTACTTCACTATCACAAACCTTTTAGCGTCCAATCAAATTTTTTAACTAACCCTATAAATACTTAAGCATAAAACATTGAAATTACAACACCGGGCATCATGGTACTTAAATAAATATACATTTACACCGGTAATTTAGTTTCGAAATCTCTGTTTTACTATTGTCAAGGGATTATCCACAAATTCTACTAAATAGTCACTCCCTTAAAAGCCCCAAATACTTTCAAACTCACACCTAACTTAGTATCATTTTGTATCTAAAATCTATGTAGATATTGTACTTTCTATATTATGACTTGTACATATTTTCTTCAATGCACATTTCATTAAATACATGTTACGTGTATTAACAATAGTTTTAGATAGTGTAAAAACGTTGCTGTAAAATGACGAGTTTTGTATACTAGTAGTGTTATAATTGTTTTATATTAATTGGTTTTAAATTAAATGTGTAAGTATATTTAAAAAGTGCCTACATTCCAGGTGAAATATTTTGTTTAACTTTTTGGTGTTGTTGATTTATGAATTTTTAATAAATAGGAGAAATAATCATATCTCATTATTCTATTTCCTATAATTTTATCTGCACCAACCGTAGTTTTAAAAAGAAAATACCTAATAGTTTTCGTAATTGTTGATCCACTAATATTGTCGTACTATCTAATTTTATAATCCAACCAAATCTTATTTTATAACCATACCATAACAACACGCCCATAATCTCTGAAGGGGTAGGCAGAGTCAAAGAGGCAGCAGGCCCCTTTAACCACATTCAGCCAGAAACAAAACTGGGCTGGGTTAGATGGACAACATAAACGAACAAATTGTAAAAAAAAATGTGAAGTCTTATTTTATAACCTCAGATAATTCCATTTCACTTCCCGTATTCCTTGAGCTTCCCTGTATGTACCCTTGATTTAACTGATAAAGGTAGTTTCCAACCTCAGATAATCTGTGTTTCCAACGATACTAAATAAGTACGCTCACAACAACAATCGTGGCTTTGCTGACATAATACAAAAATAAAACAAACCAATAAGGAAGGAACGTTATTATTATACAACAAAACATATAATACACATTTTGAAATAAATGCTTGTACGTACAGTCCTTTTCTCAATGCGTCGCACCCTTGAAGCTCAACCACAGTGAACACCTGACGGCTTACATCCAATACGTTTCCACACTGTCTTTATTCCCATATCCAAAAAACTGACAAAAATCTAGTAAAATATCCTGACGTACATATTTTCATTATTATAATGCCAACAAAATTGTTCCAGACAACTCAAAACGTAGTATTATGTAAACTTCCTTGATTTATTTAACGCTAACTTATGAAATACCAGTGACGACTTACGTAGCTTTATCTATTTATATAAGCGAGCCCAAATGTAATGGTTATACAAACCATCATAAGTTATTGCATACAATGACATGCTCACATTTTATTTCACCTTTACAAAGAGTACACAGCAGTAAAAATAAAAGGTCACAAAGTTGTGGGCCCACCAAAGAAAAGCATTGAAATTAAACATAACATTGTTTGTCTTTTGTATACATAAAAACCTATTTCGCCAATATATCACTATGTATTAATATTAAATTAAATAAAACAACGTGACCCCAAACATCCAAAATTTTAAAATAGCCTTGATATGACTCCCATGGATAATTTTATAACAAACAAAATAGAATTTTAGTCCCTAAACTATTATTCACATCCATAATTTATTTGTATACACCTATCAAACACAGAACTTTAATAATAAATAATACGTCAATTTAAAAAATATTATGTCTACTAGGACAATGGAAAATAATGGCAGCCTGGGAATTAGTCTTCTACTCAATAATAAACACCCATAAAGTTATGAACCAATCAACAAAACGCAGAATCGCACTATTTACATGCATATAACTTAGTAAAGGAATATCGGTCATCATTTTAAACCGACCACGGACATTGGATCAATGCAAGCTTGGGTAATGCAGTTGTAAATAAACAAAACATGTACTTAAAAAAGTTTTTATGAAATACACTAGTCCGACATATTTATTGTAAAGGATATTATTTGTTAATGACGACATCTGACGCTACGTAAAACATTTATGAGTAAAGGAAGGCTTTCTCATCTCGAGATCTTTATTCTATAACGCCAAGAGAGCCAAGCATTCATTAGAACAATCGAAATCACGACGGAACGTTCAAATTATCTTATTATTAGAACTGAATTATGTCTTATTTATCAGATGACGTAGGTAGTACTAACTACTTCAGTACCAGATACAATACTAAAATAGACTCAGGAATGGGTGTTGGAATAAAATTTCACTACACGTCGTTGAAGATTATGCCATTAAATCAGGTTTTAGCTGTATGAGTTAATGAGTCAAATGTCACTCATTATCTTGACTTATTCGGGGCACAAACTTCTATGTAAGGCACGTACAGTCAAATATAAATAAGCTACCCCCTAAATGAACACTCAAGGAGTACACCAATCTGCTTTAACTGTAGTGTCACAAACTAAAAATTATAGTGGTCCTGGAAATGTGGCGGTTTACAGGAGAAAAAATGTTATTTTATTATAATTTGTAATATTTTTAACTTAATAATTTCTAACAATTATTCACTAAAAGCAGTTAAGTACAAGTATAGTAAACCCTGTTCGCCAGGGCATCCTAATCTCATTTTCACTGATACTATCCCTTGGACCACTTTAGTAATACATATAATAATTAAATAAAAGAAGCAAAACAACAACTCATTATAAACACTAATTATTTAAAAGCAGAACATTAAATGTATAGTTTGACCATATTGTTATACAATAAAGAAATTTATAAAAGGTGCCTTTTTCTTTATATAACAAATAAGAATTAGATATTTTATATTGCACATCAATTTAAACAGCTGCTAAAAAGTATTTCATAAATACGAATTTAGGAGAAATTTAAGCTCTGATATTGTAACTAAGTCTAGGTGCTGCATTGAGTTTGAATAAATCTATTCACAGATTTGTATTTACAAATCAAAAAATCCTTAATTCTCGTTTGGTTTATTACAGCCAAAATCATAAAACAACATTTCATACAGACATCACAGATTTAATCATCAAGAGAATAAACCACCAATATATAAAAATAAATAAAAAGTACAATATCATATGACAAGAAGAGAATTACAGTTCCTCAATACCATTCAGGTAGATAATCCAAAGCACCAAATAATTTCTTGTTGATTAAACCTATATGCCAATAAAATAAACAGGGCCAGCCAGGTTATACCAAATTTTGCCACATAGCAACCCCTCTACTATAAATACAGGGGTTCCGCTATCCAGAATGAACCGGACAAAATTTGCTTCATGACAGGACCAGCCTTGGAAGTGATTATGATAACAATAATTCATGCTTTAAATGACAATAAGTATTATGCCAAATATCATTTGGTCCGTCTTCGCTTGATAGACAATTGACACATTCATCTGTAACCCAACTTCAGTAAATTGAGGACTTAAGCATTCACGTCGTTTACAAAGAGCACATCGCGGTCTTTTAGGCCAACATCGCTTATGTGGGAGGCGCTTCGAGGTACCACACGTTTGGGGAAGTTGGTCGTTATCTCAAACTCTTCCGGAGACTGCGGGTGGCTGAACACAAAGTCGTATAGATCCTGGAAAATGAATAACGAACATAATGCAGAGTGTGCTAACAGAATATTATTATGCTTTGTCGTATTCTTAGTCGGGATCGACGTTGGTTCCTAAAAGCTTTCACAATAAATTTAAATCTGGTTAATATATCACATATAGGGTCGCCAACCGTATTTTATTATAAAGTATTGTATGTTATTTAGGCCAATTATTATTGTACTTTATACTGAATAAGTACGCGAAATTACGTACGATTTGAGATCTTACATTTATACATACATTTCA